>JAODUI010000005.1:2062987-2082098 GCA_027563995.1 Papilio gigon | reverse complement strand
ATTTCCTAATAAATTCAAAAATCTGTTTATTTATTGCCTTTAAGGCGAAACAGAGTTCGCGGGGTCAGCTAGTTATTAATAAGGAATGTATAATTAATATTTATTATACGATATAATTTATTTTTTTTCTAAACAATGGCAAATTCTATGTTCCAGTAATCAAATTTGAAAGCATTTGTAGCAACTAGCAAAACGAGTATGGATTTACTTAAAGGCCCAAAAGTTAATAGAACAAAGTAACCAGTTTAAAAAGATCGTAATTAATCTACTAGATATATAACAGTAACGTGTGATAGTTAAATGGCGCGTTTCGGACCGTTCAATAAATAAATAAATCTAGATTCGTGTATAGACCACGTATCGATTACACCTTGCTAATGCTCGTATGACCGCTAAACGATATAAGAACTCCTTGACCTTTACTTGACATTATTTAACACTATATGGACGTAGATTTAAATCACAAAAGGCATTTGTTCATTGTGATGCTATTTACTGGTTATCTTTAATATTCAGCCGCCATATTGGATTCCATTTGACAGCTGTCAAAATCTTGATAACCCGCACTGGAAGTTTCTAGATTCGCCGGTGAAAGGGTTAACCACAAGGTTAAGAATACAATACGCCTACGAGATAGACGTTGCCTGTTATTGATCTAGTTTAAGTATAAAATGGTTTCGTGATGTATATTCATATTTGTATAGAAATTAATCATTTATGATAGATATGTCCGCGTAAAGATTGCTTGTAATTTAGACTTATTCATATCTGGCAGTTTAATTGATTACTCGATGACTATGGTCATAGTGTACATGTTTCAACACAAAAAAAATAATTGAACGCCATATTTGGATAGGCATTGGGAATGGCCTATGTCCAACAGTGGGCAGACAAGGGCTGATGATGATGATATTTGGATAGAATGTACCTTAATATGAAAACTGGTGTTAACTATACGTACTTTTTGTTTGAAACATTAGCAAGACTGATGTCTCCTAAAAATAGTCTAGTGACAAAATCTTTGCTTAACACTTAGGAGTAAAGTTACATTTAGTACACACTAAGGGGCTCTATTAACAGCCATAGTACTCTGAGTGTGGCTAGATTAAGACATCGTTACGCCTTCTCGTCTTGAGACTTAAAGCCTGAGTTAAACACAGTGTTAATACATTGTACAGATTTTAATCAAGATTTCTTGATAAAATAGCATTACCCAAACTGGTTACACAATACAGAAATACCAGTGTTCAATTTAACTAAAATTTCTTGCTGTTACAATGTATTGTTAATTACTAAGGTATTGTATTTTGATATGATAAAAGAAATACAATAAAAACGAAATGTCACTGTGATTTGACATAAGTACATCTTTACATTTTAATCTATTTTACTTTGATCCAATGTTTCTTTTTTTTATATAGTATTTGTTCTATTTTCAAATTTAGAAAAATGAGTTTTTTTTTTAGTATTACCCGACAGTATTATTATAAATTTCTCGACAATTTCGCAAGTTGTATAAAGTTTCAGTTTCGCTATTATCATTATGATTACCAATTGTTATTTTAAAAAATCAGGACAAGAAAAATACTGACATGAAAATACGTTCTGATAATATGTTCAAAAATTTTGTTTTCAACTTATTTTAATATTAATTTCTAAGTATACAAACTTAGAAGTAAAGATGTAATTTTTTCCAAATTATAACCTATAAATTTAAATCTGACCCAAAAACTGTCGTCAAACTTTAATTTTTTTTTTATCTTTTTAAATCGATTTATTAAAAATAGATGAAAGTAATTTCATAAGACTTTATTTAAAGGCTACGGAAATTATACAACAATGGTATAACAGTCAAACTGTTAAAATAAGAAAAGGGAATTAAAAAAGTGATGAAAAATAAAAAAAAAAAAATAGTATGTCTATGGTTACCCTGTTAAGTAACGTCAAAACTAGCGCGTGCGATCTTGATGCATATCTGTGTGCTTTATTACGTATTTAGTTGCAGTGCGCTGTTACGCGGCCACTCGCGGCTTACTTCACAACGTTCCTTACTTATTCGTACCGATTTCACTATCAATTAACTAAAATTTCTTAAATATTTAATAGATCATATTAATATAATGCGATAATGTTATAATATTGTTAATTATCGACTAAGCTTAGGTTAGACGCGGGAAGTCGACCGGAACACAATATGCAATATGTAAAATGTTGACTCATTAACACGCAATGGATCCGCCTGTTCATTGAGACATTTAAATTGAAGGTTAACAGAAATAATTAGTTTGTAGTAAGATTTTTCCTGCTAGCATACTCACGTTGTAGAATTCTCAGGTATTTCCAAAAGCTACTTCCTAGTGTTTTTTTAAAGAACCTAGTTACTACTTAATACATTCTTTCGTCTACTTGATTATTATATATTCGGTTCAGTAGTTTTTGAGTTTAGTTTATTTTTAGGATAGTTAAGAATTATGCATTAAATACTTTAAACATATATTTATACCTTCAACACGCCTAAATCATTAACTAACCGACACATAAAATATTATGTCTAAACCAGTTTTCGGTAACAACTAAATCTCCCACTATTATAATTGTTTTCGTGTCTTATATTCATTAAGCGTTGTTTCGCAAGCGTTCCGATCATTAAACAAGATTGACATTCAAGATATTTCCGTTGCCTTCCTACCTTATAGCGATATAAATTGTCACTATCTATAACAATTGATACAATGGTCTATGAGCCATTTCATACGAAATAGTACCCACACTTACGTCAAACTTGACAATGACAAAATTGCCCCAAAATACGCTAGATGGCACTGTAATTAAAAACTTTTATCAAAGGTTACCAGAGCTACTGTAGCTTCTCTAGCATTATTACCAAAACCCGTTTGTCGTCTTGTGTTATAAAGAAAAATTTGCTCTGTTTCAACAAACAACAAACTTATGAGACTATAAAGTTTAATGGCTTTGCTTAACGCGTGGATAAATACCGGCCGGAGATATCAATAAAAAAGACAAACTACTTCAACCACAGATCAGACAGGTTGCACTTCGTAAGATTTACGAGCGTCCGAGACTGCGAGGAAAAAAATTGTCAAGTGAATTATTAAAAGCATTCAAGTCATCGAAGGCGCGCTAACTTCGATTTTTATGATTTATTACTGTTATAGAACTCTACAATAACAAATAACAATTAATATAAAAGCTTTTAAAATACTATAACTACATATAAATACCACAGATAAAGTGTTAAATACCAGTAACTTTTTAATAAGTACTAAAGGAATCTTAGTAATTAAAAAAACTTGACAATCTCTTTATCACTATGAGAATGCATTACTGCATAAGTCAATAGAACAGTAGAAAAAGATTTACATACTTTTGTATGTTTGACTGGACATAAATCGGTTGGAGATCATCCGCTCCTACAATTTGTACACAGACCATGGTCCTAAAACACTAGCGAAATAGAAAGCGAGTCACATAGACCAAATATGCTCCTGTTCCAAAAGCTTCATTAAATATACCAGAGGCCATCAGCTTATTATTCGTCCTCACTGAGGGACCTTACTGTTTTAACGGTGATTTTCTAAAAATTCGAATGTTTAAAATATTTTTTTTCATAACAAGTTACAATTTTAATTAATTCATGTAATTTAGGTATCAACATGTTTATAGCATTAATTATAGTGTCAAATCGATAGTGAAATATTGGCGTGCCGCAGAGTTCGTGCGTAGTTCTACAGCATTGCTAAGGGAACGTGATTCAGAAACAGATGACAGACATTCCGACAGATTTCTACTTCTAATAGCTTAACTATCATTGTTAACATACGCCCAGCGCTGTGAGTTAAGTATTACGCAATATTTATTGAGAAATTACTTAGAATAAAATTTAAACTAAGAAGTCATCGAAGTCAGCGCTGACCCAGTGCATTAACTTCACAAATATCTATGAAATTATTCACCGATATATGCAGGCATCACGATGTTTTCCTTCACCGTAATAATATGTATGAACAGCTAACTGAATGTTCTAGATTTTTAGCATAGGCTTTATTGATTGACTGTACAAATATTATCTTAGTTCGTTATTTAAAAATTAGCACATAATTTCAAGTTTCTTTATTCGCGTACAAATTTGTTTTGATAGTAATAATTAGTCAAAAGCAAAATAAGTTTTCAGGAAAAAAGTTATTAAAATTTGAAAAAAAAAACCTGTTGTAACATATAAATTGTTTAATAGCGTGGTGATAAATGGAGCGTAACACTAAACGGCACACGCACACTCGTGTTAAGGTTGCTGCTGTCAAAAAAGCCTTATTATCAAGGGGATAGTGTCTAAAATCAAATTTACCAAAACATTTGAACGCTGGTAAGATGCAATGCCACAGGTTACCAAAGTGTCGGGCAATAATTGACTGTAAATTTCGTCTATACTCAGACGGTATGAGGTATCGATTTAGAACCGTTGTAAATGTTTTGTCCAACGTATAATGCTGCAGTAAACTTTAAAAACAATTTAATAAAACATTGTTTAAAATTATATAAAGAGTCCCGTACTTCATAAATTTATTTTTATTAAGGTTTTTGTTGACTGTACTTTGTTATTTCAATCCGTATCTTATGTAAACTTGTATTATTCTTTGAATTAGTCTCGGGGTAATTTCTTTTGTATCTTTGAGGCGAAATTATGTTTTTAATGTCGTTATTTTAAAACTAGCCTCGCCAAATTAATTTTATAAAACAGATTATAAAACGGTATCCAGCGGTCACCGTCAATCAGATGAAAGCAGAAATGGATCGTGTGTATTATGTAAATAAAGGGCGAAAAATAACAAGAACTAAGAAGCGTACATCAGTTACCTATGCGGTAAATTTATTTTGTTAGTAAATTTATGTAATCATTGTAATGTGTAGTGTATGTATATTTATATAAGAGAAGAGAACAAACGAGCGCTGTGAACACTTATGTGATTATCGACGCTTAGACATCCTCAAGTTTTTTAAAAGTTATTAAATTTGTATCTTACGTAGCAAATTGTATCAAATTATGAGTCACCATAAAGTTTCCACATCACCATCATTATCAACCTTTTTTTGCCCACTGCTGGACGCCTTTTAAGTGCTTAAGGCAACACTTAATTACAGGTGGATCAGCTCAGCACAACACTTTAAAAATATTTACAGTTATAATAATGTGTAACAATTACAGCGGGTATCAACAAAAAGGAAGACAGTTAAGCCTTTCGAATATATCTCCGATTACGATGACATGTTAATGACAGCAAGAACGTTCACACCTATCGCGCTCTTCTCGGAATACGACGAAACCGAAATAGAAAATTGGCGCAGGGTGGCACAGAGCATGCTCTACGATTACCCTGAAATTCACGACACTGATACGAGACCTAGGGAAGAAATTTATCCTATCTACGACAGAGGAGCTGTAAGAAAGGATTATACCGGACCTAGGAAAATTTTCAAATCAGCCTATTATTTTATTGACCCGTCCTATCCTGTCACGAGAGCAATAACTCCGGTTAACGATATGGACTATACAAAAACAACGAAACGTTTGAAATATATATTTACAAGTACACCTAATAAACTTGAAATTACCGAGTCCACTACAGAAGTATCCGAAAGCAAAGGAAGTGTGGAAGAAAGACGGGAAAGTGATAATAAAACGAAAGAATACTTGAGTAAAGTACTGGCAGGTTATGGCAGATAGCTGATTACAATGCGTCATAAAACGCATTAATTTTAAACGATACTAAAGAGGTCCGATACTTTAAGATATGGGACCTCTTTTTTCTTATTAAAAAAGGGCAAAGGAATATTTTTTAATTGGCAAAACAACAGCTATGGCTAAGTCATTCATAAATCGCTTACGCTGCGCAAAATTCATGTGCAAGATTCGAATGAGAAATCCTAGCAATATTAAATAGGAATTTCTATTATTTGGTCAGAAAAAAACGTAAAATTGCGCTATCTATAAACATTAGCCTTAGAATGTTTAATCTCTTACTAGAATCATTTATGGACAAAATAATGACTTTAGTAATTTTTTTTTCATTAAAATCAAAAGTCTTGAATAGATTAAGACGAAGAAGATAGTTTGTATATGATTCTTCTATTATCATACAATCAGGACAAAGAACGAAGTTATTTGGAACAAAATTGTTGTAACGTGTTATTAGTACCAGTACCTGTGACGTCATCTGTGACGTAAACCTGCAATATTGTAACGTGAAACGTAACGTTCATTGTAAATATAAGTAAACATTGAATTATTTGTAAAATAAAAAAATATATTAATATACATTTTATTTCCTCAGAAGCCGTCTATTTTTCGTAGGGTTTTATTTTTCATTTATTTTTCTTCACCAAAACTTAGATCTATGCTAGATTTAAAATATGAAATGAAAGAACGCGTTTTATTCTATGAGTAAATTTTAAAACGGAATTAAAAGTGTAATTTGTTAAAATAATCTCCTACTACGTCTACTTTCAGCGTTGTAATTAGAGGGAACCTTCCGATCCTCTGTCAAAAGTGTGCCTTCATTAAAAATTCTAAACTCATTAGACAAGAGTTGCGGTGTTGTGTTTTAAAACATTGTGCAACGGTTTAATTTAAGCATAGTCAAATTTATCAAGTCTTATTTTTAGTAATCTGTTCAAACAAAATTTCCTAAGAAAGGTTGTTCGATGTAACTATTCAAGTTATTGAAAAATATTTGATAGATATAAGTTAATATTTCACCGTCCTAAGTATCTTTTGACGAACAATTGACGAACGCAATCTTTTATAAAAAAAAGTAGAAAATTGAATCAAGAGCTTAAAAATTGATGAAACGATTTTTCTTGTTAAGATAAAGCACGTAAATTGAAAGTCTATAGGAGATAAAGGAGCGGATATCTGTTTCAACAAATTAATTTCAACCTACTAAATATTATCTTGCGAAATTCTTGAACAAATTAATAAATATTTCATACAGTCTAGGACATGTTGGCACAACATGTTCTCTAACATGTTGTGCCGACCCTACATAAAGTTGGACCAGGGCAGGAGAAAGAAGAAGAAGAAGACAGTCTAGGATTAGAATATTTGTTCGTTTCTCGATGTTGGTGTCAATTGACGGAACATCTGTATGAATAGATATTGTAATTTAACATATATATGATGTGTCATAAATCATAATAACAAATAGTCAATAACTCGTATTGACAAGTGAACGATAAATTACAAGAAACGTTGAGTAAATTGGGGAAAATATGCGTAAATAACAAAACAACATCGTAGCCCTGAAGTGTCTTTAGTACAATGTTAGCGTG
The DNA here is from genome assembly GCA_027563995.1 of Papilio gigon. NCBI lineage: Eukaryota > Metazoa > Arthropoda > Insecta > Lepidoptera > Papilionidae > Papilio > Papilio gigon. The sequence continues at coordinate 2,074,754 of JAODUI010000005.1, read as the reverse complement.
AGTTTTTATTACCGTATGGGTACTAAAATATTGCCACCTCAGTTTTTTCATAAGGTATGGTGTTTTATACATGCACAGTGAAAGCACACAAACCAAAACCGTTATAAAAGTATTTTACTTCATCACACACCTAATAAAACTTTACGTACCTTAACTTTGTTTTTAATACGAATACGTGTTTTCAATAATCTACACCTCTACGCCGTAGCAATCTCTACGAAGCAGGCCGATCAAGCCCTACAAAACCAATCTGTACAAAGCTACGAATACATTATCATTCTTCTCACGTACAAACTTTTATGATTCGGCCGTAATTGACTTCGCTTGTGTTGAAATTTTCATTGTATTGCCCTTTCATAGCTCTACAGAGAACTGTAGCTAAGAAATTCGTATCAAATTATTGCATTACATCGAAATTTAATTCAACTGAAAATGAGTATGATATAAGTTATGACGTGAATTTCTTAGGAAAATTGACCTTCATTAGTTTACATTTTTAATCAATAATGGTTGCGTGTTGTAAGTTTTTAAGTGCTTTCATACAAAGAAGATACTACGGCTAAATATGTAGTAGGGTGTGGAGTCGCTTGGGGTATTTTAATAAAGTCAAAAGGGGAACAATGTCGTTGTCTGGTTTGCATATCGGTAGATCACGCGATTGGTATTCTCATCACGTAGTTACGAGCGAGGCGACGTTGCGTAATCGATTGGGAATATTCGATCGCTACCTTCTTCTGTTACACCGAAAAATATATGAGAAATTTCTACTTCCTTATCCATAAATCTATGGTAAGTCTACAGTGAGTGCACGAATGTGCCTGATTAACGGCCAGCAGGCAGATGTGGCGGCACGTCGAGCGGCGGGTACTGTCTGCTGCACAATAAAGTGTGATAGCCATGATCACTCTGAAAAGAGTGAAAGAACCAAGAATAAGATATTGAGCCTCATCTTATTGAACAAATATTAATGTATATTATTTAACAATAAAATTTATTCCAATAATTGAAATATCGCTTTTGACATATTTTACAGCGTTTCGAACGACGTGTTGCTTAGCTAAGCGAAACTCATTTGACGCGACACTGTAATGAGATATAGCTCAGCAAGCAATTATACCCCGGTAACGAGCCACAAACTGTCATGTACCACTAATGATAAATTAACATTATTATAAGCAATAACTAAATAACTATTCCATATCAAAATATAATCAGTTTATTCGATACTGTATACCCGTCCCTTTCTCTCCCCGTTAACTTTATATCTTGCATCTTTTTCGTGTAACGAAATGTAATGTGTAATTGAAATTCCAACATCAACGTATAGTTTCTTTAAGCATAAAGCATATGCCTCTCTCTATAAATTGCTGCGATAATACAGCAAGATATTGATTCTCCTTCTTCATATTAAGGCTGTATTTACGAATGGCGTGTCGATAAATCGGTGAACTTCCGCCATGTATATTTTATCACGGCAATTGGTACCATGTCAATGTCAAATTACTACTGCTCAGGTTCAGTCGATATCGGCGCGGCAAGGTCAATGGGCTTTTAAGTATTTTTCTTCGCTATTGTTATTGTGATAGTCCTTTTTTTTCATCTGATTATTTAATGAACAGAGAAATATAAATTCACATTTTAATTTTCCTGCCGCATGCTTATTTGCATGCATTTAGTGACTAAGAAAAAGCAATACTGGTTAAAACCAGTCCCTTTGTCTAAATAATTCATTCTCAATGTGCTCTAAGGGATGATATTAGTTAGTTACTATTTCGTTTTATGACAGAATAACAATTATTTTAATTCACTTTATTGCCTACTTTCAGCCGAAATCTAAAGTAATATCCTTATTGATTCAACTTAACGATTTCACGGGCAATTAATTTGCTTAAAACATTTTCAATTTGTGTGAGTAGAAACAAGTAAAGCTTTAAAGTGCGCCTATAAATGTGAACGAAATTACGTATTAGGGAAATAAGTCATTTTATTTTATGAAGGCGGTCACTGTAAAGATTTGATGTAATTGTAACCATCAATATGAACCGGATACATTAACATTGGTTAAACGAATTTTTTTCTATATACCGACTCTACCGTTTTATTACGAAGCTTATAAAGACAATTAAAAACTAAATAATTCCTAACAAAATGAATGGTTCATAGTTCAGTGTAGAACGATAAAACTAAAAGTTGATTTTCCTGTCAAGTAATTAAAATAATTAAGATAAATTTATCAAATCCATTTTAAGATTGTCTCGAATTTAAATAAGCAATGTATCAATTATATTCTACCAGAGATATTATAATAGAAAGAAGGATTTATTACTTTATTTACACGAAATAAAATTGAAATACAGCATACTTGTGTGTGAATTCTGTCGGTGTAGAACAATTGTGGCTACGTTATTTCACCCTAGGAGACGGCGATGCGGCTCTCAGTTGTTCCACTTTCACCAGAGCCGTTTTAAATTGCATAACTCTTAGAATAGTGTCATGTCTACATTTGTCCACGGATGATTGCACTAACATTCATATAACCGTTGGTTTACATTGACGAAAGTCTTGTATAAAACGTAATTCTACTTTTATTTTTCATGAGATTTTTTTTTTAATTCACCTGTAAATAGATTTTTGTTAATTTACTAATTCTTTAACTATTGTAAATGAACTCTGGGCTTGTCCTGGAATATGTTTTACGACAATAGTCGAATGGCGGGATTCGAACGCTCGAGCACGTGATCGGAAATCCATGCCCTTTAGTCATAAAGCTTTTGGCGCTACTGTATTTGATTGATATATATGACTACATGTTTGTATTTGTGAAGTTAAAGTCAATATACAGGTAAATAGCTTATTATTAAAAAGACATTTAACTGAATTCACTAGTTGCAGTTCAACTGAAAGTTACATAGATACGGGAATGTTGAATAGACATGGCATGTCCCGTTATGTCTCGGTTGTAATAATTATATTATTTAATTCCCTAAAGACTGTTAGACATAGTAAAGTTTGTTGTTTCTTTAACATGATAATATTGACCTAGTAACATATTTAATACTTGAGTAAATGATAAAGTATTAAGGCTTAACTAGGTTTTTTTTTATCATCATACCTTTAGCCCTACTAACAAGTGAGTAAAATTTCCAGGAAGTGTGTGTTTGCGTGATCATTTTATTGTAACCTATAACATATTATCCATTTCAAAGAGTGATGTATAATTGAACATGTATTTTCTCCGAGCAGTTTATAAATAAATATCTACTGCATTCAACATGCTGCAATGTATTTATGTCCGATGTAGAAACTTTATCGACCTGCATCGAGTACAATAGCGTATTGCTGTAGAGAACCTCAGAATTCGTCTGTCTTCACATTTGTATTACAGCATACTGTAGTCTCGGTATCGTCAAAGGGAAAGGGGATGACAACTGCTTTAACACAAGTGTCAGTGCTGTGGAGTTAAGCCAGTAATACACCTACGAACTGAGAACTGTATAATTTAATAGACTTAAAAATTTAGCCTAGAAGTGTACATGACTTTAAATAATGAAGGAAACCAGTCAACAATATTTAGATTAAAGCTTTCGTTCATTCATCCAGATATTTGCATTTACAATATTGGTAAGGTTTTAAAATAATTCACTGTAAAGATAGATATAGTATCAAATCTAATAATCTATTCATAATTTGAAGTCCATTACCGGGCACGTGCCGTTGCTTACGTGACTTAAATATAACCTTTAAAATGTCTAGTTATTATGAATAAAAAATTATAATAAGTCCTCTTTTCAAAAGATCTTTTTTTTTATTCATTAGACTTGCTGGCTAGCTATATTGCCTTTGGGTATCTTAAAATAGGTGTCGTAAAATTGGTATCTTAAAAGGAAAACGAAAAATATTTTCAGACATTTTAATTCTTAGTAAACTTTAAATTAGATTAACATTAAGTTACATTATAAACAACAGCTCTTTGACTAGATTAACATTTCCATTAGATTAATATTCTATAGTGAAAAATACAAATAAGCGTATGTACTTAATATGTTATATAGTTGACATTACAGTAAATAAAACTTAAAGACTCGAGGAACTTCCGAGGAAATTATTTAACATTATAAATATATCTTTTACTATAGAATATATTTGCTCTAGTTTTAGACATTTAATATTATCAACATTAATCTTTTTAAATCTTTGATTCTTTAACATATATTCATAGTTATAAAGCAATACATACATTTATCTTTATATAGTAACATAAATGGAATTACATTATCTTAATTACACGAACTACAAGATTTCCATCAATATTGGAATGTCATAAAATTGTGTACACGCTACAACTAAACTCTATGCACATCTACATCATGTAAAACTGACACATGAAGGAACATCAGGCAATATTCATAAATAACTCATTACAATATAGTACGATACAATTCAAGAATTTGGCATTAAATAAATATTTTAATGGATTTATTATCATCAATTCAACTCAAGAAAAATAAAAATCTGAAAAAAAAATCTAAAAAAATAACGAGAATTCGCACAATATTCCTTGACAGCAGTGTGTCGATAAAAACCTGTTCAATTGTTTTTGTATTCAAATTTCGAACTCCAGACATCTAGGTTGACAGTATTGTAAGGCCTAAGTTTTAAGAATGAACCATTATAATTAGTTAACCAATTATTAGTATTATTATGGCAACAATCTACAAGCTATTTTTAAGCCTCCAGAACGAGTAAAGGATTCCAATCTGGACGGCGGCGACTGTGTAAAAGCGTTATTTTACATGAAACTTACTACAAAATTACACAATCTGCTGACTAGTTCGGTGTAATGCATTCCAATAGTATATAATTTGTATTTGCATTCATTATTTATATTATTCGTTTCATACAAACGTACTCATAGAAAATAATTTAACAAAAAATATCTTCAATAATCTCATCAAATCGTTCTTAAATCTATGGAATATTTGAGATAGTTTTAAGAGCACACCCTAGAGTAATACTTCAGTAGGTAAAGCTAACGATATGGAGGAACCCTGTAAGGTAAATCATTACGTCTACGATAGTAGAAAATAGAGGATACGTTATCGTTTTGGTCAGTTTGGTCGGGAATGTCGAGAGATGTCGACGAAAAAGCTTTTAAAATATTATCATCTGAAACAATTAATCTAATTCGACATCGAACAGTACGCGCATTATTGTCTTTGTACGCATAATTTTCAAAAGCACGATTTAATCTTACAAATACCCGTTTTATAAAACCTCATGTTTGACGTGAGCACGCTGGGGCCAAGAGAGCAGAAACTGTTCGTCGGCCGGATTGTCGAGTTGCATGTTCTCCGAGAGCGCCCGGGAACACGACATCGTTCCCAGCAGGGCGCCACTAGAGCGCGACTGCTGGCGACACAGCGGACGACGAGAGGGCGATTCGCTTTCATCTGACATAGCCCGAGTGACGGTAATACGAGGAGATTGACGACGACGCCTATCTCTGCTAATGCCTTCTTCTAGCCCCAGAGCTCGACCTAACACGACGTGCGGTGGCGCTCGGATCAAAGGTATGGCCGACGATCTAGGCCGTGGATATTCTTCTTCCTGAGAATCTTGTAACATGTTGCACGAAGCTGCTCGTGGGGCCGGTCTTTCTGATCCTCGTGACCCCATCGCAGCAGCGTCGGACAGCCGCCTAGTCGTCGGTGGTCGAATGCACCCCGAACCCGCCGATAATGACGGTCTTCTAGACCCGCACGCGCTGGGTGTCCGAGCCTGAATCTCTTGAGTAACTTCACTTTTTGTCATCCTTTTCCTTCTGTAGTTTCGGAGTGAGTCTCTTAGAGCTCTACTACGGATGCCATATAATATTCCGTTGACGGGGGGAGCAGCCGCTAGGAGTGTCGCCGATAGAGCAGCTAGCGGTTGTGGAGGAATCGCAACGGCTGGCCAGATCAAGATACAGTAGTATGGAAAATAAAGTAACGCTAAAGATCCTAGAGGTTGTAGCACCGCGGATAACGCACGCCGTCGCGGCGGGGGCGGGGGAGAGAATGGGTTACGTTGATGTGTGACGGTCACTTGCGCTGATAATGTCACTTCGTAAATAGCAGCTGCGATCCTGTGTCTATGGTATCGGGCTATACGTAGTATTTTTAAACTACAAACCAAGACAAGTGTGGTGGGTAATAACAGAGTTAAAAATGAGTAGATGATACAGAATCCCAGCGCCGCAGGCCCTGCGCCGCAGTCTGGGATACATATCCCGAGACCCATGCTGTATGTTAGCGGCGGTTGCGCCGCTGCTAGCGGTGCCAAGAGAGCTGCAGTCGCCATCCACCCTCCAAAGAGACATATCAAAACCTTTAAACAAAAGAGAAGAGTCTAAAATCATCTAAGTTCACATCTCAGTAGACATCTCGGACCATTGACAAGTAACTCACCTTTCGTGCAGACACGATCGCGGCGTAGTGCAGCGGCGCAGCGATGGCGGCGGCCCTGTCGGCGTGCAGGCCGCACACCGTCCACAGCTGCAGTGGGTGCAGCGCGTGCAGAAGCGCACCGCACGCGCACGCGCCGCCGCCGCCCCGGCACAGCGCCGCGCCACTCGCCAGCGCGCCTACCGCGCCCAGGTGCACCAGCAGAACGGACGACGCCGACGCCGGCTAACACGTTGCAACACGCTCAGGTTATTAAAATTGTTGTTTGAAGCTAACGAAGAAGTGAAAAACAGTTATTTATTTAAAAATGCATGTTGCTACGTAATAACATGGCATATTTAATTAGTTGAAAATTGATATTTAAATGCATAATAGAATACGAATAGCTTCGTTCCAATGAAACACATTAGTCGGTACACTCGTAACGTAGAGTTGTAGCGAACAATTCCACCTTTGTCCATTGTTAGTTTATTCAATACTGTATATATACCCACGCTTTGTACGGCGTCGAGTTCATTTCAAACGGAAATTGCGTTATTTACGATCGTTGTGTGTAATTAAAATTAAATTTACGATAGTAATTGTTTTAACTATGTTCACGTAAATAGTAAGCAGGTCTGATTAAAGTACAGCAACATCCTATGTTAAAGTTAGCTTAAACTATATGTAAAACAGTAAAGTAATATAAATGACAACTGTAAAATGAGCGCAAAATTAATTTTCCATTTCGCAGATTACAGAAGATTTCATCAAGTAATTCTACAATGTTAAGAAGAAAAGTTTTTTAATCAGTTGCCGTTACTGCGAGCAATGGTTTCCCTTAAATACTTTATTTAATAATAAAAAAATCATTTAATACAAACTGTACTTTCCAGTACATTTACAAGACTTAATTATATTCATAACTGTACATTATTTACCTAAATTAATCACGGTCAAGGAAACAAACGACAATCGCCAACAATCACACAAATTAAATCAAAATTAATTGAATAATTGACAAGCCCGTACAGTATTACAATGCATTCGATTTTCTACGTCAGGAAACAAGAATAGTCTTTGTTTGAACGTGCCAAACAAGCGGCGGTTACTATGTGTTACTATGTATGGCCATTAAAATTTGATACAAAAACTAACCTGTTTAGTAATGACAATTATGAACAGTATGTACGCATTTAACAGCAGTCCAATAGTGGAGATGACGGTGACGGCGACGCTTAACACTAGCGATATAGCTTCCTCGCCCCGCGCTTCCGTCCCGTTCATCTCCATAGTAATCCAGAACTATCTGTCCTTGTTCAACGTCACAGGCTTAACCGTTCCAGTTCGAGGTGGACAATCCCATTGTGTTCGAGTTCGTCATCTTACCGCTGCCGCTGCACTCCATAGCATCTTCAAGAATTATGACCTGCAAATAAACGTGGACCTTTAAAAGTATAAAAAGAAAGCATGCGTCCATCGATTTCATATACATCTCAATCACAAGTTCTTTGCGTTATAATGTGTTATGAATTAAATTTAGTTTATGCAACTTCCGTTAGTGTAACCTAAATCGATCAATATGCTGTTCAAAGAACAACACAGGGACATAGTTACAAGGAATAATATGGACTAGGAAGGCAAGTGGACTAAATTTAAATCATCACCATCATCATCATCCGTCTTGTCAGCCCATTGCTAGACATAGGCCTTTCCCAATGCCTTCTACCGTATGCGGTCCTTCGCTTTCGAAGTTACATACAAAATAAATACCTTCTTCTGTCATTTAAAGTATAATAAATAATAAAACGGTAGAGTCAATATTAAGATAATTAATTGTAGTTTAAAATAAGGTAACATTACCTTCAGTATTTTCATCTACCAGTTTATTACGTGTAAAAAATAAAGTCTCGTTAAATGTGGCTGTAAAACTAAATTATTGGCATTACCAAACGCTCCCCTTAATGTCCTTTTATATTTTATCTCTACTATGTCATTTGTCGAAGCCGTAAATTTTTTTCAACACTGAGTTAACACCGTTAATAGACACATTTATATATGAACAATGCGAAATAGGGATCTTCGTTCTACAATTGGATCTCATAGCATAATGACAAGTAATTCAGTACTTGTTTTATATGTTTTTTTTTTTGTACTTTTTGAATCTGCTGCTTTTAATTTTGCAACACCCTTGATAACTGTAATTCAAAGTACTGGAGTAATTTTGTTGGTCTCTATATTTGTTTTCACATTCACTTTTTTTCATTTTACATTAGGCAATTATTATATTACTATAGCTTAAAACGTTTAGTTGTGTCAACAATAGCTTGGCGTCAATCTGTAAAATTACTACAATGGTATACATATTCTTGTCTACTCGGATGTCCTACTTTTACCGCTCACATAAGATATATTAAGACCGATGTAATTTATTTGCTAAAAGAGACTCGGTACGTGCCAAATAGAACTTTTTAATCCTACAAAAATCCTAAGACTAGTTTTGTTTTTCATATGAAAGTCAGACAAAATACTAAATCACATTTCACACGAGACGAGAAGGTTGTCTTATAAGATGACATCAAATAACATTCCCTTAAGCGAATAAAACTTTGAAGGGTACAGTGGCAAGCAATTCTTGGAAACTAATCCGACTGATTGCAAATAGAGTTGTGTTCTGAATAGTAAACGTGTAAGCCAATCAGAGATATCGCAGACGCGCCTTATAAACAACTGAAGAACGTATATTTGTAAAAGCATTAATAACGTTAATGCAGCTCTTTGTTGCGCGAAGAGATATTGATTAGCGGGCGAAGACAATGATAGGTTACCTTACACTCTACTTGATTAAACATCTGATTTGCATAAATGCCCAGGCAATATGTGGCTGCTAGTCTGAAAAAGGAGGGTGCGTGGATATGTCTATAAAAACACGTATCAATCAGTTACATTATAGTATAGTATAGTTTTTTGTAATCCCGAACGAAGGTGAACAAAATTTTTTTTTATGGTTTGCTTTTTCTATTTCATCTGTGCAATAGATTTGATAAAAACAATGCAATCGTAGATTGTAAAATAAATTTAATTTTGTAACAAGTTAGATGCTGGCTGCTCTCCCACATTGAACTTAAATTTATCGTAGTTAAGTTACATTACGACAGTTGGAAGGGGGTCACGCGTCACGATAGAGTTGGCTACAAGCCCTTCATGCTTTTTGTAAATACAATCATGTAAAAAATGTTCTCATTAAAATTATTTTTAAAAATTCACATGTGGAGAACAATACTATCAAGCGTCATCATCGGCATCAGTATCAGTCCGGAAGGCAGTGGAATGTTGTGCCTACCTCAATTCCTTTCACAATATTCAGTTCTTCGTTCAAAATCTTCCTACAGTAATGTAAAAATATTTGTATTATCATTAACTCTCGTACTAATGATTCAACAAAAACAAAATTATAAACACGCTGTATTAATAGAGCGTATTCAAATTGTGGTTATTTTATATTCGTCGCATGTTCGAGTCCTAGAAAGTATCTCGCTCAAGCAAATTGCTTAAATTACATGTTTATGAGCACCCTTACAAAAATAACTCGTATAATTCTAGCTCAAATATCTACTACATGATGTGAATACGATGAAAAATCTGCTTGAAATTATGAACACTGTAGAAAAAAAAACCTTTAAAATAATTCCTTGTACAAAATGTAATTTACTTGCAATTGTATAAAATACTTGTTTTAAATAATATGTACCAACGTTATTACTCATTTAATATTCATGTCACCATTTTCACGTTTTAAAAAAACTATGGGAATCATTACTATAAATAGGTAAACAAAACCTATTAGAAAGCGCAGCGTACAATCGCAACCTTTCGCGGTGTTCCACTAAAAAAAATGCCTTGTCCGCCACCTCTGCCCATTCTCAAAAACAAACAAACGAGGAACACAAACTCTGGGATAAAAGTAAAAAGTCATCTGTTCCGACCATTGACCGACTTCTTTCACACAAAATCATTTAAATACTGCACCTTATTGGCTATTGTGCCAGCGCCATTGACTCAATATGTGTGAAACGGTCAAGCGACTGTAGCTTTTGAAATTAAACACTACGAACGGACGCGTTTGTACCAAGAATATGCCAAAAAAATCTTACTAAGAAATCCGAAAGTTTAGATCGATAGATATTTGTTAACAGGTAACTGAACTAAACGGATTTAGATGAAATTTGGAACAGTGACTATGGCACAAAGCTACTAACTTTTCCTTTAAATCCGAGCAAAAAAAGCTGGGAGTAAAAGCTAGTTATATAAGAGAAAATTTAACAAGCAGACATATAGTCGTAATTCTATTGCAATATTTTCAAGGTAACGTACACATTGAAATTATTAGTTTATGAAATCTTTACAGTCCAGTCTTTATCAACACGGACTAAAAGCAATTTGCTCTATTCTTACAACCAAACCATTAAATTTTATATACGCTGTCGGAATACTATTTTTTTTTATTATTTCGAATTTAGAAGCGCCAATAACCTGGGTTATGGGTATCACAGATCTTGCGGTCGTGATTTCGAATATCGGCATTCGATAACTGTCGGGAACTATATTTTTACATAACCTTTTTCATCTTACCATAAACATTTAAAATAAAAATGAAAAAGTAGATTTTAAATGAACTGAGTAAAGAATTCTACAGTTAAATTGTTATTCATTACTATTGTTTTTCACCCTTCATACGAGTTAGGTGTGCCTTAGGGTAAACATGACTACTTAATATAAATACACATAAATCGTACGATATACCCAGGCAAAGATTCCGTTATTTCTGACCTTCAGTTTATGTGGTTATTTAAAGTAAAACAAGCCCTTTATTGCCCTTTGACCCTTTGCTAATAAAACATTTTATTACGATAAAACTATGACATCCAAAGTACCTCGCTGTACTTTTATTGTGGGAAATTTAATGTTTAATAACATTTGCCCTCACGTACTCCTGGCGGCGTACACTCATATTTTATGGCATTAACATGAAATTGGAGTTCTGTATGCAATGCTATCAGCCCAAATAACGTTGACCTACTTTGAGTGTCACCATTGTGATGTAGTATGCGTAGCCATGCAATATTTCTGGTTATTTCAGCTCTGTATGATATAAAATTTGAAAGAACGAAAAGCGCAGTCAGCTTTTATTCTTTGGTAATTGACTAAATTACAATATCTTACATTAGAACTTGACTGCACTGATACTTATTTTAATACATATTGTCATCTTAAACTATTAAAACTTTCGTGAGACATTTCACTATATAACTTATAAAACGGCTTAACTCACGTGCAACTCGGTG
>JAODUI010000005.1:2045451-2061558 GCA_027563995.1 Papilio gigon | reverse complement strand
GCCCCCGATGGGCTCGAAACTAGTCGGTACTGACACCGAGTTGCACGTGAGTTAAGCCGTTTTATAAGTTATATTGTCATCTTTTTCATTCTCCTTGGGAAAATAAAGGACAACAATATATGTTAATAAATTTCCTGACCCGATCATCTTGAGCATAGTTAATGTTCGTAGAATAATGCAGTAAAATTCGTTACTAATCTCGGGTCTGATGTAATTACTATGTCGTATTTGAAACTATTGCAATATCTTTCAGTCTTTTATATGATAATGATTTTTTTTTGTGGATATTTTTTGCCAATTCATTGTTATCTACTAACTATACGACCCCACTCAGGGTCTTGGCCTGCCTTATTATTAGCGGTAACTTCGCCACGGCAAATTAATATAATGAAAGTCAAATGTAAAGAATCATTTGCACTTTACTAGTTCATATCGTGTTTTACTATTAGAAACTATTTGAATAAAATGCGATTCATTTCATTGCAAATTCCAGTAACCGAGTTTATAGACATTTGTTCGCAGACAGTTGGCTATATTGAATTCCAAAGCAACGACATTGTCTCAAGTAACACGATATGGAAATTCTATTGCGAGCTAGGTTATATTAGTAAACTTTTTCAATTGTTATTTCATATATGAGTACTGCATGGTAAATAATAAATCATTGCTGTCGCCAGCATCTTTGTCACGTCGAATAAAAAACATTGAGTTTTGGCGACAAGCGTCTGTGCATCATTAGGATTAATGATACTCTATGAAAGCTTATAACACCATTAAAAAACATTTCAAAAGAATTTCTTACTTTTCTTTGTGATCGAAATTTCTACATTTTACATTTTATAATATGTCTTAAAATTATCTAGGCTTTAAAGACGTCTATAAAACTACAGTTATAATGTGTGTTTTATAAACAATACTAGCTAATTAATGTGTTTTGGATAGTTTTATCGATGAACTGGCTGGCAGTCGTCAATTAATAAACTGAAGGTTGAAGTGAAACCAAAAGCGTTGCGATGAAGGTTTGTATTCAAGCCACGTTTTTAACTAATTCATGGAATAGTCAAACACGTTTTCCACTCAACATCTGTAGGGCTACGAATACTAAATGGGAAAAGGGGTGTGTTCATTTTATACAATAATAGTATTTATGTTTTGGATAGTTTGGGTCAGAATTCATGAATTGAAAATACACTAGACCAAAGTTCTGGCTACTGTTAATACAAGCTTAAAGGCTTGCTATCGAAGTATTGTGTACACTTCATAATCTTGCTAGGCTAATTGTAAACTTATAGAAAATAAGCTTGAAGTTAAAAATTTTATTACATCAAACAACTTTGGAAAGAACTACACGTAATATGACTAACAAAGCTGTTAAAAACTGTTCAACTAAAAGCCTCAAATCATAACACAAATTAATAATTTTAACACAGTAATAAGAGTGAATTCTGAGCAAGTAATAAAGAACAAACGATTTTCAAGAAATTATTCGTAATTCGCTTCTAATCGGGATTCGAAGTCGCCGACGTCCCGGCAAGAATTAGCTATTGTACAAGCTATTACGATCGGCATTTTGCGGCCGTTTCATTTAATAGACAACGGCTATTAGATCAGACTTTAAGGTCAATCGATCGTGTATTAATACTTAACCGTTTTCATATAACACATCATATAAATTTCCCCTCATATAATACCCAATGAAACGCCAATAGCCTAATAGCTATGGGTACGGACTACCGATCTAGCGGTCGCGGGTTCGAACCCCACCATTCGACTATACTCGAGTATTCCTAACACGACCTTTTTAGCTTAACAGGAATGGTTACAAGAAATATTAGTAAATTATCGAAAGTCTACTAATATTTTACTAAAAAAAAGACCTGACTATATTACATAAGCCGAACTAGTGTTGAACTAAGCTTGTAATAGAACATAGTCGCTCTAATTTAACAGCCAGTAAATATTTGGCGTGAATTTTAGCATTTATGTATTCCAAGCTCATGGTGACATAATAAGTCTTCGTTTTAAAACATCAGCTTGTAAGTTCTTCAATTTGTAATTCAAGATAATTTCTCTCATCGTAAAGCTAATCCAACATTCAAAAGCATCTTTAGTTCTTTATAAATTACACAATTCTTTTTAAATCAGTTAAAAACAAAAGCATTCGATTTTTAATATGACCAGTTTCTGACTGTGTGAAATCAAACGGATTTCTACTAATGCGGGTCCCAAAGCGGCACTGGCCTATATTTGTAAAACAAACGACCCGCTCAGTTTCACAATTTAGTCAAATACTAGAGCATCGGCAGCATCACTTTCCGTCCCTATATAAATAACCCTGACACAACGGGAACATGACCTCTGTGATTTTAGTGTCAATGTAATTTCGTACTAATAACATTAACTGAAAATTATTAATAAGATACACTCAGAGTCATTTGATGGTCACATAAGCATTCCCTTCGCTTTGATTTCTTTCACTAAACCTCAACTAAGCGGGACCCGATATTCTATTTTGAGCGGGACAATTTTTAAAAATCAACATACAACTCAGAATAATTTAATGGTTACTTCAATTTTCTTTAAGTGTAGATTTTATCAAATCTTTTTGTTTGCATTAATATGGTATATTGTAGCAACATTTTTTTCCTTATTGAAGCCATTGGTACTATAAACTGATAACGTGTTCTGGAAATATGATACAGTTCATGTCGCGTTTGTATTACAGCGGAACATTACAACAATATGTAATATAAGTATACAATACCACCTTGTTGAACTCGCGCACTTTCCTATTCATACATATAAACAGTCACACACGTACACACAAACACACACATCACCAATATACACACTGAATGCACACACACTCATACACACTCTAAATTAGTAATACTGATAATTTGTGTATTTTTTTTTGTTTTCTGAGTTAATCATATAATGTTTTATTTATTTTCTTAATAAAGGCTAATTACAATAACACGGAAGGGGTTTCCAACCACAAGTGCCTATGGTACCTTATATGGAAGCCCTAAAAACTGAACAAATATTGTCATTCTTTTGGATTAATAAATTATTTTTCATTTTCATTTCATTTAAGTGACATATGGACGATAACATCGCGTTGAACATGATAATTTAAAAATAAATATATTTCGTTGCGGATACAGGATGCAATCAAATTTATTACACCGATTATCACGCTCGTAAAACTGTCGCGGATTTACTCTTCACTACAGAATGTCTTGTTTGCTGACGTGTTCATTGCAATTATAATAATATTTGTTGCCCGGGATTAATAATTCTTATACAAAAAATACATGCGTCTCTAAAGTACAGCGATAATATCAATATTAAATACATGGGTTTTTCGTTAAGGGAATACGAAGGTACTATTTGCAAAACGACTACACACACCACATACAAATTGAATTAAGCTTATTAGCAAACTACAAATAATAATTTTAACTATACAGCCATCCTGGAAGAACATCTTTTCATATAAATTCAGATACAAATAGACAGGGTTACAATAACAATATCACAATATCACAGAAGCATCAAAAGTAATTTGCCGCGTAGAGTCGCAACAGGCAACCGGAATAAATTATTGAATTACTGAAACAACTTTCAGTCCCCGTAATGCAGGCGCAATTGAATTACATCACCGAGTACACCACTTTGTTTACTTAAGCGTAAGCTTCTCATGTAATCAAATCAATCAATAAATTCCAATAACATTACGTTATTTAGTCTCGAAATAAAATATGCCTTCCTTCGCCATTAGAAAAGATACCTATTGTTGGTTTTTTTTTTATTAAAATGTTAGTAGATTTTTGTTAATTTACTAATATGACTTGTAACCATTCTTGGTGAGCTTGAACGAGCTTTTGTTAGAATATGGTCGACGACTTCGATTCGAACCCACGACTTTTAGATCGGTAGACGATACCCTTAACCATTAGGCTATTGGCGCTTCCCAACTTTATAATATATAGATTAAAATATCACAGGCTCACTGCTGTATAAATGTGATTCAAATTATCACTAACATGCTTTTAAAATACTTTGATTAGAAAAATATTTTTTATTAAAGAACACTTTTAAATTTTTATTACGCCGTTGTGAGCCATAAAGGTGGAGTCGATGGCGCGTATTGAACGCTTATTGGGATTTAATAAGAAATATTGGTTTCGTCAACAGCACTCGAGTGCTGTTATACATTTAAATTAAATTCTACAAAATGTAAATATTATTAAATTGTTATATTTGAAATTCATAAATATATCTAAGAATTCAAATATTAATATTAAATAGTCTATAATATTATATCTTACATGATGGAGTTAAATTTGTTTAGTTTAAAAATATTTTAAAAACTTCGATATTCAACTTTTTGATGAGATTTAAAAAAAAAACAATTTGACAAAAATAATTTCTCATATCTAGACACCCAGATACGGATAGTTTATCGATGTTGTTTTTAGGAAAGGATTTTTTTCCTTTAATACTCAGAATTAGACCCATGTTTAAGGACTACTGTAATACGAAACTATTGTAGGCGTTATTTGTATCAAAGGATTTTGTCACGGCCGGCAGCAGGTGGCCAATTACATCGCCAAATTACTATAACGACTTCCTCTCGCCGCAGTACACCTCGAAATAATTATGACAGATGTGCAATTTGTGTCTGTACTATGCAAAATATTTTAGTAATCTGTATTTACATAAGCTCTTGCATGTTTCTATAAACATCCTATTGTATATTTGACTAAAAAGTTTTGTCGATAATTTTTTTTGTTATTAATAAGTTTAACAGAATGGCGGTCACGGATAGGTTGACGGGTAGATCTCCCACAAAAAAGACTGATGAATCTGGACAAGGTTGCAAGTATCATGGATGAGGCCGAGTACCGATTAATGGGACGATCTTTGAGGGCGGTCTACACTCATTTGTGGGCGACATGTTGCTGATATGACGTCGATGAAATTTAACTTAAAGAGAGATACGAAATTTATGACATCTGGAGCCACGTACAAAAAAGAGTTTTTAATACAACAGTAGCGTGTTTAAAAAAGGCACCAGATTCGTGAATATGTATAGTTAAAACCATCAATCTCGGGTTAGTCGTGGAACAAGTACATTTCCGTACATCAGCGTTGACTCTCAGTGGTAGGGGCAGACGAGCTATTTGTGTCGTTTATTGCCTGTCGCTAAATAACTCACAGGCAGCTGTTCGACAACTAGACGTTGTAACGTACTGTAAATGATCCGCTCAATTTACAACAGGCTTCGACAGTTTAACGACTAAATTAACGTCATTATAGAAATATCTATAAATGAAATAACATAATTACAGATAGAATACATAATACTGTATAGAATTACATTAAGTGTAAACTTTCTTTAAAAAAATGTTCTGCGAGAATTTTATACGGTTGAAACACGGGAACCGCTTATCAAATACTAATGAAAATCGACTTCTCGTTTACAAATTCTATCTAATAATATAATAATAAAATAAAGGCCACGACCAACTGGTCGTTACGTCACTGTAGTTAGTTTACCCATGATCATTTCACAACAACTGACTTTCTTTATCACTTATTACTTATTGTGAACCATCATCAAAATGCCGATAAAAGTCGGTTACATTTATACAGATATTCCTACAAACGTTCTTTCGCGGAATACCACCTTAAAGCATAAGTAAACTTTGTAGACGATATCAGATATTTTCCACAATTATGAGGCGACATGATTTTCATAGTAGAGCTGCCGGCCATTCCGTGTCCTGTCATTGGGAAGTTTGTGCCCTTAATTATTGGGAAAGGCCTATGTCCAACAGTGGGCAGACAAAGGCTGCTGATGATGATGATGATGATTGTTTTCATTCTGCAAACACTTGACAAAGGAGTTTATTCTGAATTTATAAAAAAAAAAAACAATCGAATACACGATCCGACGATGAAAAATTGAATTTTTTACTTTTTAAAACTCTATTTTATTTACTATTTATTTATGTAATATTATAATAGTAACCGTGGAGATACTTTACGTTACATAACGAATATATGAAGCGTGAAGCGATATATCAACTTAAGTGTTTATATAGACGGCATAAATTTAAGTTATTTTAATATTTGGTACTGGCGATCTGCCTAACGCGACATAATGAGGTCATCTTTCTTATGAATATTTCAGAACTTAATTAAATACATAAATTATATTAAAACACTCATATCTATAATATTAATTCAATTTAAATTATATTCAGATACTATTTAAATTTACGCGAATAAAAAGTTTTTTTTATTATTCTAATTTGACATGATAACATAAAAATAATATTTTGTAACAGTACGAAAGCTTATTAAATTTTAAAATCTTCATAAACTAATAAGTTATCTATTAATTTACTTAAGTGTTGTAAACTTATAATATTTGTAAGTTAACCCAGTAAGCTTTGTGTTACCAGAGTTCACAACTAATTCAATGTTTGACGTTCACAGTTTCACAAAAGCCGAACCGGTTTCATCGGGCACACTCATAACGTATGCTCGAATTAATTACAAGCCGAATTTAATGTGTATGAAACTGTTTAAATATTTAATAGTGAGTAATTTTACATTTGCAGTGTATTAAATAACTTAACATATATTATGAACGAAGTTTAAGGCTTAAATGGTTCTATATTTATCAAAACTTTAATATTAGTAAACTCCGACCTTATCAGAGTGCTGAGATCACTGATCATCTCGCCTATGAATATCCCATACATCAGAGGAAATGCAGATGAGTTGCCGGCCTTTGAAAAACAAGTACACTCGCTTCTTGAAAGACTCGTGGGTATTATTTGTTTGGATTTATACCACCGAAGACAGATCCTTCCACAACGCGATTGAGCGCGCCAGGGAGTTAAGAAAACCACACACTTGGAGATTTACAATGTTGGAGTTGCATTGATGAACAGCGATGATCTTCAATTGTTCCCGATAGTACCTAAGTGAGAATGTTCGTTATTAAGTACTGATATTTCTTTACAATGAACTGTTTTCTATATAGATATGACATAGTATATACGTATAGTATTTTTTTTTAATTTACCTGACTGATCACTTTAAGAGTAGAGTGAATAGGCATTTCTTAGGCTAGCGCGTATCATATTTAGACTGCATCACCACTTAACATTAAGCGGGACGGCGGGCAAGCACTAGCTTATTCAATATAAAAAAAAAGTTACTTACAATGTTAGGATAACTTTTTTTTGCCTTCAATTTATAATATGTGCAATATTTTTGTAAGTTTGTTGATAAATTTAATTCTTCTATATCGATACCTTTCGAAAAATGGTTGCTAATACTTTAATAAAAAAAGTCTCTTCATGCGCTTTTCAATAGCGTGATTTTTAAAAGGTACCTAGCCTCGCCGCAATCTCAACGTTAAATTTTATAGATATTGTCTATGGAGCCGCACCGTTGAGGTCATCCGACAGCTTTCGTATCGGCTGCTTTTTTTATTTGAATCTAAAATCTATAACAAGAATAATAATCATAATACAAAAAGTACTTGATGGAATATGATTGTAGACAGAAAATATTTTTTTTCTACCTCATGATATTATCGATTCAAGTGGAAGACGATTATTTTAAATACAGTTATAAAAACTACATAATATAGAGGAGGTAATACTGGTCACTATAATCCTTAATGGTGGTCTAATGTAGTTTTATTAAGTAAAGCTTTGCCTTTATCGTTAATTTAAAATCGTTCGGCAACTTTCAATTGTTTCACCCTTCGATCGATTTGCTTCTGATCTCTGAAGGTTTTGCGGTCGTTGACACAATGAACGTAAACATTCCCAGTATTTATATGTATTTTGTACATAACAATACAAAACCACGTTCGTGATTTACCGTCGCATGCCTTGGTACTATTCCGAAAACGTCATTCAAATACGTACGTCGAACTATTTTGTACAATTTATTTAATTTATTCCACATAAGGATAACCTTTATGAACTGTGAGATTCCTTAATTTAAAAGCTTATATAAATGTCATTTGTGTCTATGAAAAAGTTATAACGATAAACTTTTGCAGTTATTACAGTTCTCGTAACTTCACAAATAATTTAAACTTGCATTCCTGAGTATGATAAACATAAAATATGTACATCCATATGCGATGTACAAAGTGAAATATTGTGAGTTTCTTAACACCCATAAAACGTCTATTTTATCTTAGAATTTTTACGAGCGCTGTAGCGCAGTGCACCCTCTTGAACAAAATAAATCATAAAAACCGCACAATGTGCTCGTTTGGGTTCGTTCCCTTCGCCATCTGGTGGCGGTCTACGTTTTTTTTTCGTTCACAAAACATAACAAACCGTGTACATGAATATTCATACATATTTTTTTGTACAAATAGAACTTTATAATGACACAAAAAGGCTAGTCTCCCGATGTTGTACATGTGACATTCTAGACACTGTTCTAAGGATTATGTCATCCATATCTATTTGGACGTTTGGGAGATACCTGCTAATGAAAATCCCTCCATCTAAACTTTCGCATTATCAATATTAATAAGAAATGAGATATAATTTTACGTTAAATAGACAAAAACAAATAAAAGTTTTTACTTTGTAACATTATGGCATCAAAGCGTGTGTGCATTCTAAATTGTCTTTGTAATAGGACTTGAGGAGAGAACCTGTCATCTGCTATAATATTTTAGTCTCCCGTTGCAGTTTACCCAGCGCCGCACAATAACATTTTACACGTAATAAGCTTGAGAACTTGACAATGATTAAATATAGACTGTTAGTAGCCAAGGGTTGTTTTAAACATAAACTATAATAGTGGGTTTACACAGCTAAATCATTATCACTGTTTTGTCAAAAGCAATAAGGATGACAATAAACGTTTGTTTGTATTAGTGTTCCGGACATGGTAGCCCACGGTAAATGATCTTGTGTTAAAATTGAATTTTTGCCGTGACATATAGTAATTTTCATCGCCATAGAGAGTTGTTGTTCCGAATTAGACGATCATATAAATTAGGTTATAACAGTGTAGTTAAATTTCAATATTTTACTTTAAGTTTTAAACTTAAAGTAAAAAGTTTTTACACAATAATTTTTGATATGTTTAAAATGATTTGTTCGTCTACCACCCACGCCTTGATATAAGAAATACAAATATTGACAATAGTTTATCGACGTAATTGAAATCCATTAAGACATCCAAACTCGCAGACCCTATTAGGTTATCGGCACTTCATTTATGTTAGACTTAATCAATTTACGATACTCGGCCACGTCCTGTAATCACATTTCTTGATCGCTCTTTAATGTCGACCACGTTTATACCTCATTCTGCTACATATTACTATCATGATTTGATGGAAATATAGTCTCTAATATTCAAACCCATCGATTTTTAATTTTGTTACATTTAATTCGTAAATAAACCTAGCTTTATGATATCTATTATTTGTACGACAGACTTTAAATTATTCTGTACTATAATTATAATAATAACACATCTTTACAATAGAGATCTCATCTCTAAACTTGTCAAGAATCGAAGACCGTCACCTATATAGAACATCTGCTTTTTATAAAGAGTCAAAAAGCAACCGTCGACTTTTTCAGTAAAGCTACATAATTCGTAACAACGGAAATGAGGGCGATAACGTTTATGTGACGTGTTCGTAGCTTTGGAATAATTATACAAGGGCTTTATAACAATATGAAAATATCATTATAATATTAGTTCAAGCCTTTGAAGATGTTCACTATTTCATAAACCCACCGAGAGGAATTCTAGAAATGAACAACACGGAACCCTCAAATTCCGGGGATAGTTTAAATATTTGTTCAAAAGCTTTAAAAATAATTTCTTCATCCATTCCCTTTGAAGTAGAATCAGGCACATTAAGTCGTCAACAAAGAACATAAGATTTATCCAGTTATTGGAATCTCATTGTTTCTTTTATATTATAGGACATTTAACTGTGGTCAGTTTTACTTATTTGCTCTGGTACAGTTTGCGATATTCAATTTTTATTTCAATATTACACGTTACCAATATAAACGAATGTGTATGTATAGGATTTTATTTGACTTCGGGGTTTATTTGCGTCAAATATTATTTCGGACGCAAAGGTTTTTTTTTTACTTTTACCAATCGAGGTAGCCTTCAAAGAAGAAAAAATCAAATAAAAGCCTACGTTGATGGAAAAAATTAACTAAAAATATCGTAACCTGATCTACATGAAAATGAATATTTATTTTAGACCGTTCTGTTTCCATCGGTTGAAATTAATGAACCACATTTCACATTGTATTTACCTCTTAACCACTTTATTGTTTTAACTTTTAATTACAAACCGCTGTTCAATTAACCGACTAGAGTAATAAAAATAAATTGTCAACTATTAAACTTTATAGTTCACGCTTAAATAAAGTGTTTAAAGCAGTTGTTTTCAATAAAATGTTCTAAATTGAATAAATATACTAAGTTTTGTTTAAATGAAATATGGCTACATATGACATATGTTATATAACAAACAAAACAATACTCGTAATATCATATGTTACACTATCATCATCATCATCATCATCATCAGCCTCTGTCTGCCCACTGTTGGACATAGGCCTTTCCCAATACCTTTCACAGTATGCGGTCCTCTGTTACAGTATACTGCGATTTAATTAAATAAAACCTCCTGTTTATTTTTCTTATCAAAAAAGTCACGGTTTCCAAAAAGTGTAACCGTTTTTATAAAGAAACATGTTTCTAGATTACGATAATCATATCATAAAGCTCATTATATTATACACTAAAATAGTTTATTATATTTAATATGTATATTTAGATACGTATATGTTTTGTTATTACAAAAACATTCTACATTTTGACAGTTCGCTGCCGTTGACCTGTCGTGTTGGCAACATTCCAGACCCACTTTTACGAATTCTTTTATTTGTACAAAAGAAACCAATCCAGGTACTGGTAGGTATACGAGATTTGACTCATTTAATTATATGTCATATAAAGTGAGAACATTGACCAAAAACAAAAGATTGCAGGGATAGAAGTAAACCAAGCGATGCTCTCATTTTTTATAGAAATGTTCAGCTTGATGCTCATCTCAATCAGAGACGCAGACATATCTGAACACTCACGATTAAACAGATTCCTTGTACTCTAATTTTATCTCTAGTCAAAGTCCATATTTGATTTCCATTTCTTAGCATCATTTGATTTTATTAAGTAATGTATTTCGTAAAAGACAACTTTGTTCCAAATTCAAATCTTTTAGATTCTTTTTATTTGTATTTCAAAAAGATACATTATCAAGTTAATAATTTATATTTTGTATAAAACTCGAATAAATAAATTACTGACTTCAAAAATAAAAGGTAAAAACAGTAATAAGGTTGTTTGTAAAGCTTATAAATTATTAACACAACAGTCGCCCCCTGAATCTATGTCAGAAGTGAAGGTTACACCCTAACAAAAAGTGTCATGGCGACAAATACACTCATAAAATATGAAGGAACTTGTCGCACACCTCGAAATATTGTGTGCAAGATTAATAAGTGTATTATATTATAACTTTCTTCGCCTGTAACCTAAATGGAGTAGACAGATATACTAACTTTATTCCGATCACTTCCTCTCATCGTCAGACTTATGAAAAACTAGTTATGCCTGCGACTTTATCCGAGCGGAAATTAAAAAAAAACTAAATAGCCTAAGTGCTAGTGCTATCCTATATGAAATTTCAACCAGATCCTTTAAGCCTTTTTGAAGTTATCTACCACCAAACATCAATCCATCGTAATTTTCTCATTCATGATATTGACGTAGTAAAAAATACCGTTATTAAAGATTTCCTTACCTAGTATAAGTAACTAAAAACATTTGCAAATAACAATTAACGAGAAGATATTTCATTCTACTTTTATGTAATAATTTATAGCAGTATGTTGGCATGATCTAAGATATACGGAAATTCGAAAGGGGGTCATTTTCAAAACGTCGACCATATAGAATGGAAGCCAACTCAAATGTATTGATCGTGTGCTAACCTAAATAGGATAATTGCAATAAAACTCCCATAGCAAAGAGTCAATGATACGTAAAAAGGATGTAATAAATCACGAATAAAAAGCGTAGCGTACGAGATATTCGCTCAAGCCATATATGCAGGTGGGTAGACAGAATTACATTATTAGACATTCTCAACATTTACTTTTTTACAAGATTTATTCTACTAATGATTCATCCAATGATGCAGATAGACCCCCTAAAGTCCACGGAACGCGGCGAGAGATAAAATAGGGGGTCACAAATTAAAAAAAGAAATGTAGCAGCGGGGATGTTTACCAAAAATTGTGAAAATTTGCAATGGGTCTATGAGAGAAATTGTATGGAATGTAAGGTACACTGATATCCATACACATTTATCTTTTTTACCTCTGCCACGACCTCTACACCTATTTACCTCTGAATCAATTTGGTTTCTCAATGTCAACATTACAATGACATTGGTTTCCTCTATTGATGGTCAAAGTCGATATAATTATCTATATTTTTAGTTCAAAACCAAACAACATACATTTGTTTTTCGAATTATGCATATGAAAAAGCAAAAAAAAAATAGTAGAATAATCACTGTATTATTCATTTAAATAAAAATATTTTTAATAATATGTAAATTGTTTGATAAAAGTAAAAAAGAGTTTGAATGTATTTGAGACATTAACGTTAGTACGTTTTACTTTTAAAAGTTCCTCTTATAAGTTGTATAAGCTCTTGAAGTTCATGAACATTTCGTTTACATAAAAAGTAACTTACTTTTAGTTACCTTAGAAGTGTACCTTTATCTGGCACAGAATCACAGATGCGCTCTTGTTTTAATCAAAAACGTTTTCACGAAAAGTATTCATAAATTATTTACGACACAATTTCAGCACACGTACAGTCGCGGATTGCGAACACGAAAGTCGGCCGGCGGACGGGACACGACCACCTCCGAAGAGCCACTGAAGTGCTACTGAATTTCACGAGCTGTCGAGCTAAGATTTTTTTTATTAACATGTCGATAGGAAACAACAATCGACTATTATATCATACACATGTCGATCCTCAACAGATATTTCAATAAAGGAATAAGAATTTAATTTAGTCAATAACATGTATTCATTTACATTTTTTAGCACCTATGAGTTATAATTTAGTTCAGTTCAAAAGAGTCGGTAGGGTAGTTTAAGTACAGTATTACTAAAGGTATCTCATAAATTTCAAGTTACAGAAAGGTGTACAAGGTCTCTTGTAGAAACAAACGAATATCGCACAGGTCAAAGTACTGCGCCAGGAGACTTGAAATTTTGAGAACAAGCTGCATATACGACTTGACGGTGATATATACTTGTGTTAGAGCGAGTGAACTATTACCAAATTTATACTTACGCAATTTATGAGCGAATTTTTAATGTCAACCAGTGTAGCCACGCCTAGTAATAAGCAGAATACGATGCGTATAAAATTTAACGACGGCATGAAGCCTTCTTCTACACAAGTATATACTAGGTTATACACTATAAAACGTATTACATAATAAATCTATACTTATAAAGTTTGTAAATATCTCTTAAGAGTTGCTAAACCACTGGCAAATATTAATGAAACCTTCGTAGAAGTGAGGAGACCGGGAAAACTTTTACTGATTTTTTTTTTTCAAAATAAGAAAAGAAAAAAAGTATCGTGGACGAGTAAAAAAAGATATGAAATATAGATAATAAACAATAACACAAAAAAGAGATTTTTTTAATCCCTTCATGATACTTTTCATTTTTGAAGAGCCAATAGCTTAATAGGGTACTGACTACCGGTCTAACCGACGTCGGTTCAAATCCCGGCTTTGGACTAGTGTTGTAAAACATATAAATTTTTTAAAGCTAACCAGAAACGATTAAAAGAAATGTTAGTAAATTAACGAAAATCGACAAATATGTCACTTAAAAAAAACAATTAAAAGACATTCCAGACGTAAATTTTTAGTACGCAATTATTTTCCTTGCTGTCTTTAACATTAATTGTTCCCACACGGCGTCTTGGATTATTGAAAGAGCTTCGATGTTTATTAATCATTGATGTTCACTCGATCAGATAACCTTGGAGTGTTTAAAGAATCTACAAAATTAAATTGCATGTATTTGCCTCATTGGAAAAGGGCCAAAACTATTTTGTTAGGACGCAACAATAGCGTTGATATGAAGATTAAAATATTACAAATGCCTATCTAAGATATCTTCTCTAAAATAAATTATCTTTAATTAATTTCGTTGCCATGGTGACGTAAACTTGCATAATTATATTAATAAATTATGAATAAAACATATCATGTTTCCGTTTTTATCTAATTTAATTTGATCAAAAAAAAGTCTTGTTTAGGTAGTCAACATTATATAAATAATTATTGTAAAGTATTAAAACGTTATTGAAAAGAATAATAATTCACTATTTGTAATATGCTATACATATAATTATTTGTTACTTCAAATAGATTTAAATCATATCGTCGTGGCTCTACCTACTGTGCTAGGGTCCACTACATTTGTACATAATTTATATAAAACAAAACACTATCAGGTCAACTTAATTTTAAATAAACGAATATTTAATTATTAAAATATGTATACACTCACCTTTAAAATCTTAATTAAATTTAACACAAAAGGCCACAATCAATTTATTCTGATAATGTTGTATGGACTATTTAAACAAGTTCACATTTTCAAGAAACGCACCTTATATCACGCGAAATGAAAACGAACTGAAAGTTGAAACACCCGCCGTCCACCATACACCGGGAAAGACTGAAGCTGAACTAAGGCAGGATTTTAGAAATGCTTTTTTTACTGTCCATTAGCTGCCTCTGACATTGTTAGTGGCCATTACAAATTATTCGTTAATTGTACGTTTTTTTTTACGCTTTTTTAAAGCTGACGATCGCAGTTATTCTTTTTTATTTTATAATTTGAAAAATGTGATTTAAAAAGAAGTCACGCTGAATTATTTCAGAAATAAATGTGGTATAAAAAAACAGAACGTGGCTCGAGTGAGTTAAGAAGCTATATATGAGGGTTTAACGTTCCCTTGAGGCGGTACATGAAATCCGATTAGCTTGCCAGCGTGCAGTGTTGACAACAAATTATACGTGTATTATATGCTTATACGTTTTTTATGATACTGTTTATGATAGTGTAACCAAGTAGCATAAGCATTTATTGTTGTCTTTGTTGTTTTCACAGAGAATGTGAAGGATAGCAATGTTGACAAGTGTCCTGACAGACAACGTACCACGCTACAAAACCGTCCACCTAAACTATTAAAACTTTCGTGAGACATTTCACTATACTACTTATAAAAATAGCTTAACTCACGTGAAAATCGGTGTCGGTACCGACAAGTTTCGAGCCGATCGGGGGCACTTTTTAGAGGTGAGTGGGATTGGTACTAAAGCGCGTTCGCGTCCCGTAACTCGCTTATCAGTCGTAAACTAGTCGGTACCGACACCGATTTACACATGAGTTAAGCCGTTTTTATAAGTAGTAAAACCATAAATGTCATACGCTAGATAAAAAGAGATATTTATTTTAATTTAACAATACAAAGTCCAATGAAATCTTTCATTTTTCATTTGACAATATTTCTGATTGACTTCGTCTACAATACAAGAGCACTGTTTGATTTCAGCTTAGGATACTAAGTCGCTGGGCTTTCGAGAGAAAATTAAACTTCAGAGATATTGAAGAAGCGGACCCATTCAAAGCCCCTTGGACTTGTTCCCAACGCTTCGAGATTGCGTCAACACAGTCAAAGGACTCAATATTAAAAGGAAGTATTTATTGAAATAAAATTTTATCTGTCACACGTTTAGAAATTAAACTTTATATACAAGACTTGTTTCTGGTTGATAGACGCTAATCTAGTAATGCAAATTTTTTTGGGCAGTTACATTTTATTAAAGAAAAATCTAAACCATCAATTGAAAATTCGTTACATATATATAGTTTATTATTAGTGTGATAT
>JAODUI010000005.1:2025192-2038241 GCA_027563995.1 Papilio gigon | reverse complement strand
CCCTTGTCTGCCCACTGTTGGACATAGGCCTTTCCCAATGCCTTCCACAGTATGCGGTCCTCCGCCTTCCGCATCCATCGACTTCCTGCCGTCCGCACTAAGTCGTCGGTCCACCTAGAGGGCGGACGACCCACACTCTTGGTCCCCAACCGATGGTGATTGATCGTTTGGAAAGAATAGTTGAAAAAAAAACGACAAATTAATGTTTCTTTAGAGCGGAAAATCCATAAACAAATAATTATCATGCACGCAAATGACGCGCAAACGTGATTTCTAATCAATCAATTACTTTTTTCACACCTACATTAATGTTTGATGTTCGCGTCTATGTGCTTTTTATCAACATCCACAGATGTATATAATGTTTAAGTCAGCATACTGCAGAATTTTCTCTAGTTAAAGATCAAACTAATATGAAACAAACTCCTTTGTAAATATCGTGTACTCAACTTTTTAAACATTTGTTTTCGCTTGTGGCGTCATATCCCTCTGTTTGTATACGCGTATAATTTTTACGAAACTTAGCTCGCTTTGAGGTTGAGGTACTCGTTAAAATATTTACAAGGAATTCTCTTTATTACGAGCTTTTTGTGTATCTTCCAACGCTATTTACATATTTTTAATTTACTTAAACATTGTGGTATATGTATTATGTTTTTAATTTTTAATTTTATTCTTCAAAGCCTAAAAAACACTTTTTATAATAAATCTATTGACTAGCGTATTTAGCATTTAGCAAACTAAACAGCAATACAGTAGGAAATTAAAAAAAATTTTGGTTACAGTTTTGATTTTCTAAAACGTTACATGCGATTTTGAACTTTAACTGCATGGAATTAAGAACAATTTATTATGTTCCAGAAACACAAATAACGCCAGCTTACAACTAGCACAATGTGTCAGATTTGCAACTGCTTAGCGTGGAGTTTGGACGTCGTCCAGAGGTCAGTAACCATGGCAAATAATATAAGGTATAGCTTTATACCCCGACTCCGATCGCGCCGAATTAAAAAGTAATAAGTGGATAACCTATGCGCAAGTGCAGCCTGTCTCTATACCAAATGTGATGCTGTTTAGATCGGATTTATCTTTTGAATATTACAAGATATAATCAGTCGAGATTTTGGTGTTTAATTATTTACGGTTATTCTTCTTCATTCTTTATAAAATGATTACAAAAAGATACGTATACTAAAGTGACAACTTTCAGGATTAATAAGACCTTTGAACTGAATCCAGGGCCATCACCTTCTGCCTCCTGGGCATGCTGATCTTCATCGTTTGCGTTGGATTCTGCATCAGCATAATAGCTGGCATTGCCTACGGATATAACTATTCTTTGGCAGAGTTCCTCACATTTACCAGTAAGTTTACTATAATATAGTATTTTACGAAATGGTCTTCCAACATGCACCCCACGAAAAATTGTTAGGAGTTATTCTACGGCCTGTATTTATCAAATGTCAACTCAAAAAGGCAAAGGTTTTGCATCTGCAATTATAGTTACATCTATTCAACCAACTTCCCGTATCAGTCATGATCTAATTTTGAGAATGATGTATTTTTTATATTACAGCCTGTATTTATTTTATTTCCAGGGTCCGATGTTACTGTGTACATGAGACGTGGTCAAATGAACGATCGACCAGATTTAGCGCAGTTCGGAGGCAGACGAATGGGAAATGATATAGATAGTAAGGAACCGAATAACTTATCTTATTCTATTCATACATATTTAATAAATCCCATGATATTCTTTTACATTTAAATAGACTAGAAAACTGTACAAATTAATCTCTTTGTGTTTTTATTTTTATCACCACAACTTTGTTCACAAATGAGTTCCATAATTTGAATCGATTTGAAATAATCTACCAGTGTACTTTTGAAAGTAGAACCTAGGACTTTTCTATTTAACCCTATGTATTCTTACCTTAGCAAACTTCAGTACGGATTATCAGGAAAATATAGCTGATACTGGCGGCAAGAAACCATTGTCTGAAACATTGGGTAAGGCAGATGACACGCGAAAATACGCTGAACGGCTATCCAAGTTTACCAAGTCAGGAACTTCCGAATTGCCGGGCAGCGAAGAAGACGTGCCAGAGGTTATCTTAAATTAATAATAATTTTTACACACATTCACATACATTGTATAGTTCTTTAATATGCATTTAAATCATTTAATATTAAAACGTCAACATTATATTTTCAGGGTTCTGTTAGTTATTATAGATTCACAACACCGCCAGTACAGAAAATTTCTATCCAGCCAAATCCAGCGATACAAACGACGGTATTAGAGAGCGGAAGTTCATCAATAATTATGAGGAAATTTTCACCGATAAAAGACCTCTCAGTAGACTACTCACGAAAAGACCCGGATGAATACTTCTATAAAATTGGCGATATAGACGACAAAGATAAAGTCAAATCGAAAATGAAAATTAACAAAGACATTTCCGATGAAAAAACTGAAGATGACGAAAAAGATTATGCGACGAGGTACGACTAAAACTCACGTCTACTGCAAGTTGCTCTATTTGTTCTAAAACCTTCACACATGTTACATACTTCGTACAGAGTTCTATCGTATTTGCAACCGGTATGATGGTCCTTGTAATCTCAGCCAATGATAGTGACGTCACTAAGCGTCAAGTAAAATAACAATATAACCTGGTTAAAGAAATGTAGCCACATCAAAATTACTCTATCAAGTATCTCGCTTTGCACAGTTACTTATATGTTTTTTGAACTTCGGTTTTAATTGTTCTACAGGCGTTATGTACCAATGCGGCAATTTGAAGGAGGACCAGAATTAGAAGAGGATGGGATAGCATATAAACCGGTTTAAAATATAAACTTCATCCATACTATGATTGTCATTCAATGTTAACTTTCATATAGTTATTTGAAATTTTAAATAAATAACAATAATTAGGAATTATAAAATTGAGAAAGAACAACGAAAAGAAATGTAAGGTTTACACTAGAGCAGTTTTGGATAAAGATATTTTTTTATTTATTTGAACTTTTTATTTCATATACTAATTTAGTTGTTATAGTATTTTTTTATGTCTTGTTAAAATGATCCTAACTCACACATGACATATTAATGTAACAAAGCGACCCATTTATCCTAATTAAACAGGTGAAAAGCCTCAAGGCGTACGAGCGACAATATATCCTGACCGTGCCGTAACAATAGACGAAACCGTTCACACTCTTTAATTAGCTCTCGACAAAAAGGTTAATTGAAGTGTTGAGCCTCAAAGTGAACAGTTTCATGTGACAAAACACATTCACTACAGCAACGTAACTCAACATTTCAATATGGAAATGAAAAATAAACAGAACTTTTTTTTTGTGAATTTATATAGTTTAAATTATTTTGCTTATATATGCAACGAATCATAAATGTAGTAGTGACCCGAAAAAATGGATTGTTACCAACTAAAATATTAACTATCGTACTTCATTATCGTATGATCTCGGTAATCCAGAAATTTTGTGTATATTTTGCTTTTTTATATTTGACGGTCTTTTCTCCCTTTTCTTATCTTTTTTTGCCCTTTTCCCACTGTGATGTTTCCCATGGTTGTGCGTCTTTACTTTACCATATTTAATATTTTCCTGGATATGTTTCTTGTGTTTTTCTTTGTGTTTTTTGGTTTTACCATTCCCATTGACATCATGTCGTGATAGGAAACCATTCTTTTTTCTATAATTAGGTTTTATTTTAATATCTCTTCTGGCTTCATCACCTGGCATAAATTCCTGTGGTACTTCGTTTTTAATTTTATCTTTTTCACTGTCATTAATTTCCTCAACATTTTGATCTTTCATTGTCGCTTCATGGTCTAATTCCTTTAAAGAAATGTTGATGTTAACATTTTCTCCTACTGCACGTGAGTCACTGGTTTCTATACCTTTATCACCATTATTCTGCCCGTCATTGTCAGATCCGCGGTCTTGCTCATGATCTTGTTCATCGTTTTCTTCATTTTCACCTACAGTGCCGTCACTAACTTCCGCCGATATTGCAGATTGATCAACTGACGATTTCGGCATTATATTGTTTAAATAACATGATACTTTATTTATCAAATAACCACTTATTATTGATTCAGCCACAATTCTTTCCCTTGTTTGTTCAAGATTCATGATGGAGAATTCCGTGTTCCTTTAAATGGAAGTATGAATTAAATTAAATTCAAATTAGTCATCTCTTATATGAGACAAACGAGCAAGCGGTCAGCCATTTCACTAAAAAAAGCGAAGCGAATACTACGCAGACATCTCCAATTCTCCAACAAATTGTAGATACGTTGCCTACCTCGCTTGAAATTTGAACTGGGATCCAAAATACTTACCTCCAATAAAAGTTACTGTCAATGTTAAATGTAGTCTGCGATTTGTCCTCTAAATCCCTGTTTATATTTAACGTAACATCTTGGAGCTCCATGTAAAAGCCATGTTCATTTTTCAAATTATTGCGTTCGAATATTATTTTTCCATGGACCTTAAAAAAGCAACCAACAATTATATACATAAACATTTAATAATAGTAGTAAATCATAATAATAATTCCATCCATTCCATATTTACAATTTACTTATTAGTATTATTAGTTTTCAGACTTAGGTTTAGATATTAGTATTGTTAGTTAATAGATCGGCTGTGTTTTTCATTTTACAATATGGATCCCTTTTTAAGGGTATAGGCCTCCTCCATCTTCTTCCAAACTTCTCTACTTCTACCTAGAGTGAAGCAGTCCTTCCCAGTCACTTCGATAATATCATCAGTCCACCGTTTTATGGATCTACCAACCTTCCTTTTGCCGGCTATTCCTCTCTTGGATAGAGGAACAAGAGAGGAGAACATAAACATTTAGCTTTTTAAAATTTAATTAAGATGAAAGACATCTCTTCTCGCATATTCTCAGAATAAACATCGTCCAACACTAGCATTCAATCTATAAAATGGGATAAGTTCATTGACATACCTTCAGCGTATTGTATCGTAACGTGTCAGCGATGCCTACTCTTTTCAGTTTATAAGGACCACCAATTTGTGGAGAATAAGCCGTATCAAAGCCATCAATTACAATATCCTCTAGCAAAACAGATTCATCGCTGACATTTCCTTGTTGCTAGAAATTATAAAACGTCTGAATATATTAGTATCATAATATACAAGATTAATTTATGTTTATTTCTTTATGCTTACTTTAACAGTCCAAGATATTTTCATCGAATCTAAATCATGCGATGCCTTGTTATTCATTATGTTATCCTTAACAGTGTCGTGCACGTATTTGTTTACGTAAGTCGAAGCTTGTTTGAAGATTTTTTCCTGCTCATGTCTAGAAATGAATTTTGCACGAAATTGAAACTTGTCTTTATATTGCGCAATCCCGCGAGATCCTGGAGCTCGAGTCTTATGTTTATTTATTATATTGTACATACTGTCTAAATTAAAAAAAAAGTATATGAAGTGTTGATCCTTGAATTTCTCACCTATATTTAGGTAAATCGTCTTCGAAAATAGATGTGTTGACAAAACTAAACGCCGCTGAACGTAACTTCGTGACGAGTTCCTTTCGTATTGGTTTGCTTAAAATATTTTCTAATACTCTTGCTAGATGTAAATTAAAAAAGATATTTTAAAATAATAGACAATGAGATATATTTCAGCAATGACTACTTCGAAACACAGTATAATAGATAAAAATATCAATTAACTTAGTAACTTACCTTGCGTACTTGAAAGATAAGGAGCTATCACTGGAGGTGAACCCGAACCTTCTCCTGATATCTATTCACATATAATTTTTTTCTAAATTAGCTACACTCCTCCCATACTTTGAACACATAAACCGACTAATTATATAAAAAAAAAAATAAAATAATACCTCGATACTAAATTGACATTTTCTTAGACCAAACGTATCGTGACCTAAGGACACTGTTGATCCTGTCAATCTAGCTATTATGAAGCCTCTAACGGAGCAACCTTCAGCTATGATTCTGAAATATGAGAATAAAACATATTACAACGTTACCATGGTGATTGGAGGATTTTCGTAAGTAGTTTAAAAGACTGAAGTCGCTTCCTTTTTAAAATCTAATATCGTATTTTTATTTTAAATAAAACATCCCCCACTACACATTTATTCACTTACGCCAAATGTCCCTCGTCCTTTATATTCTGTAACACGAATGGTGAATTTTTATATGGATCCTGTTCGCCAGTGGACAGTACAGCCGATGTATTTCTCATCATATAATAATCTGCCTCAATTATCATCTTGCCTAGCTCCACTTCCAATGAAAGGACATTGTGCGCTAATGGAAAATTAATTTCCGGCTCTTTCAAGTGCGGTAACTCGGTAAGGTGCATTTCTTGAAAAAACCTGGAAATAAATTACATTTATCAATTTTGTCCAGTATTGGACAGACGAAGGCTGATGATGATGATGGTGAAATTGGCCTTTCCTTACCGTGAAATTCAAGTGACTGGACAAAGAGGATTGACTGAGACTTGTTTCAAAACATGTTGTTGCCCACACTTTTTCAATAACAATGTGAAGGATGACACTACATTTTGACACAGCTGTGTCGACGTTGGACACCCACCCTTAAACTAAATTCAGCATATCCGAGAAACGAGTTGGAATTTTTTTTTTTTAATACTTACACGTGTGCCATATTATCGTATACATAAAATCCCGAAGATAATTTACACTCATTCTCCATCCTCCTCTCGATTGTATTCATTGCTTTTTTGCCAAAACTTTCTCTCAATGCCTTTGGAAATATCGCATAAATTAAAAACAATGTCAAACGCAATCATCTTTTCACTGGCAAGATTTAAAATACAACGAGTACATAAATTTTGTTTTAAATTGACTGTTCAATGACTTTTATTTAATTTCAGTTTTTATTATTTCTTATAACTGTTGCAATAATTGATTCACTTACCACTTTTAATGCGTTCTCGTACGATTTTCGATGCTGCTCCCATTGCTTATGGAAGTTGCGTACTTTTTCTGTTAAAGAAAAATGAATCTTAACGTTTAACGCATAAGTCATAAAATTGTGCAACTAGCGGAGATTTAACCTTGAAGCCATACCTATTTCGTAGATATATTACAATATGCGGTATTAAAATATACTTTAAATAATTATAATTATATTATACAACAACACTCACCGCTCATATAGTAATTCAAAATATCAGAACCACAATCAGAACGAATAAAATAGTTCTCCAAATTTAATTCAAAAACTACTAAGAAAATGAAAATGTAATTCATATTCCAGCGGTTCTCAAATTTCCAATGACATCGGAGGGAACGATATTAAACTATGCACCTAAAGTTTTACAGCCGAAAGTTCATTAAGTTATTTAATTAAAAGATAAGGAAAATATTTTTACATTGTAACCTTGAAAGAAATGTAGTTTCTATGTAGTATTCTAGACATGATCATTTTCCTAGTCTAGCACTGAACTTTTAATTTTCTTCAAAACTCTTAACAAGTCATTTTCCAATTAGGTACCAATCATTAAGATTAACCAATCATTATTTACTACTATATACCTACTGTTTACAGGGTAATGATAGCAGTATGTTTGCAGTAAAGGGTATTGCCGAATATTAATAATCAGTTTCAACATCAGACAAAACTATTCTCGATGACGTAAATGTTATTATAAAAGTGTTTAAAATATTTTGATAATGATAATGATGATAATGTTCTCCGCGATGTACCCGTCAATGGCGAACCTTACTATCTCCGAGACTAGGATATAAGGTGACTTGCAAACCCGAATTTAGTCACGTCCAGTCACACGGCGCACAGTACAACCGACCTGTGGAGTCTTAGGTGTTGGTGTGGGAAGGCTTGGATCGAGGTTAATAATAATTAATTATAATAAACAGTTTGTGAATAACCAACAACAGAGATAATGACAAGACTTGACTTAAAATCTTATATCACCGTAGTAAGGCCGACGGCGTCCACAATACGCCGCCAGCTCTCTCTGACGTCACGTCAAGAAGAACATATTGTTATCTCTTTCTTACAATAACTTAAAAGGACAACATGTTCTTGTATGTGTTACGAAGCTCTGGGAAACAATGATAGAGATGGGACTTATAAAGTCATTCTGTAATCCCTATATTTGAAGTGTAAACCCCGAGCACAAATTCTATCAATTTTTATCATTGTAAATACTATAAGCTTTTTAGTTGCATATCAGAAAACAATTAAAATGTAATTGAAATTTTCTTTTGTGGAAATTCTCGTAACATTATTGTGGTCAATTAAAATTTTAATTTTAAAATAAATACGTACGCAATGACTGCGTCGATTGGAAAACATTTGATTTTAATTTGTATTTTTGTTACAATTTGTTTTTCCTACGTATACAGTGATTCGATAAATAAATCAAAAAATGCAAAAGGTACGAATTTCTAATAGCAATGACGTATTTGGATAAAGATGTTGAAAAAAAAATGGATGTCTTCCCCTTTCTGGTTTCTTTTTACAACATGACATCTAATTACTAATTTAGAATACTAAAATTCTTACAGCACGTTTGCGTCGTAAAGAATACAACAGAAAAACATTTGGGCGTATCACTTTAAATAATTCAACCACCGATGGCATAGTACACCAGGAGAACATAACTGAAGTACCGGCGACAGACAACGCTGAAAAAAGAAAAAAAGTGGGCCTACCTCCAATGATATCTCAGACGGTACTCCAAGAAGCTCATCCTAAGAAAAACTGTTGGGTGTCTGTTGATGCACAACAACATTTCGAAACAATGGATGAATTAGATGGTAAGATTAATAAAAAAATAAATCGGGAGCCTGATCAAAGACAATATTAAATAACGCTTTTGCATGTTATGATGCATGTTGTTAGTCTATGCACTCATTACGTAAATCCTATGTTTCCATTTGTAGATCGATACGAAGCAGTGCGCAATAAATATGAAGAAGCAATGAAAAGTGATGACTTCGACAATCAAATGTTGGATGTGAGTTACAACAAATTGTTTAAACTTTATCGGACCAATTTACATTCGTGCTAGAAACGAAAGTCCTATATATAATTGTGTTTACAAAGTTACATGTTTTCTTTACAAATCAATTTATTTTAGATGATGCTGAAAACGAAAGGTACAGCGGAACGAGTTTCTCAAGGATCCGGCGGTGATCCCGGATTAATACCGGCAGGAATCAATCTCGGAGGTTACAGCATGATGAGACTACTAGATTCTATTCTGTAAGTTACTTTATAAAACAAAGGAAAGCTTGATATAGCCTGAGGTTCAACTAGCAAAATAACATCTTGATGGTTGGATTGACTTAGTTATATTATTTTAACTGATATTAAATAGAATTCTCATATAAAATACTGTACTTCATACTCGAAAGTTATCAAAACAAACTGCAGATGTTTTAAAACCTACTGATGATATTCAAAAGTGATAGTTAATGTTTGAAATTATTTTACACATCTCGTTTGCCTTTTATCTATTAATAGAAATATTAATATTAAGTTATTGAAGTGACAAGAAAATAACAATTTTAATATATCAAGAGTGATATTCTCGAGGATAAGTCAAAATTAGTTATATGTTTATAATCTCGCAAGTCCCTCCGTCCCTCCGTGTAATTTGTCACGGTCCGCGGAATATGTGGCTCCCTAATAATCCTGTCCATATGTAATTCTCCAAGGCTGTCACCGTCCTCGTCATGTAGAGATTACGAGCCTGTCAAGGAATTTCTCTTGAAACGCAATAAAAAAAATAGGTTAATGGTATTACGAATATTATAGGATATTTGGCCAATATTGCTCGAAGGTCTTATAACAGGGCGGAAGCATTTAATACGATAATGTACTTCGGTCGTTCTGTTATTCTTGTCTATATAAGTATAAAACAATAGTCTGTGTCTACATCATCATCCTTGACCCTTGTCTTGGGTCTCTGTCGTCAATTTTTATTGATTGATTTCTATCGTATTTACAATAAAGTACAGTTACACTTGTGATAGATGCAAGTAATGTTTTTAAAACTAACAAACATTTATTTTAGTTCCTTGTCGGATTAGAAACAGCAAATAGCTCCTTAGTTTGTGAGGATAAAACGTTTGCATTTTATTTCTGCCGTATTAAGGAAAGCTTGCAGATAATCTATACTGATATTTCTTAAGCCTTTTATAAGATAATAAACGAAGTCTTAATTTCAGATTTTTCCATCGAATGAAACTAAGAAACAACACACACTTCCGCGTTGATGCCTTGCACAATGACTTATCCAACATGGTGTTAACTGCCAAGCTGTCGCTCAACGATCTCCACATACTAGGGGCTTATGAACGTGTTAATACTAATTCAGATCCCTCTGAATTGTTTTACAAGCCCACCTTTGGAGAAGTCGAGTAAGTTAGCGTACGAAGGCTTAAGATGGGATAAGTATCATGTCATATACAATTAAATAATGAAATCATAAGTATTTACCTTCACAACTTTAAATAACCTTACGTAACATTATGAAATTAATTAATTCAAATTTCGAACAGGCCATTGCTATAGGGTACACAACATATATAATTCAAGTCGTTCTAATATTATTATTTTTATGTTATTTAAAACACAATGTGAAACCAAAAACGAAGATAAATTTCGTTAGTAGTAACATCTGTGCCGGATATAGCCGGATTTACGGTTATCCGGCTTGAAGGACTATTTTATTGGCTTTGTAGACGAGGAAACTCGACAAATGGTTTCGCATATGGGGAAAATTTAATTTACTGCTTCTTTGGTTAATAAAATGAATAATGACTAATGAAAAATTAAGAACAAGTATTGCAACACTGCGCAATGAAATAAATTTAATTGATGTGTTTTTACACATTTTTATAGCAACATTATTTCCGGTTGAAGCTAATAATGATCTTTCAATTTGTCCTAACGACACGAGAATCTTTTTATTTGTTCACATTACTAAATCCGACTGTAGGTTACGTGTTCCGCTTTCTTTTCCCTTTTCTTATTTACGTTAACTGTACACCTGGAAATGAAAATCGCCTCCGTTGGGAATTATCCCAAGCTGCGGGGGTTCTAATGTATGCAAAACGACTTATTTGTATTTTGTTATTTGGTTAACAATAGATTTCTATTACGAAACGTGAAGTACAATATGGAGGGACGGTACCGCTTGCTACGGAACAAATTGACTGTTGAACTTATTGTTTCCGATATAAATACAAACGACATACTAATGACGGTAATTTTTTTTTTATTTACATTGAATAATCGTTGATAGATGTGGTTTTCCAAGAGAGCTTGAACGACCTAGGTCTTCAATGAAAACACGACTGCAACGCCCACAAAATTATTAGTCCAGTTAGACACCATCACTCATTTTACCGGCATGAAATATATGGCCTCCTTTTTAAAACCTTTTTGGTTTTAATTCTTCCATTTTTTTTTATTTAATGTTTTTTTTAACTTGTTCTTGTCATTTACAGTATCAAAATAATGAAGGTACCAATAAACCTATAACTTTACAGCGGAAAAATATTGGTACATAATATTTTTAAATACTTTCTATTGTATATTACTTTCCTTGTTTCTTTTTTAATCTTTATTCATTTGTTATTACCGTAGATGAGTTCCTGGACAGATTAAAAACGGACTTGGACAAATGGTTGAAAGATTATTTCAATGATTATTTAATGTATTTCGGTTTAGAGGGAAGTCAGGCTAATGCTGAATTGTTGTGAGTTACCTTTATTCCTTCTAATCAGCTAAACTTTCCGTATTTTAGGTCGACAGACCAACGATTTTGGACTCCAGAACTTAATTATAATTGTGAGATATATTGTAGAGTAATTATATGGACAAATAATAGTGTAAATAATGTAAATTGTGATTTAACAGGGACTCTGAGAAGGAAAAATGTCTGGCATTAAATGATTATACGGACCGGGTTTTAGAAAAAATGAAAAAGAGATTAAGAAAATTGAATTTCGATGCTGTTCAAATCCCTAAGTTCGCAGTTATTGCGGTTACTGGAATGGTATGAATATTACATCAAATTATTTTTAGCCTCCAATCTAGATTTTTTATTGATCCAAAAAGTTTTAAGAGCGTAGATTTGTGATTTTTCTGCCGATGTGACATTTCTTTT
Source organism: Papilio gigon (assembly GCA_027563995.1). Lineage (NCBI taxonomy): Eukaryota > Metazoa > Arthropoda > Insecta > Lepidoptera > Papilionidae > Papilio > Papilio gigon. Next base: position 2,026,028 of record JAODUI010000005.1, on the reverse strand, counting down.
TAATTAATTCCTTTGTGCTACAAAACAGTGAAAAAACGATGCATTATTTATGGTTATTTTTTTATTTAAGTAAGCCACTTGGTCTCTTGTCTCTGGTTGTTTCTTAAAAACGCGATCTAAAAAGTCTTACAATCTTTTTCTTAGCAAATAAATCTTACGAACGGTGTGCTGCGAGGACTAGACACAATTCATAGAAGAGGTGTGGCGACGTGCAAGCGAGAAGACAAATTTCGTAGAATAGACATGACGATTGGATTCAGTAATTTACAGGTTATATTTTACAAAACAAGTTAAAAACGAATAATTTGAACTTTAATAATCAATTGAAACCTTCTTTTATTAGGCAACTTACCATTATGAAGCGACATTCAACACAGGAGTGCCACCAATAAATGGTATATTATATGTAACGGCTCACGAATTAATAGCTCATATGGGGTTAGTCATTACTAAAAAGCCTGAAGCCTTAAACATAATAATTGACTCCATAGAACAAGTAAAGTAAGTAAACCTAGAGTAAAATAATTTAATTGTTCATATAAATTCGTGTCTCCAATACTTAACAAAATATGTTTTTTTTAAGGCCAGAGTCAATCACAGTCGAAGGACCTGCGAATAGAGTTATAGGAAATTTTAAAAATTTACTCGAACGGCATGTATTCACATTTATTTCTAATGCCATTATCCACAATGTGAAGATGATCAGTACTATTACGCTATGTGGTAAGATACACGTAAAAGATTTAAAAAAAATATTTTATAAATAAATCAAGATTAATCCTCTTTGAATATATTTTTTCAGAACCAGGACTAAACGCCTTTAATAATGAAGAGGA
>JAODUI010000005.1:1990881-2009080 GCA_027563995.1 Papilio gigon | reverse complement strand
TAACTGACTTACCATTTGGTTATTCGCATTCTCGCAAACGTTTAACAAACAGTCGTACTTCCAGGCACAGCTGGATAAATGCTCTGACCTTTTAACTAGAGGAGAAAAAGAAATAATCCTACATGGTCTAGGTGCCGCAATACAAAGGTGTTGTAACCTAGCGTTGCAGTTGGAAATACTTTTTTCTGGAACTTGTCAAATCGAAGTTAACACGGGAACCGTAGACCTTGTTGGTGAGAATTATTAGTAATTTCTGACTTTTAAATTGCTTACATTTTATTTAATAATTTCTATTTGTACAGATGATTTGGAGCCCTTGGTGGATGATTTGGATTTTGGATCCCAAGTGCGACATTCATCGTCTATCCACATTCGAATATTTAGAACGGCAATGCTTGGTGCTAATCAGTAAAAATGTTTTTCACGCTCAAAGAGATTGTACAGTGGATAGGGTTAACAGTGTTTGAAATATGGATAAACCTTATAACATTGACTATATTCTCTGCACTATTGGCCATGAAGATAGATGGTGTTGTGAACAGTGCTTGGTGGACAATCTTTGCCCCTTTGTTTGTGAGTGATGCTATGAATGCATATTTCTGCTGCATTGTCTGCATACGCATGAACTATGAAAGTTCGTACAGGGCTTCATTGTACAGAGCTTCATGGAGTGGTATTTTCTTAGGTCTAACTTTTGTATTTAAATTTTTACTTTGTAGAAAACTACAAGGTGATTCGGCAATAGAATACAGTGAAGTTTTTGCACCTTTGTTTATACTTCTACAGTTAATAGCTGTTAGGGCTTGTCAGTTACACCAGTAATATCATTGTAATGTTATCAATATCTCTACTGTTCAATAAAATAAAGTCAATTTAAAATCAGTACTAAATTTTCATTTATTAAGAATTTTTTTTGATCATACAGAGATACTACTACTCCTTTAAAACATTAGTAACATAGATTCTTTTTATTTTTAAAATTCTTGTAATAAAGCAACATAAACATTTAATTATTAAAGAACATATTGAAGAATCCCCCACCCTTTTTCTTTTCTTCACCGCTGAAGTTAAAATTAAAATTATCTTCGTTATTTGTGGTACTACAGGTGGGTTTATTATTTGTTATGTGATCAAAAAATGAAGATCCAGTTTTACGGAGACCTAAAGTCCAATCAAAGAAGTTAACAAACATATATGTAGATTATAAAAAGAATATAATAATTGTATATTAATATGTTTATTTTATACCTGACATAAAGTTAGGGACTTGAGGCATGGTTGTAATATCTGTCTTGTCTATGGCCATGTCAGCTTTTGGCGATAACAAAACGCTAGAATCTAAAGTGAAATAAACATTGAAATAACTTTCTACTAATCAAAATTCAACAGTTTACAGTCATAAATTGGCCACTCATAGTCTTTTGGTGTAGGAATTATTTACATACAGCAACTGTTCTAGTTGTTGTAATAATTAATCGTGGCAGTAAATATTTGAAATAAAGATACCCAAGCATTGTGGATAGCTGTCATCACAATCCAGTCCAGTAGCGTTCAAAGACACATTTAGTGAGTCTGGTATCACTTGTGAGCCATGGTCAAACAGAAGTCCACTTATTTGAAATTTCGGCTTTTGGACATCCTGAGCAATCTGAAAATCAAAGAGATACTACAAGAACTGCCCTGAGAGTTAATACGAAGCATGCCTTAGTGTCAAATTATATGAGAAATTTATAGGTTTCCAATACCAATTAGGAACTCAAAGTGTGACAATTAAAACCTGAAATATACAGTGCAAGACTTCCATACCAAAAAAATCTTAATTTAATTTTCACATATTCAATGATTTTTTTTTAAATTAAGTCAATATAAAGATTACATTTTGTACATAAATTACCTTTGAATTGATCTCGTCGAATGTTTTATTTTTACACATATCCATGTTAAGTGGTTTAGTAAAGTTTTCTTGCATTTCTCGTATTTTTGTGTTCTCTTCAACAGTCGGAGTGGGCATGACATTAGGCTTACAAACTTTATTAGTATCTAAGAATTTAGAAGTTATAGTTTTTTTTTCATTCATCTAGAAATTTATTAATTAATGGATATTAATTATTCAATTATATCAACTTGTCCGAGACATTATAAACTAAATATAAATCGACTACAGATTCTTTCGAGGTTACCTTCTCGATATGCTCGATGTCGGTACCGACTAGTTAGTCGGTGCATGTGTCTTAGGGGTTTTATATTTAGTTTTTATTAATAATCATTAATAATTTAACTCTTTACGTAAATAATTAAATATAGTTCAATCGTGTCTTCTACCTTGTTTGGAATGAAATGTTTGGAGTAAACGAATTCTGGTGTCGAATCAAGTTTCTGAGCCATTACAAGTTGTTCTTTTAACTTATCATCACCGGCCACCCTCACATCCGGACTGATCAATACATCATTGAGTCCATCTTCAGTATTAACATTTACACCAGTTTCCGATATTTCGCTTTGATCATTTTCGATTGATAAATCAAATGAGACTTTTTTCTTTACATGTAAAACAAGCAATATTTTGTCGACTTTTATAAGACTATAAATATATTTAATCTCGAATTTCAACTTACGACTGCCCGTACTAAAATTATGCAGTAATCAACATGCCGTTGTACCTACGAAGGGTCGGCACAGTATGCATTACGCCATACATCTCTGTCAGCCGTCATATCTGAACTCACACCCTTACGTATATCCCCTACACACAACCCATCCACTCTTACGGTCTTTGTAGCCAACATTCAATTTTATTCTTGTTTATGTGTGCGTATCAATAAACAGGCACGGATATTTTTTACATTACCTTCTTCTTGTCTACAATCTGTGCGGGCGATTGTGCATTTTGATCTTCATTACTGTCTATTTGTTCTTCTGCTTCCATAGGTTCGTTTACCTAAAGGAAAGTTTTTTTTAGATGTTACAAATAATTGTAAGTTATACGCCTTTAGATTTCATCATCATCATCATCATCAGCCCTTGTATGTACTGATGGACATAGGCCTTTTCCAAATGCCTTCCACAGTATGCGTTCCTCCGCTTTTAGATTTAAACTATTCTAATTGTATTTCCAAGCTTGATATATCGGAATTTGTGATATAAATGTTAGAAAAAAATTAACCTCTTCTTCGGGTAGAGGACAAATCTTCAACATATCCCCTTTTTCCTGTGATCCGATGGTATTGACATTTTGAAGACTGTTAGGATCAACTTTGGAAATCAAGTTGAGAGTTTGACCTCTCCCAAGAGTGATATCTCCTAGTATATGAATTAACTTTCTATGAGAACATCTTTTGTTCTGCTCGCAGTATGACTCCCATTTATTATTGAAGTTATTTGAAGAATATGCATCGTCCATTTTATATTCGAGAGACTTCATTTTATTTTCCGCGACCGGCGTCACGTTCACTTCAATTTTTTTAATCTGAAATATTAAGATTAAGATAATTATATTTTCAACTTGTATTACTTTTTCCTTTAATCGGCTAATTAAAATGTTTCCTACTTGATCTAATTTAACACCCAATATATCTAAGTCAACATCCATGAGCTGTAGTTTCGGCATCTAGAAATTAAAAAAAAAACGCTTATATTTTGTTAATTAGTGAAGAATTGAAATAGGAAAAGAAACTTTGAACCCATACAACAATCGCATCACTCTCATGAACGTATTTCTCCGTCTTCGATGTCACTTTCTCTGATTGCAAATTTTCATCCAATTCTATTATTTTAACTTTCGAATATCGTCTGTCCATAACAGGTTGTCGTAAGTTTTCTATTTTTGTAGTCAGTTCTCGAATATCATTGATCCTTTCTTGAATCATTCTTATTATTTTCGGTCGATCATTAACAAAAAAATTGGCAACTTCGATCACATGTTTTTGTGTGATATCTTTCGCAGCGCGCTTTTTTATTTTTATTTCTTTCGCGATATCAACACATTTATTGCGCAGATTACATATGTTATTTTCGATTGATTGAATTCTCTTTTTTCCTTCTAGACATTGCTGAACCAAAGGAATGTTTTCAAATCTGCTTTTACTGGTCAGCCACAGTTGTTCGTATTTTTTTTCGCCGGCTTCCATTCTTCTAGAAAATTCAACACTTTCATCGATTTTGAGCAACAACTCCTGTCTTAATTCTATATTTCCAGATTTTATTGTGCTATAAGCTATATTTAAACTGAAATTATAAAATAATTCTGGAATAAAATTTCATCGGACAACAAATTAAAAAAAAAAAAAACAAAGCTTCAACAAACTTATTTAATTCTTGCTCGGCTAACTTTATTTCAACTTCTATCTTTTTATTTCCGTCAGTGATGAAGTTAAGAATATTCTTTCCCTCGCTTGTTTTCTTTTTCAATCTATCTAATAATGATGCTTGGGCTAAAATAATCATGTATACAATATAATATAATATCATGTAAACAATAAATTAAATTATAAAATAATGGTTAACCTAAAAAATATTCAAATGAAATTAAACATTTTAAATGTTACAATATGGCGGACCATTGAATTGTTTGTAATGTTAACTCCAAGTATTGTAGAGTTAATACAATTACATTCAACAATATTCCCGCATCAACATTTCGTTGTGACCAGTTATTAGAATAAATTTTAGACCAATAGAAGATTAATTGTATTGTTTTGGGCTACATAATTTGCGTATCGCGCCATTTTTAATTTTGAGTCTACTGCCGCGAACTTACTTTTTCTCAAAAATACCGTGTCCTAAATTTATTGAAATTACATTTACAAAAATTAAAAATATTGCAAAACAATGTCATGCAAAGAAATCATTTATTGTCTATTTCATTGCAACAAATTGTAATTAAAACATTCTTTTGATTAACGTAAAATTACTACTCTCAGTAACTGCAAAGAAAATACCAAAAAGTATTAATCAAATTAATTCGTTACCTTTACTACATTGTACAGAGAAAAATATTCTCAGCTTCGATTCATCAACTTCCGTAGATATGTTTTTCAATAGTTGGGCTTCATTCGGCATCGCCATTTTTTTTATTATATCATTAAAAATAAGGTAAAGAAAATACCTACACCAGTAAACAACTTAACTTTAGAAGCAAGTTTGAGCATTTTGTTTTTTTTTTTTTTTTCTTAGGAAAAAATATACCATTCAGCCAGTTATAACAGCCAGTTTGTCTTTTATTTAGTTTATATATATTTAAATTATGAATTTATCTCATTTCTAACGTTTATGATATTTGTCAGTGTCAATATAAAAGATATGAATATAAAATTTTTTGAAATTACATTTATTATAACACGCCATTGGGCAGAACGGCGTGAAACTGCCGTAGAGGGCATATTTTTAAAGGTATTTGGAAACACTAAAGCAATGAACTCATCAAGCCGATTGAGATGTCGGTTCTACATGGGTCGGTAGTTCGGTGACGGGTGTAATCACAAAATGCATTATAGTATCAAGTAAAAGGAAATAAAACAATAAATTCAATACCTAGAATTTATTTAACAAAATAATGTCATACAGTTATTCAAATTAACAAACATAATCAAATAAATTGCAGTACAACCTAGCATCCTAATTTAAACCAGGTACTTTTCATAATTTAAATCCCATCTTTTAAAATTATAGTAAAATAAAATAACAAACATGAATGCAGCACAAAGGAATGTTGGCAACGTCGGAGATCGCGGCTGGACACACCTCCCGCGCAGTTTGCACGAGCGAAGCGATCACCACACATCTCACATGCTTTTACAATTCATAATAAAAAGCACCCAATTTCTTAGAAACACATTATGCTTCTTTGAGAACTATGTTTATAATACTGTTAGCGTAATAAAAACTAGTTATTTAGCTATCTTATTAAAGTGGTCGAACCTCATTAATTAGACATTACGTTTCAATGTCGACTGAATTTTATCGAATCAGATATTATTTATAATATTGGTGCCAATTTTTCTATTACACAAACTAACGAATCTTTGTAATTTTGATTTATTTCATTTATAAGCGACATCTTGTTTTCATTTCGGATAAACGGACTGCATGTTACAATTTTTACAATACCAAACAAACTAATAAAATAAACAATACTATAAACATCTTCATAATAGACACATAGAGGTATGTACATTTGTTCACAGACAATGATCTAGAGAGTTAGATACTCAAACAATAATCTACATTATTACAAACGTCCACATAGAAAATCCAATCTATATTCTAATATTACTTTGGCTTCATTGACTGAGCTGACAAATAATGAGAGGCTTATAATTTTATACAAACAGTGATTACGTTACATTAAAAACAAGTTAAATGCAACAGGTGGTAGGCAACAGGCGACAGGCGACAGGCGACGAGACACGACTACAGTACTTGCTACAGCATCTATACCGACATCAAGGAATGTCTACTTATCTCGTTACAATTTACAATGTATATCCCTCCTCTACAGGTCGAACCGAAGTCAAATATAAATAACGCGCGAATCTGGAATAACTTAAAATAATACTTAATATACAATGTGTTAGAAATACCTACTGGGTCCCACATTAAATTATAATAAAATTAATTATAAATTAACATACAGTTTGTACCGCCAACATTCACTATGTGCGATATCTACCATGTAATTACATAAAAAGAATAAACACAATTATCTCTAGAAAGCACGAGGTACGGATGAGTGGTGCACAGCGAAATTACCCTGGAGAGTCCTTTTTATGTAAACACATAGTCATTTTATAATTTCACTATTTTTATTTCATATATCAGTCGAACGGGTCCAAAAGTTTTTTTGAAGAAAATAGTTTATATTTTTTTTTTAGTCCGAGTCAATCGTTCGCCGTGTAGGGCAAACCGTAAATACTTTAAGTGTTTGAAAAGCGCTGACGTCGCCGGGCCCGCTGCCTCGTCCGACAAACGTCTCTTGTAGGATGGCTCCATACAGATGCACGCGACCGTTCCGGATGGAATCCTTTCAAACTCTGCCCCTGGCGGAGTCGAGTCGCCGACGGCCTGCGAGCGACGAGGCGAGCGTGACGTCATCCATAGGAAAAAGTTACAGTTCCGAGGTGTGAGTAGTCCGCCGGCGCGGCCCCGGCTTGAGTTGGCGTCGCGCGGGCGGGCGCTGGCTCTAACTGTAGGGCAACAGTATCTCGGTGAGCAGCCGCTTGAGGCTATCGACGCCGGTGAGGAAGCCGCAGTCGGGCCCGTGGTGTGGGTAGGCGGTGGCGAGCGGCGACTCCGCGGCGGCGCCGGCGTACGCGGTGTGCGCGAAGTCTATCATACGGATGTCGACGCGCTCAGTGGGCGACGGCGCGCTCCACTGGTCGCGAGTGCGCGGCCGCTTGTTGATTTCCTCGTCGGGCTCCTCGCCGCGCCACGACTCGCTGCTGGTCGAGTACGCCATCCAGCTGTCGGCGGAGTCGGGGCTGGGCGGGTGCGGGCGCAGCGTGTGCGACACCTCACCCTCCTCGTACCCTCCCATAGTCTCCTCCGAGTGCATGAACGGCTCCCGGGGCGAGGGCATCTCGTCAGTGAGCGTGGACATGTCGAAGTGTCCGGGAGAGGGCGAAGGCGCGGGCGAGGGCGCCAGCTCCGCGGAGCTGCTCGACGCGTCCGGGTCGTACTCTGAGGCACCGCTCTCGTCCGCCGACACGCTCGCCACGTCACCCTCGTATACTATTAACAGGGAGCTGTAAAAATATAAATTATAATAAATATATGACTATCATAAAACTATTTTTGTTTATTTAAACTATAATTGTGTTTTTTAAAGAACACCTACACGACCCAACAATTCCCTAATTTAAAATAAACTCGCCTATGTAACAGTCGCTGAATTTCAATGTATTAACAACATTTGCAGTTATATATATTACCATGAGTAGAATCTATAGCTGGTCTGCTTGGCGACGGCTCGGCGTAACGCGTCGAGATCGCGCAGCACGCGCCGCACGACGCGCGCGCGGAGCCCGCCGCCCGCCGCAAAGAAGTCGCGCAGCGCGTCGCGCAGCCCCGCCTCCGACAGCGCGCGCCCCCAGTACTTGTCGCGCCGCACGCACGCGCCCGTGCCTGACATCCACACCTGCACGTACGTGCATTTATTTAATGAGTTAGTCGTAGGGTAACACCGAGTCAGTAAACTATCAATTATTATTACATATACTGAAATGAATGACGGGAAAAAAAATGAAAGTTCAAATTCTTTTTTAGTTCAAACGGCAGCTACTGTTTCGAAAATTGGCCAGTGTTACAAACAAAACACCGACAAATAACGACCATACGCAGAAACATTAATTGTAAGCGACAGGAAATCTACTCAAATTATCACGTATACACTTCCATGAGTTTTATTAAGTTTTGATTATTTCCTGCATCCGTACGCAAATAAGACGTGCGTAAATTATTTAATTTATTCAAATTAAACTCGTTCCTATGTATATTGCACTGGCCTTATTGGTTCGTGTACGATTTGCCCTTACAACAATGTACGGAGGTTCAGGGTTAAGGCCTTTCCGTGTTTAATCCTTTCAACGCAGTAATTTTCCGGCAACAAAACAGTTAAACACCAAATCGGTCGCTAGCTGATTAAATTACAATAAAGTCAGAACTTTCTCTCAAATAACTTGCATGTTGACGAAAAGCTAAGTAAGGTTTATTTTATAATTTTTAATAAACATTATTTCTATGTTAGTTTTACCACTTTCTAAGGTTTATTCACTTAATTTTTCGTTTCTAAAGACAGAAGTGCTTTTCCCACGAAAATGTGTAATTTTAGACTAGTATCAATGACTATCGAAACAAAAATGTTCCCACCGACACGACAATACGGAAACGATAAATGTATACTAACTTTACTCAAATACAAACAAAACCAGCAACAATTATTATTCAAACATATATGTATGTATTTGGATTATAAACTGTTTGGAAATACTTTATGTGAATTTCATCGTGTGAAACAAGTAACTGGGCGTTGTTTACTAGTTTCGTTTTTTTAACTTATTTGAAAAAGGCGGTTTGGTTGATATACGCTTTGTGGGTGTTATATAAACGGGGGGTCTAAGCAGCTAAATTCGGACCTGCATGCCGCAGAGGCGCACGCCGAGCGTGGCGGAAGTGCTGGCTGCGCACTTGGCGATCTGCTTGGTGCGCTTCTCTGCCGAAGCGTCGTCGCCATGCTGCCGCGTGCCCATCTTCAAGTCTAACACGCAGGGACGACGGTACGACGATGTTATGTTCTCCATCATCAGGAAATCTGAGATAAACAAGACGTACCGTCAATTTTCATTCATCAGTTATCCATTTTTTAAAACCGGATACAAAACTTTATCGTCTTGTCGAAATCATTGTAAATTTGATACAAAAGTATAGATTATTCCAAGTACAGAGAGTAGAGAGATGCACATTAATAAATTGTATAACCAATTTACTTTACTTATTCTTAAATAAATCTTTACATAAAGAAAAGTAAACAATTTTAAATGTTTTCCGATAACGAAGCTACAAAGTCTCCCACGGACGGTGCGTCAACAGTTACCTAGGGACTAGAGCGCGATACAAAGCAAACAAGTGTGATCGTCCACTACAAACCCATGGTGACGCTACAAATACACTTCCGATGATAATATTATTCTACTTCGCACAATCCGTTATACATTTGATACGGGACTTTTATTTATACGCAGTAGTCAATGTTCTACTCTCAACGTCGTCACAAAACAATTGAATTTCGAAATAGAAGTTGAGAAGAAGTGAAAAGAAATAGAGTTTGAAATATCACTTATTAATTTTAATGTTCTATAGCTCTACAGACCTCTACGGGCCTTGGTCGAACAATTCCGTCCACCACGGTCTGTTCGTGGTCATTGTTATTTAATTCACTATGCCAATATTTTTTGAGTCACGATTTAAACCGTATGATTTTAATGTTACAGTAAGATAAATAAATAACAGATACAATATATAGTAAAGTATAAAGATATGTACATATTTACAGGTATACTCAGCTATCAATTCAATGAAAGTCCGTGGTTGTAAAAACTGATGTATGATATAAGAGTATTAAGAGAAGGCAATCAACTTACATTGTTTGTTAGAATTGTCCATGTGGGCAATGCTCTTTAGCACTTCGCTGGCATTGCCATTTCGATGAACTTTAAATCTGTAATGGGAAAGCTTACGTTGTAGAAGGTTGCACAAGCGGCTACAGTCGCGAGAAACACAACGAAGGCGCTAATAAATAAACTGGCAGAGTGTTTACATTAGAATCAAATGATGCATCATTACCACGGCTCCACGACGCAAGTCACGGGAGGCGCCCAGAGCGTGAATTGGTCGTCAGCGTTAGTGGGTATAGTAAGTAGGATCGTATGAATTAATGGCGTCCTCTCGCGGTCTGAAATATGATAAAGGACACATGACAAGTGTCAGGAGTGCGAGCGCAGTGCCGCGACCGCGGATACGCACTTGAATACGTCGTCTCGCTTGCGCTTGCCGCCCAGGGACTGCTTGCGCCCGTTCTCGTCGCGGAAACATGGCGAGTAGCGCTTGTCCAATTTCTGTTCACCAGTGTTAGAGGCCTGCATCACTCCTGCAACAAACGGCCGAGCCATCAGTACTCGTGCGCTGCCCGACACTAAACACTAGCCTAGAAGTATTGCTTCCATTTTGAACTTGATAATAATAAAGATTCGTTTTCAATAGATGATTTTACAGACTCAAGTGATGCCCAGAGAGGCAGTCCACCGGCCCCGCGGGCCTGCTGTGTACATGAGCATTAGCCGAGTGCAAAATTCAATTACATAGAAATGTGTAACAACTACAATATTTGATTTGTGCTAACTGCTAGCGTTCCTTTTAGATGAATAGTGGAAACGATTAACGTAATTTTAAAAAGGGTTTGTATATCTTTTGTAGTGGAATTGTTTCGTGTAGTTGTAGGAGTGTGTGCGTCGCAAGTGTGGATGTATGAACTGCGTGTGCGTATGTGGGTGTTGTGGAGATTTGGTCGTCGATGGCATGTGTGTAGGTTTAAGTAAAGGTTTACAAACCCATAATGTAAAATTACCGCTAGGGCGCTATTAGAGGCGGTTGTGTGGAGTGCCGCCGGCGTCGCTCCGCCCGCCGCAGCGCCGCAGCCCTTGCGACAACAAGGAAACTAATATTGTGTTCCTCACCCCGGGCCCGCTCCCGCTCCCGCTCCCGCTCGCGCGCTCACACCGCCCGCTCGACTACAAACGAGTCACGCCGCGAACCAATCATTGGCTCGTCGCCGCATCCTCAACTCGATTGAACTTTTACCAGTTTCGCAACACACTTTAACGATTTCTTCTCTAACTTTTATAATTCCGAACATGAACTGCGCAATGCTCCTTTCGTAATGGTAAAAGTTCTATTTCAATGCACAATATAGGTTACATTATCATTCCCTTTCTATCGAGTTATAATTTGTTGTACGAAAAATATGAACATGTGTAGTAGATACCGCGATTATATTGTGCATTTGTTGATATGTAAACTTGTTTTGATAACGAGAAAATATATAACGCTTTTATACTTATTAGCGTTCCGCTTTAGAACGAAATCTGGACTGATTGGACTGTCGAACTCGAATGCCATTTACGACAACGCGCGCGAAAGTCGTATTCACGTAAAGCGCATTGCCATGTCTAAGGTGTGTCAAACGTTACAAGTATTCAAGGGTTCTACTGACATCCAAAGCTTAAGTAAAGATCAAGACGGTAACCATAAAGTTACACTGTTTGACGGAACACTAATAATTGTTATAAAGTAACGAATTTAACGCAAAAATGAAAAACGTAGCGATTGTAATTTAAAGCAAAGAAGAAAATAAAAACTACGATGTATTTATACACATAGACATCGAGAACAATAGAAGTAATGTAATCAGCGGGGCCCACTGTATCCACTCTCATGCGTCTCTATCATACACAATTTGAAATGATATCGATAAGTAGAGCAACAAGGAGAGTATAAGCCATCGGCACTCGAGTGCCCACTTTACAATCGAATGACTAATTAAAATACAATATCGATTATGTCTCTTGCAGATCTAACAGAGCACCGTGATATCGAAGTAACAAGTATAAAACCGGCTACCTCCTTACTGCTCCGAATGCAATATAACAACAAACAAACACATTGAACACAGTAAAATTGCCAGAGAAATGATATGTCAATAAATAAACATAAACAAATAATAGATACAATGAGATGGTATTAAAATGCAATGAAAACGGTGCATTTAGCGAAATCTTAAAGCGTACCGAGCATATTAAATATTTTCTAGTAGAAGAAGTCTGCTCACCTTTGTACCGAGGCACGAAGTTCTGTATGTCTTCGGGAATGTTCTGGTAGAAATGCAGCTCGCGGATGTTGAGGGGCTTGATTACCGTGCTGTCGTTGAGCACCAGCAGCCTCGTGTGACCGCCCACCTAGAACGTAATTTACGTCAGTCAATTTATCTTCCTACCAAACTTGTAATATGGTATTAAATTCTTACATACAGTATCTTAAGTAAATTGAAAATCTTTTTAGAATTGAGTATCGTTTAATATGGGTATAAAACAGGTCTTGAGAATACTTGCAGCATTTAATTTCAAACCTTCTTTCATGTAAATATATCTATTTTTATTACCAGCCAAGGAAGTTATATATCTGTGAAAACCTCTTTCAATCGCAACATTTTAACTGAAAACAAGTCTAACCAGAAATAACAAGTAAATTTCCTCATTCGGTTAAGGAAATCTTATGGCAAAAAGCAGGTACATTTGTAATATAAAACATATTTAATATAGAATGCCTCACAGTAAGCTCTACCTAGATTTAAATGCTGCATCTAAGAATAACCAATATTCTTTCAGAGCATGCTCTATTGCGTTTGGCATTTACATGCGTTTGATTTATTAGGCACGTATTTTAATACACACACTAGGGACTTGACAATTAATCGTTTATCTTACGTACTGATTAATTCAATTATATTTCATTACGTAACGTTCTATAATTACCTTGTTAACATACTTGGAAGCCATCGTACGTAATTCCTTATAGTCTTGCTTGAATACTCGTGATTTTCCACTACTGAAACACTTACATTATAAGAACCTAGTACTATCTTTGAACTATCTATGAAAACTAAAGAATGACAATATGTTTTATGATAATGTTTCGGTAGTGGAAACGCATGGTAAAAATATATGAAATAATTTCAACTGTTACGATAATCAATCACTAGTGAAGTAAACAGTGAACCGATCTCTGTGGCGAGTCTTGTTAGGATTAGATTACCAATGTATGGTCTTCGATGAAAACTATATTTCTAAGAAAGTAAAATATCTAGGTGGCCAGAAGACTTAGTGCGGACGGCTGACGGAGGACCGCATAGTGTGGAAGACCTATTTCTAGCATTGGGTAGACAAAGATTGTTAATGATGATGATGATGACGTAAAATATTATGTATAGAACTATAAATAAATTCAATGGAATTACCCTGTTCTGAATTTATGTTGATAAACAGCAAAGCCTCGTGTACACATCGTTACAATGTTTCTGGTGCTTTGTCCTCTTATCAATACCGTAATCCGATAAAAACATCGCCCGATTATAAAGATACGCGAAAAATAATTTAACCTGTATATTATTTGACTTTCGTTAGCGATCGATAAGGTCACTGACGAGTACATTTGCATAAAAGGGCAAACACGTATCCGGCGGTATTTTAGTTGACGGAGCGGCGGATTTACGGTTTACCGATTGCAGCTTCGAATCCCATCTGACGCTGTTCCCAATTCTTTCAAAACAAAAAATTCAAATGCTAAATAATAATATATTAATCGTAAATATGAATCCAGTTTACTTTGTGACTAGCACCTATCATCTGTAGGAGTAACAAATAGTTAAACATTGTAAGTAAACGTACAAACAGTAAAATATTAGCATTGCTAATAAATTGTCACCACAATGACAGAGAAATGACACAATATGGCTTAATAAAATACGCTTAATGTATAACCCATCTCCCTCATTTATTTATGATAAGAGTTCGTTGATAAGGCCATTACGACCTTTGTGGAGGATATATATGTTTGAAATGAATCTAAAAAAACTGCTTAAATATATATGGACTGTAGCAATGATCTTCCTTAAGTTAACAGGCGAGTAAGGAGGGACCTCGGTGATTTTAAACCGGTTAGAGCATAATACAAGTGATCGCAGTCACTGGGCATTGTTCAGGTTATTTTATAAAAGAACTATAAAAAAAATTAGCGACATGTACCGCGGCGGCGAACACAATGGGGGTCCGCACACGCAACGGAACCACTTGAATAATATTTACCAATGTCCTCTTCTCTCTTTTATTTCACTCATTTGAAATCGCGACTTGTTTTCTAATCGAACCATTGTGCATATGTATTAGAGAAACATCTTACTAGGTCGTACAGCCAACCTAATACAATCTCTGGTCAGTTAGAAAAGAATCATACTTTTGCGTCCATTTCACAAAAGGTGTCACATAAGACTTTTAATTGTTTCTACAATACTAGTGTTTCATTACATCGTATGAGACCTTAAATGTAAGGCCAGTTAACAATCGGTCACATATGGCGCTCTCAGTACCGCAGGCACAATAGTAATCGCAGTGCGCAGTGCTCAGTGCAGTGCACTCAGCCGGGTGATAGGCCTGGCGGGTAGCAACCCGCGTCACCGGTGTAAAAGGAACATAAAAAAACAAGGACGAGTGCTTTGACCCGGCCTCCGGCTAACCTGCGAACGTCCACACAACACTACATCCTACATTTACACCGCTCAGTCTGACACGGGACCGGTCGGATAACAAAACCCCCTTTTTTCAATCATAATTTAATACGAGCACTGACCGTGTGTGAATAAACCAGTTTTGTTTGGGTTATTGGACCTTTGCTAAGGTCATTCCTAGTATATGACTTTGTAAGTACTTAATCTTCAACATTTTGGTTTATATTTTTTATGCACAAAACGTTGCCATGATATATAACTGTATTGAGCAATTAGATCAATATGGAAATTCATGATACAGTTGTAAATGTTAGTCGATCACGCGGCATCCAGAGCGTTACTAACGAATGCGTTTACAATATCCGCATCTCATAGCTTTATGCGAGATTGCGTAAGATTTTAGAGCAATGGAAAATAGCCATTGTATCTTAAAATAAAAAATTGAAGTCCTCAAGACGCGTGCGTTAAAGAGAATTAAATTAAAATTTGTTAGACAAATGTGGCCATGGATTTGAATAATGGTTGCCTTGTGCTGAAATTTACCTCCTCGAACAATGCTTATAAAACAATTATCTGCAATTTGTATCGAGATTAAGGCGACAAGCCCTGCCGAACGTAATATTAACTCAATACACTTCATCAAAAAT
Source organism: Papilio gigon (assembly GCA_027563995.1). Taxonomy (NCBI): domain Eukaryota; kingdom Metazoa; phylum Arthropoda; class Insecta; order Lepidoptera; family Papilionidae; genus Papilio; species Papilio gigon. The sequence continues at coordinate 1,993,606 of JAODUI010000005.1, read as the reverse complement.
GCATAGCATATACACATTATAGAAATAAAATTAAAAACAGCATTTCAACTAATAATGCCCGACATACAGACTCATTGAGTAGAATCAAGGTCTTGTAAACTGTGCTAAGGTAGATCGCATACACATCGTTCGTTTAAATTTATCGTTTATTATTCCAGAGACTGGGTGACCTAGAATGCAAGCAATCCTACAACTATTTTGTCTGGATTGACGCAACTTACGAAACTGAATGCAACTAAAGATATCACGTTGTATTTTATTTAGGTTTTTTTACTTGACTTGCCTTGAAACATAACAATTTATTTACATTCTATAAAGCATTTTTATTATTAAAATGCGTTCAAATTATTTTTTCACTACATTACAAGATCAAGTCAGTAAATTTCTATATTTTGTTTTGGGTTATTATTAACGGTTACGTAATTGCTTTAAAATGAACGGTTCCATAATCTTCGCAAAAAATAAAATACTCAAATATGAATAAATTTATATTAAAAAATGTTCGTAAATTCTCGCAGACGCGAATGAAAACGGCGCGAGCCTTGACGTGTTTCACATTTTTCACAAGCGCTATTAAGGACAAATATTGTTGTTGCAGTTTTATAAAAGTTAATTGTAATAAAACAAATTATCGGCAGTGCATTCGAGGTGTAAGGAAATGAACAAAATCTTTTGAATGTTAATTAAAAGCTATTTAACTTGGAAGGTTCCTAAGACCAACGATAAATATATGGGAACAAATCTTAAAAGGCTAACCCATTTACGCCTGCTATAGCAGTGGTGTGTCCTTACCTGATTGTGTAAGGGTAAGACATCGACCTCGTGACCGTCGTCGGGCGAGAGCGCGTGCGTGGCGGAGGGCGGCTGGGCGCGCTTGCGGTCCACGGCACGCCGCTCCGGCTCGCCCATGCCCCAGCCGAGAGAGTACACCATCACTTCGGCCGAGCCACCGCCGCCGCTGTCCACCTGCAAACATGCGTCCTATTACCACATGCTACGCCTTCACGCCTAACCACAAGTTAAAATAGATATCAGTCTTTTGCTCCCCTCCCTTTCCTTCTCTCTTCTAGCTCCACCAATAAATTAAATGACAAGGAAACTGCAAAAATGTTCACCGAGGGACAGTTTAACCCTTAAACTACTCTTAGTATGGCAGGAAGATTCATTATGCCTCAACGACATTTAGACATGAAGTGGATGTATTTTAGAAGTGACAGGTTCGAAGCAGCCAGCGAGCTGCCAGTGGCATTTGGATGTATCGCCGAAGGCCGGCGAGCGTGCAATAACCTCCAACAACTACCGTTCCTCCACATTACAGTGACTAGACCATAACGAATATCAGGTGAATAAAGCACCTTTCCTCATTTTAATAATCAAAAAAATCATTATATATTTATCTATTAATTATTAACTTGAAAAAGGTCTCCCGTAAGATTTATTTTAATTACTTTTTTATGGTAATAACTCGGCGTGGGGTATTTAAAAATATCATCGTTCATCAATATTGTCAGTTACGACATTTTGCTTTACAAACATTTTTACATTTATAACTAAACTAACGCGTTTGAACAACACTTGATATTTGGCCTAGCTTGAACTTTATTATCAAAACTACTGTGCGAAAACCTTGTAGAATTGATATATCTATAATTCTTATTTATAGTAGCATCATCGTTTTATTACGGGCGATAAAATAAAAACGTCACACGTGCGGAAACAGAAGGAAAAATTAATTATACTTCGTATCAGTCACGACAATTAAACAAATATATTTTACCTGCACTCATTAGTACTTAATGTAAAAAAAAAAAAAAAAACAAATGACTTGCGTGATTTTATCACGAGCATTCACGAAATCAAATGGCCGGTAGAAACACAACTGCGAAAAACAGCCACTGAAAGTAACTAAACAGTCGTGTGTTTGATCTGCCGTGAACAATGACAACACGTGGAAAGCTGTTATGTTTGAAGTATACCATCTGGTACATATTTACGATACATAACATTTACAAAACAGGAAACATTGTACAAATATACTATGCTTACGTATTTTACGATATATTCTTTGCAAAAAAATGTTTAAATCATTATTGTAGTTTACAAAATCGACAAGACGTTTTTATCAAGATTAGTATATTCTAATCGGTCTAAAAAAAATAAAAAGGGAGGTTATTATAGGTTATTCTAAATTATTTATAAAAAAAAATCAATCGGTTTAAATCTCATGATTTACATTAGAATATACCGTCGCCAACAGCTTGAATCTTGTCATGTGTCGAACCTAAATAAACAATAAAAGTCTGTTGAACTAATAATAGTCTTCAATTTAACGAATAGCTGAATAATTAAACGATTGGAAGGACTTATTAAATGCTCGCAGAACAATTATTATTATCACACAAGATAGATCAGACAGTGTAAAGTATACTTATTGTCAATAGATTCAATTCACGAGCTAGAAATGATGAGTTAATAAATGTCACGTGTTCTACGTCACGCTAATCTTCATTAAGACAAACGTTTATCCTATAAGTAGATACTTGTATTCCGCACACGTCACTGTTGTGTAAACAAAGAAACCATTCAACTTCATTAATCACATTTTATTTGAATGTATGTATGCACTTTTAAATACGACACATTTATTAAATAAACACAACAGACTGGTAATTAAGAGCTCAGACTACTGTACTCGAATGTGTTTGATTTTTTTCTGTCTCGTCGA
>JAODUI010000005.1:1979632-1990781 GCA_027563995.1 Papilio gigon | reverse complement strand
AATAAACACAACAGACTGGTAATTAAGAGCTCAGACTACTGTACTCGAATGTGTTTGATTTTTTTCTGTCTCGTCGAGGCGATGATTAATTTATAACTATAAAGTGAACATTTTATTTCTCATTGCTTCAAACCAGTCTGAATTGTACTCACGATCGTAATAGTTACGACCTCTAATATTTATTACTCACCATGAAGGTTCATGTTTTATCGTCACTACAAAAAAACATTACTCGAGCTATATTTCGTCGTTAAACTGCACATTACACAAAAACTCCTTCGATATAGCGGATGTTTAATGGAAATTTAAAACTAAATTAAAACATGTATTTATCGGCATTGCGACTCAGTTTTCGTTCGCCGAAGAGACATAATTCCAAGGTCACTTTCACGGCGTGACCTGAATCTATCATTCAGGTTCCAAACATGAGCTGGCAAGGCTTGCACTTTTTAAATATTAATCGAAAGCCTTCATATCCCAACCACACGAAGTTCACAACGAACATTTTTAACATATGAAATAATTTCTGCAAATACACTGCGATATAATATTGTGTCTTAATTGAAGCGCTAAAGCTTTCCTACAGACAGTACCCGAATTGTGGTTTTGCATAATCGTTATTATAGATAACAAAATCATCACTTCATCAATATCTTAAATTGAAATAACAAACGATGTTAAACTACCACCGTCATACAAACACGGGGAAGTTATCAAGTGTTTTTCTGTTCAATTCATTCAATTAGGCAGCTGTTGACTGACGCATCATACAAAGATAGTGCTGATAAAATTGGCTAATATTTTACTTGCGTGCTAAACAATGACATAACTTTTCCCTCCAAACATTATCTTTACGAAATTACGTTATCATAAGATTTATTACATTTCGAATTTAGGGAAATCACACAGAATTTTTTTAAGCTCGCAAATTGATAAACTACTTTTATTTTAGTGTTTAGATATCTGGAAAAACTTTGATATTATAACTTCGATAATGCAACATTATATACTTTATCTCTCCTTTTACTTCGCCAACTTTTCGAAACAAAAACGTAACATGTTTTTCACATACTAGAATTATCTTTAAATACACATTACTTACGTACATTTAAGATACATAAAGGAATTATGTAAATTAATAAGTTTGTCCTTTGTCAATAGCAGTTGAGTAAACAAAACGTGAAATATACTAAATTTCAAACGCTCTGTTCTTCATAAAGCAATTAAAAATAAAAAAAAAATTCTCTTCATTTTAATCATCGCTAAGAAACTTCGTTTATGAATTATACGTTGCGATAAACTTTGTTATTAAACAACGAATTATAAAAACTGGCATCGGTGAAACTAATAGAATTACGAATGACTGTTGACAAAGCAGTAACATTTGTGATGCAATTACATTACCTTTTACATAAGCGTGTCGTCCAAAAGCAAACTAGGCAAATACATTGCAACAAACATACAAAATATCCCAAGTAAAATATCAATTAAAACAAACATAAAATTTTATTACTTTCGTTGAAAACTATTTAATGTCTCTCTTACAATGTTAACAAAAATAATTAAACAGTAACATCGCGGATGTCCATGGACGTCGACAACCACGCTTGTGATCACGCCGCTCGTTTGCCCCCTCCTCTTATAAAAAAAAACAAGTTTGTAGTTAACTTCTTAATTAAAAAGTTAGGTTAAAACTAAAAGTATTTTACCCGTCACTTATTCTGTGATCGCATTTCTTGCTTTTTGACTCTTTAATCTATGTCGTATTTTTCTAAATCGCTAATAAAAAATACGTTGATCAATATATTTGTTGATGAGCAACATATTATATTAAAATGACATACAGTACATTACTTAAAAGTATTCAATAACGTGCATCATGTCAAGCAACACATCTCGCGAACTTGCTATTTCATTTACTATAACGCTTGTTGACAACTTGTCCGTCATCACTTACCATTGGAACAACAACATAATGATCCTAGGCCAATATTATCAACACAACTATAGTTTCTATAAACATCTACTGCGTTTCATGTTACGACTGAAAAGTCTTGATTTTGAAGGACGTTAGTTAAATTTGTTCTTAAAGATGACGAATACTAACAATTTACTCGCAATGAACAAGTCTGTAGTTTCCATAGCATGTTATATTTTTCCGCTTTAAAAAAAAAACAGGAAAAAAACATATCTGGGTATATTAGCAAGAGTAGTAAAAACTCGTTTAAATATTACTAGTCTATCAAAACATAATAATAATTTACTACAAAAAAAACATAACAGTAAATGTTAAAATATACTATATATGCTAAAATATTCATAAGCGCTCTTACAAAATGTACATTACTACCACCTTTTTGTGCAAGTGCCTGCTAACCAGAAACCCGGTCTCGTCCCGCCCGCGGCAGTCACGTCGCGGCAAGGGCGACTAGAGGTTGGATTCAAAAAATTGCCTTCATGGGATATTCAAAACTTTTATTCAGTACCCACATTTCTTTCACTTGCATTGAATTTTTTTTTTTTGTTTTATTCTTAACAATTGCACGTGAAATTTAATTACAGGAAAACTCAAATTTTATCAAACACATCAGTAGCGTAATAGCATCACCTACATGCTTAGTATTACCAACGCCTACCTTAAGATAACAAGTCGTAGATGACCCGTGACGTAAGCCAAACGCAATAGTTGTGCGCTAACGACCGCGCATCAGATGCGTCCGTCTCACGACAGCGTCACCAAATTAGACGCTAAACAAATCGAACCCAAACTGTAGCATATTTACGTGACGCGATATCCCGCCCCAAACTGCCGCTCCAACGAACCGCCGAGCAACACGTACAACGTCAGACTAACACAAATAGATTGACGAAAATAATTTGAATATACGAAATTAACTTGGCTTCCTTCTGCAAACACACCTTAGAATGTGTCGTCGAGCAACAAAGTTATCTAACATTGCACAAACACTATAAAGTAGACCAAGATCCAAATGGACTTTGGATGATGATTTTGGAACAAGGCAGATTTTACCCGACTAAAATTTCGTAACTCTTTCTTTTATGGTCAAATTTCTTACGTGGTTTGATACTGTTTTAGTGTAGACAATAAGCATCGTCTTAGTTCAAAATCATTTAAAAGCAATTCCAAATAAATTTCTTATTCACAATGAAAGTTACATTTTGATGTGAGACATCGAGACGCTTGTCCTTGCACAGCATGAAGATAAGCGTTTACACAAAAACCGAATGTTTTCAAACTCAATGAGGTCATGCGTGTCTGCGAGCTGGGAACCGGTTCCGAGGAGACCGTCCGACGTTTCTCAGACATCAAACAATTAAACAACATTAAATGATCGTTTCAATTTCTTGTCCACCAGTTCAACTTATTTAAATCATACATTCCGAAATGTGATTTCCTAACAGTCATGTATTTTTTAACGTAACTGATTTTCAGGCTAAGTTTTTCACTTTAAAAGTATTGAAGCGTTCATATCACAGGAGTTTGATATCATCTTATTAGCTTTGCATATTCAATGTCAGAAATTTTTGTACTCATACACAATAAGAAGTTTTTGATTATGTATTTCCTAATCGATATGCAGTACACATTCGTTACAAATACAATTTCCACGTCCTTCAACTAACGTTCGATCAAATCAAGCTTCGGAACCAATCGTAACTTTCACGTGCCGATACATTTTTGTTGTCTAAAAATAGAAAGTCAAAATGGAAAACTGCGCAACTCGGGTGTTTCCTGCAATTGGGTTGCGGGGAACGTTCGTGGCAAGTCACGTGTATCCTAGGACTGTTTGGCAACCACTCAGGAAATGTCAAGTGTTTCCGATAATCGATAATATTAATTACTAATTACTTAGGTTTTGTCGGTAACACGCCATTAGGATAACACTAAGATTATCGCAAATTTTGATATAAAGATTAGAATTTAAAAATAATTAAGCTTATCGGTTTATTCGTATCGAAATATAATTGCTTTTTACGTCATTGCTGATAAAGTTTGTTTGTACATAGATTATAGATTATTAATTCTAAAACCGGATAGGACTTAAAAATGAAATGGCTAACCATTTACTACACGGAAAAACAATAATATGATAAGCAAGGTACGTGTTAATTTTTAATTAGTGTTTTATTAATACTAAATCTAATCGAAGCAAATGTTAGTCGCAATTAAAAAAAAAACACTTTCTAAGCATAATTCCCCTGATTATCCCCTTTTTGCTACGAGAATGCCTTTTCGCACAGCAACTGCTACTAAAAATTTGAGCGGAAGCCCATGGTTATGATATCCCCACGACACGACAGGACACCTATTGAAATAGTTACTTTTGGTAATCTAATGTTAAAATTATAAGCTAACGTATTCTCTATTAATATTAGTGACTTACACCTTTGTTAGTAATAAACAAATCATTCGTTACGTGCGGCTTTGACCTGATTTACCGTCAAATTAACTTTGACCGTCAATGAGTTTTTGTTTCTTCCACGAATACAAAATCAATAAGATATTTTGTATAAACAAAAGAAATTTAAACGTACAACGAAACATAAATAATTCCAGTGCCGTACCAGGATACCATATAGGTCAGTAGGTCGGCACCGGGCACGGGCGTACGCCAGTACAAAATTAAACGATATTTTGTTCTGGGAGTCTCGCACGGAGCGACGCGGAACTATGATAGTGTTACATACGTCTGTGTAACGTGGGTTCCTATACCTAGTGACCTAATTACGTAGCCCAGTTCGAGCACTACGCAAAATTAATTACACCCGGCCTTAAAACTTGGAATATAATTTGCAAATCAATTAGGTTTTTAATTTAATTAAAGGCCATATAGTCGACGTTGAATAATATCCCTTTAGAAGTATGTTTTTAAATTATTTATTGCTTGATGAAGAACAGTTAATTACAAACTAGATAAAATTATTTAATTTATACAATGGGATCGTTTTAATAATAGTTTTAGATACATTTGACATTTAAATTTGAATTTTTATATTTAAATGTCATGTAAAATAAGTAAATTGAGGGCATTTTGCTGTACGTATAGGACACTGATAATAGTGTACTAAATACTACAATATTTTTTTTTTATTTCACTAAATGGATAACATCTTTGTTAAATAACAAAGAACGCTATAAGTCGTATTTAACGTTATGTTTATTTACAATATAATTTTTGTTCAAACGTCTGCCTACCACATATCAAGGAATGGTTATAACGTATATAATGTGGGAAACCAATTAACGTTAGTACATACCGGTCATATCACAACATGGCGCCAGTTATTTATAAACACTGATCGTACCGTATTTAATAACATGAGAAGACGGAATCGTATCAACAAGGAGATGAAAAACATGTTTTCCATCGAGACATACCATTTCAATGCATGATAAAATTAAATGTAACGTAGAGAGATAATATTGTATCAGATTTTAATAGAATCATTGTTGTATTGGAGATTTCGGTGAATGCTATGCGCATTGGCATAAGCCAGAAATCATGAGTCATGGTTTTCATTCAAGGAAAATCATTATTAATCATAGCGTATTATAATATCTTTGAACACGCCACTTACGATAACTGTAGGGAAATTATACCGCAACTATAACAAAATGTAACACGATAAGCTATTTTTTATTTTTTTTTAAAATGGTCTTTGCCTTGAGCTTGAACTGCCACTGCCCGTGTTAAAAAAAAAACATTACTAACAATTACGTAAGAGACACAGATGACAGGTGGCAAGTCCGTAACTAAAGCAACGGGAGCATGAATTGTATTTGCCACTAACACAGTATTACGCCCACACTTGCTCGCTTTATTAACCAGATTGATGTTCCAACACGGAGTACGTTTATTCAAGCGACAAGCATTCACAATAATCACTTCGTTAGATCTTAGTTCTAGGTACATCTTATGTTCCCCGCCGTAATAGCTTTTTTTTTGTTATCGGTAATTATCTCTACAATAAAAGAAACTCATTTCAACCACCACGCTTTGCGAATAGAAGTTGAGCTCGCTTAATTCTTATAGCTAGTTTCTTAAAAAAAAAACTGAAAAAGCAAAGCAACGATGGCACAGTGCGGGTCACATCCAAAGATAAAAGGGAATGAACCGTCGAGTACGATTGTACCAACTGCAGTGGAAATTTCCATGGACCTTTCTACAGACCCGGACGAGCTTCGTCTTACGGGATCCGAACTCGATGTCACGCTCAAACCTGACTGGCAACCGACCCGAGACTATTCAGTCAAATTACTAGATAGTATCATATTACTACTGTAATCTAAAAGTAGCTAGGAAAATATATAAACACACTTTACTATGAAATTAAAACACGTCTTACAACGTGTATTAAATTCTTCTCAGAACAAATATTTAAAGACTAATGTATACAAATCTGAACGAGAAGAAAAAGTAAGTAATAAAAAAACGAATTAAGCGTAAGGTTGGCACAAATATTTTTGTTATGTTTAACTTCTCCATCGAAGTTTGGTAACCATCTAAGATTAATTTTGAGAATTAAATCCCGAGTATGTAATATATTTTGATTGATTTAAGACATATGGAGGTATCAACTGACATTAACAGCAGGTCAAATGGCGACCTTTGTGTTAGTATAATTTCTAAAACGGCAACACCTTACAATGTCACTTTCACTACGTACGCCACACGGCATATATTTAATAATAGGCCTAATGACAATTCCCACTTTTTGTCACATATTTCTTTTGTTTACTATTTGGAACGCTGAAGGAATCCTTTATAGTGGGTGTTTACTAGTTATAATGATATATTGGATAAGAATTAAAGCCTAGTCTCCTACTTGTTATTTCAACACCTTGTAAGTGTAAATAAATAAAATTATTTACACTAAACTTCGCTTACATATACTAATAAGTGGTAGATTTGATTTGGATAATAACCATCACAACATCTGACCGCAAATGGTTAACATATTTTATACGCGTGCTTCTTTAAATATATTTCACAAATAGCATGACCAGAGTAGAAACCTTAGGATTGTATAACTCGATTGTGTGAGAACTAATGAAATGTTGATTGTGTAATGTTGTATATTATATTAAAATACCTTCCCTTATTGTAACCACAGAGTGAAAATACTTAGGCAACAAAAGAACAGGCTATAATATCAAGTGTCGCTTGACATATAGCAGGGTCTCGGTCGGATTTTTCTCGAGTTTTTTTAGAACAAACACTTCGGTTAAGAAGTACAAGTTCAAGTAAGTCTTAGGCTGTCATCAAGCGACTTATACAACTAAACTCTTTGCTTCTGATAAGACACCCTACAATAAAAAATAAACTCATTTATAAAATAACTGTACGTATACATAGGGTAAACGGATTCGAATCAAAACCCTGAACTCTTAAACTAGGGATAAACAAATGAAACGCGACACAATATTTTGAGCTCGTCACTGATCATAAAATTCATTATGCAGAAAATTCTAAGTATGTTATAAGAATGTTCCCAGTCGCAAAATCAAAATTATTTGATGACGTTGATACATAAAGGTTTACCATCTCTGACCCAAACCATAGACACATAATTTCTACACGAAATATGTAAGGAAAATCACCTTCTTTAACACAACTGAACACAATGGCAGTAAGTAATATAAATCAGACCAACGTTCGCCAGTTCAAATAAATATTTCAGATGCGTACACACGAAGTGATAAATAATTTATACGTAAAGCGCGACCTTGGCTCAACTATGTAAAGCAGATAACGCACAAATTTGAGTAACTTCTTAACAGAAAATTGTTTACCACTTATATAAAACGTAAGATTATTTTTTTAATTTCTTGCTACACTTATGTTATACGCTATATTTATATTAGGCCTAATATGAATAAAAAAAATCAACAAAGTGACCACAAATGACTTGGTTGATTTTACAACGAGGCTATAAAACGTAACTGTTTGTAGTGAAAGTTACAAACACACAAATAAGTACTTTGTAGTTTCTAATGTCATTGTTTAAATAAAAAAATATTATACTACGCCTTTTTTTAATTAAATTACCTATAACAGAATTAATTTTAAAGTCCAGACGATTTGAACATTATAAGTGTTATTGTCAATGACTGGCAAACCACTTTACTTCTTATAAGAATTTTGACCGGATAAATAAAAAAATCGTGACGTCACATGGAGCACACATCAAAACATACGAGTGCAAAACCAAATAAAATATGCAATAACTGGCCGGGCCAGATAAGACTGGCTGTAACGCCAAAGCGCGCCCAGTCGCGGCAGTGACGTGGTGGAAACACCAACTTGTCACTGCTTCAACAACACACAATTAAATCCTCTTTACTTATAATTACGTTATTAAAGAAGCAGAACCTTTCTTATAAAGTTTTTATTTATATTGCATTTATATTGTAGGTAATTAAATTTAGTTAATTTTATGATATACTAATAAAATAATGAATTATATAGCGACAATCATTCATCAAGAAAGTCATTGTTATAGCATATACTAAAGACAACACAGGCATTGATTAAGCAAGTTTTACTCACTTGACTGTAAATCTCTTTGAGCCCGCTCGTGGTGAATTCCCAAATTGGAACACGTTCACAACGAAATCGTCCGTTTCTATCAAAAGCACAAGCACTGCAACTAACACTGAATATTACTCAACACAAACCTAGCAAGATCGAGCGCGGAGCTCTCGTAGCACTATTTCATTGGTTTGCTAAGTTACATAGGAGTCGTGTACGTTTTAAAACTAGTTTTCTTTCTCTCAGGGTTGCATAAAAAACTTAAAAATAAAAAAAAACGTGTATAACTAGAAACACTTGTTTCCCGTGGTGCTGCGCACTGGTGACTGAATGAGGCGATCGCTTGTGCCGCGAATCGATGTCGTGCGGCGCAGTAGTGTGCCGTCAATGGTCGCGAGCACACGCACACACGGCCGGGGCCGATCTGGGACCGAGGCCTGAGCAATGAGCATTGTCTTTGACTTCGACAAGAACATCGCACCAAAAAATTACAACGTATGCACACATACAAGAATACTATATTTGCATGTTACTATAAAATTTGTAAAAAAAAAAGACATGATAACAGTATCTATTTAATTTTATTATGGAAAATGCCAAGAACAAGATAAACTTATAACAATTACTTCATTATGACCAAACAAAGGCATTTTCCAAATAGAATTTTCAATCTAATACGAATCTAACACAACAATCAGCAGTGCGAGTGCTTGACAATGAAGTAGCTATAAATGAAAAAGGTGAATCATGCATTGACTAAAATGATTCATATATCTAAGGTATCATATCATATATAACCAAAACAGAGCAATAAATAGATAAAAGTGGGAGTGGCCATCGATAACTGGCAAATGAAAACTAGTACAATTCTATAATTGTATATGGCGCAGAAATTTTCGTATTATATACTAAAGAATCTTTGGACAATTTTAAATTTTAATTCGAATCGATATTTTAAAGTATTTTCGAGGAAACAAATGAGAAATTTTGTTTATATGTAGAAGTATTTCGGAAAAAAGTTATCAACGAATATTCAAAGCATAGGAAAATAATGACAAATGGGATATAATTTTAGATAAATTTGACAATAAAGTAGGTCACGTTAAGTCGATATTTTTATAGCACAAGAAATCTGGTTGAAAGCAGAGCGAACGCAACTAAACCCGAGTTAATAATCAGCACTTACACAATCCAAATGGAGGCGGCGGAGTGCGGCAATTGGCGCAGCCATGGCTCCTAATGGCTGTCGTATTCCTTTGTGTTCAACTAGGCATGAGCGACTCATGTGCTTATCTTGACAATCGCCATTTACACAATATGCTATTACAAACAAATCATAATAGCAAACATCTATTTGATATCTATCATATTTGATACAAATGTAATACGACAGGCATGTGTCAACATTTGTGGAATCTTCATCAGTTGTCACAAACGTTAGAATTTCTATACGTATGTCCAGCAGTCTTATCATTGATATGAGAAGTTTTAAAAGGTTTACATTTTATACGTAAATCGAAGAACTTTACGTACATTCGTTCCTTTTCATTTTTGGAAAGGTAATCAACTAGCGTCATGTGACTTTGTTCGCGGGGAATTTAAAGAAAAAGTTAGTAGCCTATTTGGTAATCCATCTATGTTTATGTCCTCCATCCAGACCCGTTAAACCATTTTTGGTGTTACTTGGTAACAAAAATCTATCTATGCATCTAAACGTTTATAATATTAGAATGAAACATGATATTTGTATAAACTTGTGATCGTCCATTGTTCGAAATTAAAACATAATCAATTTAACTTCAAACTCTTTTGTTGTTTTTTTGTTAAAGGCCTTGTCTTTATAATCAAAGATTTCATAAAATAGCCGTTCATCTGTTCGCGCTTTTACCTTAAAAGGGGATTCAAAGTTTTCGCATCACGTGTTACAATGACAATTTTGCACGAATTGAAAACGTAAGGCCATTTTAAATTGACGTTGGGTGTCTGAGGTCTAATTGATTGAGACATTGACCTGGACGCAACGAAGGAATAAGTGAGTGGAACATTGGATGAAGTTTGAAGCACCAATAACTGGTTGAGTTGGCATTGCGCCTTTTGTACCGGGAACTCTCAAGATAGCTGTGGCGACTACTCGAGCCTAACGTTCTGAATACAGATCGATTTTATAACATGTGTGCATCGAAAGATAGTTTAGAGTAAAGGCAATTAAAGGCTAGATATATTGTTCTTGATGACGTTGTAGAAAGGAAGGTAGGGTAGGTTTTGGTTCTCGTAGTATCTGCATATGTACCTTTCATATTACTTCGTGAATGTAAATTGAAGAAAATGTATATAAAGCCACTACGATAAGATAAATAAAGGAAACGTTCGTTAAAGGTTGACTTAAAAAATATGATTTAAAGTATGTTATTAGTTTTTTCCAGTACATGATATCTACGCAAAGCTTGTACGAATTGCGCCATCACCATGAATAAAACGTAATTGAAACAATAGATGCAACAATTTCACCCTGAAGACGAGCCCCCGATGGGCTCGAAACTAGTCGGTACTGACACCGAGTTGCACGTGAGTTAAGCCGTTTTATAAGTAGTATA
>JAODUI010000005.1:1954560-1979532 GCA_027563995.1 Papilio gigon | reverse complement strand
ACCGAGTTGCACGTGAGTTAAGCCGTTTTATAAGTTATATAGTGAAATGTCTCACGAAAGTTTTAATAGTTTAGATGCAACAAGTTACGAGTATCACATTGTTTTTTGTTGTCACAAAGTCGAGTTCAACTACCTGTGTTGTTATTTTAAAATACATATAACGTTATTAACACAAACTCTACCACAATAATGTAGCAATAAATAATTAATAGTATCAAAGCTTTTTTTTTACATTTTTTTCCCGATATATTAATGAGAATATGTATAATTATTTAAACGCAAAGTATCCTTACTAAATTCAATGTTATCTTACATTGATTAAATAATTACCTCGTCAACGTTGCCGAGGGACGCCGGGAGGGACGTGCGTCGCGCGCCGGCGACCAACATGGTTTAACATCAACAATAGCACTACACCCCGACACTAGCCTACACAGATTAGCAACGCAACAGATAAGATAAAAATATTTATGGAGCTTCAGCGCTTTGTGGTTTTGTAACGCAACGATGTGATAATCTTTTGTTTATGTTTGGTGGATATTGCACTTTCCGACAGTATTTTTTCACATTACTGAAAAGTGAATTTTCACAAAACAAACGTGCTCTTTACTGTTCATACGTTTGATTACAATTTCAGCTTCATTTCTGCGTTAAATCGTAAAATTTCATAACACTTTTTCATATCAAGCATTACGCTCTTACAAAATATCATCACAACAAAATTAAACACGCAAGAGACCAATAGGAACAACAATCTTTGCGGGGAATCCCCTTCCGTTAAATATATTATAAAATACATAAAATCACCTTTATTCAATAGTACAAAGTCCAATGTAAATAATTTCATATAACTTGTGATATATCGTAGAAAGTTATGAATCCTGGCTTAAACAATGACGGGGCTAGCCTTAACCTTAAGCTCAACGAAATAAAAGCTGGCGAACGTGAAAGCTCGGCAGTTTATTGTCAAGGTAGCGGAGCTTTCATTATTTTATTTGTCAAATAACAAGAAAACGAACAAACCAATATAGCCCATTGCTAACAATTACATTACACAACGCTATCGTAATAATGTATTAAGAAAATCTTGTATGTACTCGTTTTGGCCGGTTACATACATACATTGTATGTTTACTTCTATTATTTAGTCGGACTGTAACAAATAACTCGAACGCGTGTTTCTAATAAATTCAATATTAAATATTTGGCATGATTCCTCTACGATTATTTATATTCTGTTATAATTTTAGGTGTTACATATGTTATCGCCATCATTTCCGGTGTTGCGAAAATGATGGAGGATTTCAGCAAAGATATGGATATGGTTGCCTTTTGACTTTGATTATAAAACGCAGATGCGCTAGGGATGTGACGCTCTTGGATTCCTGACGAGTGTAGTGATAAGACCTCTTGCTGATGGTCATATTGTGCTATTATTATAATTATAGTCCAGTATAGTGAGTACAGTAATGTTTAACCTCTCATTTATCGTACCAGTACCATCTGTATATTACATATACGAAATGTTCGGGAGCAATACGAATGTGACATACACAATAACTACAATATTATAATGTCTCGGAAAAGTCGGTAAAATTCCGTTGTATATCGTATGAGGTTTGCAAAACAATCTTAGGTACGTTTACACCTCGAGTATCATACATATGCACATAATAAAATCAACGTATATCCCTACTGTAGCACGAATAGATGACATAACAATCTGGATTGAATACAATTTGCAAATTACATCTGACTTCAAGGATCAAACATTCAACTGGCATAACAATCACCTAGTATTATCAAATGCTTACATAACAAATCTTCATATCCACATTTGAAATATATACTATCACTGGCTCTATATAACTCAACGAATTGGGTTAAATAACATTTTGGGAAAACTAAATTATCTTTTAAAAATGTATTCAGTCATTACTGTTTATAAGTGTATACCTAATAACGTTATATAGGGCCTTATGTAAAATCATCGTTGAATTAAAAAATAAAATTTATAACGACTTAAATCATTACAGAGGAAACAACTCCCGCATGTAATTATTCCGTCATAAATTCTAATGAGACTCGAGAAAAGTAATGAAAACCATAACCCCAATTTATGATAGTAATCGCTAAATATTTGACCAACTTCTTTATCACACATATTGCTTTTACTAACATAAAATAATAACTATAAGACTCCGAGTTGACAACCTGAAGACGTCACACATTTCATATAGTTCCACTAAATTCACACAACTTGGATAAAACAGAAACTAGTGTTCATCGATATCAATATAACCGATAATTCATTAAAAACATGATTAACCTTCACCTTATCGCCTCGCCAACAAATATAGAAATCGCGTGCAGCTCGGCGTTGTAACCGCATCTTATCGACTTGACAGCTGGCTTGTGTTTGATTGAATGGTCCTTATTGTTGTTGACGTAGTAGTTTACATCCATCCACCTGAACGTATTGCAGACGTAAAAAAAGATTCAATTGTCAGCAAAAGACTTAATTGTGAAACTACAAACAAGATATTTTATAGACTTCCTGACTGACACAATTAATGCTCAAGCAAAGCACAATCTTCTTTTTTTTCTCTTAGTTGTCGAGTTATAGGGGCTCGACATCAATTGATCTTATGTCCTTTAGCATATTCAGAAAAATCTTAGTTTCATCTACTACTTGCATAAAAATTAGTAAAAGGTAGCGATATTGTATGAACCTTTTACATTTATTTATGATTTATAGTACGTGACTTACTTAATACCATCTAAATAGTAAATTACATCGTAAACTGGGCATCATAAACGTGGTGTACGTGCTGAACACCTACATTTCCTATGATGTTGCAACCAAAAGGACGGTGGTAATGTTACGAAAATGTCATGGCTGTAGAGTGGCAGAATAGTCGCCTTTTACTTACAAGATTTAACAAATCGAATACCTCAGCTACTCTAGTCTTTGACACACAATAAAGAATAATAGCGACATAATCTAAAATTAACCGTAATTTATATGAAGTGAAACAATTTAACTGTATATCGTGTAATTCGTAACATTGCTTCGACGAAACAAAAATGCGAATCGAATAACAATAAAAAAAAACCACATTGTGAATTTATTCCCACGGCAATGAATTGAGAATGCAATAAAGAGTTTATACACTTAATTGCGAATGCCAATAAAAAAGGTAATATGGTAAGAACGGCGCAACAAAATTGTATCAACAATGAATTCCTGCAGAATTATTGGAAAACTGCCAAAAAGTTAATAACTAATTACAATGGCTCTTACGACTATCCATTATAAGAAGTGCAAATGACGTAGTCTTGTAGTTTATTGCACTACTGCTGGTAGTTTCCACATAAATCGCAGAAGAAAACTTTCCTCCATACATCGTCTGCATACATTATAAACGTCTTTGTCCTCAAATGTGGATTACGCGTGGAATTGTGAATCACAATGGTCGATCTCCTGAATTATAAATAGTCTTTGATTTGGTACTTAAAACAATTTTATCGTTATATATTCGGGTGAAACGTGTACCAACAGAACGGCAACGCGAAACAGACCGTAACATTATAAAAGATATTTCGAACAGTATATTTATAATTTGAACGGAGCCGATGGGTTTCAGTTATTTAACATCTGGCGATAACGAAGTAAAATTCTATTTCAATATACATTCAAAATGGATTTCCGTGGTACCTTCAAACTATGACGAGCACGCATTTAAAAGACTTCTAATACAAAACACATATCAATTAACTAAATGTAGTTGTTTTAAAACGCATTAGTTGTTGTGAACGAATCTATGGTGCTGTCGAAACATAACGATGACAGTTGCAATTACATGTGTTTGTTTTTAATTGAACATGACATAACAAAGCCACAAAGAGACTCACTTGTGCCGGTTGTCGCATTGGTCATACGAGTAATTCCATAGTAGTACGTCCACAACTAATTATATTATACCTTGCAGATGACATAAAAGGTACATATATTTACGTTGACGTAACAAAAGGAATACAAGCAACCGTATTCATTTGTCAAAAAATGAACATCGAACTAATAAAAAAAAAAACAAAAGCTTTACATGTAAGGGAAAAGAGATCATTAGAACTAAGCCATACAAACGACAGGCATTCAAATTAAAGTAATCGAAAAACATGATCTTCGGCAATAGATTAATATACATGAACATTGAATAATAGGAAATATGTACTGAAAAATCTTATAAATGTACGTTCTACGCCATCAAGACAACTCAAGGTGCCAAAGCTATTTATTTTCGAGGCAGAGATTCTGGCCTTGGTATTGAAAGAATCTCGAATTAAATTTATCATAAAATGACACGAGCAAGGTTAATCACAAATCTAAAATAATAGTTCCATTGCCAAATAATTATCACATGTACATGCAGCTTGTGCATTACCGATAACTTGATTATAAAAAGTGAAGAATTAAAATTTTTAATCACTCTCATTACGTCTAAGTTGAGAAAGGCAGAGTAACGACCGTACTGGTTTGGACTGGTGGAAAATCATTACATAGTTTGTATAATTGTCAGATAGTAAATGACCAATATAACAATGATATATCATATTTACTTGCATCAATACCCTAATAAATGGTATTCCAGTTAAGATATTTGCGTATGCATTATGTTTACATTTATCAATTAGGTTAAATGAACCATTTACAATAGTGATATCAAATGCAGTATCATAATTAATTCGCTGATAAACTTACTAAAGTCCATTCCACATATAAATAGCAAAATAAACTTATTGTGTAATTGGCAAATGTGAAAATAGAAACAAACATGAAATTTTAATTTCAAACAGAGCAGCGAGAGATTTATATTTTTTGCATAATCTAGCTGCCTGATAATTGTGAACATAGATATTAAGTACTAAAGTGATAATTATAAAAACCCTATTAAATATAATGCAATTTCAATTTCACAGCGAGCAATGCGCTGGAGAGCTTTTATCGCATTCTTTACACTTGACCTACGAAGACGCCTACGGGAATTTTAAATCGGATCTGAAAACGCCCACACAATCTCTGCTGGCCCGCCTACGCTCTGACGACATGCTCTTTTAATATTGACCTGATCGATCAAGTGGACTTTGCACTGCATTACTTTTATATTATGTTCAATGCACCCTTAGTTACGCACTAAGCGTGTAGACTATCACTTAGTGTCCTGTCAAAGTCACAGACTAATAAGAGGCATCGGCCGGTCTCAAGAGCGCTAAATTGCCGCAGTGCGTAACACGATCCCCCATAAATCAAATCCGATCTCAAGGTCCACGGTGTTCTCACTAATGGGGATTATTAGGTGAAATGCAAAAGATTCCATAGATAAATTGATATTAAAGTCAAACACAATAAAGTGATAAATTCAATTTTAAATTTTGCACGTTATCGTTGTTTAACTTTATAATCCTGTGATAGAATATCAAATATTTATATAGCATTTGATAAAATTGAAGAAGTATGGCTTTACATCAAAACTAGTAAACAAGTGGAATATTTTTGAAAGGGATCTGCGATTTAAACAATATAAAGCATATTAAAATAATAACGGCTATAACTGTCCTAAATACCTGTTAAAAACAACTATCACGAAACCACATGTATCTGTAAAAGCTTACTTAAAAGACACGTAGAGCAATCCATTTATAAAGAAGTCAGGGAATACTGTTCAAAATTGAATTCTGCTCTTAATATAAAAGTCGTATCCCAAATCCACTCTAAAATGTCTGATTAAGGTAAACATTAATTAATGCGCGGTGTGTGTGGGTGTAATGTCGACAGGCACATTATTGACAGAACTGCGCTATAAATATCAACATACAAAGAGTTCATCTAAATTTAACGTGTTTACAGTACCTCTTGAGGATCTGTAAACCCACGCGCATGTCTTGGCATTGGAAACAAATCAAAACATATGACACAAAAACAATATGCTTAGAACGGAACCAATGCATTCG
This sequence comes from Papilio gigon, assembly GCA_027563995.1. Classification (NCBI taxonomy): domain Eukaryota; kingdom Metazoa; phylum Arthropoda; class Insecta; order Lepidoptera; family Papilionidae; genus Papilio; species Papilio gigon. The sequence continues at coordinate 1,973,520 of JAODUI010000005.1, read as the reverse complement.
AATTGTTACGATTTAACCTTGTTATAATTTACATAGCAGAATTAACAAGGAGATTATTGATTTAGAACAGTCGCGGTTTTTCATTTGATATGACGTCTGTAAATGGGAAAATTAAGATGGGTGGATGGATGTAAGTTAACAAGTTACTAAAAAAAAAGCTGAACAAATCTCTATGAAAATTTGCACAGATTACAGTAACAGGAGCCATTTTTTTTTATTATTAAATGCAGACCTAATCGCGGGCAAAAGTTACTCATTGTATAAAGCATACTTTATAGTCTTAAGATGTAAAACAAAGTTGTTAAGAAACAATATTAGCATGTGTAACTGGCATAATATATTTTATCTAATCTCATCTGGTCGATTACCTCTTAAATCGATTGTGTCGCCGAGTGCTAGCGCGGCTGAATCGGTCACGTACTTCGTCGACAACAATGTCAAGTGTAAAGAACTATCGAGGGTTGGAATCGGATGAGCATTGGCCTTGGGGCAGGGAGCGCGTGTAGGGTGGCCATTTACCTTGAACTGTAGGGAATTTACATCAAGGCTACGTATCCTTGACTCTACATTATAACATATAGGAAATTATTATATAGTAAATATTAAATGCGAATAGGTAAGTTTGTTGTTGTTAACTTTGATGATGAATCAAGGTCAATTTGATACAACTCGGAATATTAAATTGAAATTATCTCGCACAATCTGTGTAAATAACCAACCTCTTTTTTTTAATACAAAAATGATAAAGATCTACACCCTGAAACGTCACCCGCCACACGAAAAAAAATCATAATTTACGCTAGACAACCAACCTTTCAAGTTACAGACGCGTACAGGATCAAATCAAACATGGCCGCCCTAAATGTGACGTCACGCGACGCTCAATGATGCGGGTCCTGCGCCCTCCGTGCCAGACGTAGCGACGCCGCGCCACGCTCCCACTGCCCTATAACTATTAACAAGACACCGAAACGCCCACAGACCCGCCCCGTCTGCACCCGCCACCGCCACCATCATATGGTTACCGGCGTTCATTGATCGTTCTACTGAGGGCATCACGTCAACGCATTATACAAGATTACGTTAACAAAACAACCATTTAGTATGTTACAGATTATCAAATTATTTTGAACAAGACAAGATTAAGAAATTATCTGCTATTCTTAACTAATAACGTATGTACTGCACAACAAAGGGTAAGTCATTATTTAATTAAAAATGAAAACTTTAACATTAAAGAATGAGACGGCAGTAGCACAATTGAATAAAGATTGCAATCGGAAGAAAAAAGTAATTGTGTAGACCACAGCTTAAAATCTAAGAACTGCTTACCAAACATCTGTTATAATTTATATAAAATTGTTTAAAGAAATGCAATCATTGTACATGAACATTGGACCCCTGTTTTTCTCATAGGAAAGGAGGCAAACGAGCGGCGTCACCGCGAGGTGATCGACCCATGGAGATCTGTAATACTCGAGTAACAGATGCGATGCTAGCCTTTGAAAACGAGGTACACCCGTTTCTTGAGAACGCTACGTCGTTCTTGTTTGGATATAATCAAAAACACTTGACACCTGTAGTAATTACATGATCGCCTTCATGCACTCAGATACGTTGACTATTCATAACAAGGAATTAAAAACAATCTCAGTTACCGCGGTGTCGGGCAATAACAACTTTGACACTGACAATAACACACTCAAATGCTATCTTGGGAGAATATTTTTGTGATAATAATACGTAAAGAGATGAGACCAACACTAACATAAGTAAAAGATTGAATGTGGATGACTATAAAGTGTATGCACTTCTTACGCATATCCTCTTTCACACAATACAATCACACCTCCTTCGGTCTTTCTCTACCTTTATAGTCATCCACATTTAATCTTTTACTTATGTTAGCGTTGGTCTCATCTCTTTACTTATTATTATAAGCCCACAGGTTCAGATATGACGGCTGACAGAGATGTATGGAAGAGTAGTACATACTGTGCCGACACTGTAGGGAAAAGGGCAGGTCGTTATGCAAAATTATGATGATGATGATGATAAGTATTAGGTTAATCAGTAACTTTTATGTCCTCAGAGTAAGTGATTTAAATATAGCGGAAGGTAAAAACATCAGAAAGGTCTGCACTGAAAAGTTTACTATGAACTTAACTCACTATCTCCATTTCTTAATAACAATAAGTAAGCTTATTTTGATGCATATTTATCCATATGATTTTAGGAGAAACATTTAAAGTGCAATTTTTTTTTGGTAACCCATTAAAAATCTAATTTATTAGTTTAAAGGACACAAAATCTACGACGACATTAATAAAGACAAACTAAAACTATAATAGAATATAAACACGACAAATATTAAAACGGAATCAATATTTCATACGCTTTAAAATATCATGACATATTAAAAACAGGGCAGTAAAATAAGAAAAACGATAATTTCGCGCCACTTTTACGATATAATCTTCACAAATTGGGATCATAACGTCACACAACACATTACTTATATTATAACATTTAAAGTGCAATTCAATTTACCGAATTAATTGTACGAACGTTTCAAAACGTATATAAAAACCAAGTTAATAGATGTCATTGAAAATCGATCCAACACCTCGACTAACAAAAGTATAGAATTGTGCAAGCAAATACACCTATATTCAACTGCATGTAAAATTTATGCACAGATCGATATAAACCGCGCGAAGTAGCCGCCTCAGCACGAAAGCGAACGAAGCATGAAGGGTAAACGACACAGTTATTGCCGGATCATTTATTACATTCGTCTCCGTAAGGCAGCTGTTCCGATTAAGTAATTCACATTGTACATAAAATCGGATACATCATTCTTAATAATTTAATCATGCCATCGAACCCAGTAAACATATAACGAAGCTTCGCTGTCAGAAGGAGCCTGGCAGAGCTCCAAGTGAAGGCAATAAATAGCGACCGCGGCGCCGGATCGCATATAACATCGAGCGGTCGTGACGGAAATAGTGCACTTTAACGTTAATTCATTGGTCGTTACGTGAGATCCCAAAAAAATTATGAATTGGTACGACAGGAGGCTGATAGACCATAGTGATATTTATCGCTTGTAGGGCTGTCGATGTCTGACTTAGAAACTTGAAACAGAATGTATCAAAATATGATCTCATATTATTACTATAGTAAGCAGTTCCATCATTTTCTACAAAAGTGTCTTATTTCAAACATAATACGATAGCCTCCCGTTAGCGTGATAAGAACACAAGAAAAAGCCATATATGAAACACAGGCACCTGGACAACAATGTGCAGATCCTAAATTGTCTTCTAAATAACACATTCTTATAAAATTGGAGCCTCTCGTGCCTCTAGTACCTCTACCATTTATAAATTGGCAAAATATTCAACATTATCCAGCGAACATTCCACCTAGTTTCATCATTCTGTATTAAAATTAACCGTTGTTTTTAGATTACTCATGTGCCAATGACACGTGAGGAGCTCCCCTAGAATTGACTCAAGAATTCAGACAGTTTATTTATAAATTAAATATTTTCATGTTATAAATTTATCATCACAACGCACGATACATAAAAATATCCGATTCCATCTCCACAATAACAGTATTTAGTACAGTGTTTGGCTTCTTGTAAACATAAAAGTAACGCTCAATACCACAAAAAAAAAGATATATAATGTAAGAAGACAAGCACAATGGGTGCGGCAATTATCGATACAACGACAAGAAACACGCGAATACACTGTTTTATTGTTTCATTTGCGACAATATTTAGCATGGAGCAGACGGAAATATTTTACAATACCATTGATGTCATCACTAGACTTAGTATGAGTTATATTCTGTACATTTAATATAACTAGGTTTAGAGTGAGTCGAACGGGTCATTAGATCAATAGTTGTTGTACAGAGGCTAACATACACTTCCACTGACACCAGTTATGTATAATCACTAATATAGGTCATTGCTAAATAGTTAAGGTGAAATAGTCAATCGCACTTTGTACATTCTTATCTATATATATTAATACACACTTATTATAATCATGTATCATATAAAGCTCTTAACCTTTATCATATAACAAGGTTTGTTTATGAGACAAGTGCTCCGTTTATCGTCTTGTCCAAGAAACCCAGCTATATTATCATCATCATCAGCCCTTGTCTGCTCACTGTTCGACGTAGGCCTTATTAGCTGTATACCTATTACTTATATTCAGTAGTCTTTTTTAAGTCGTAAGTTGAAAAGGCATTTACAGTTCAAAGAACATCAAATGCCTCAGCAAATTTAAATGACCTACAACCAGGAAAAAGGCAGTGACGCCGTAACTAACGTAGAAAAAGTCGGATAATTCTTGCAGTCAGTGAAGTGAATAAGTTTTAAAAAAAATATCATAAAAACTGTGACAGCCCCAAAGTACTGTTAGATGAGAATTACTTCGTATTCTACACAAAGACAAAAAACAGCTTACTGTTAGTTAGATTTTACGTTACATATAAATATTTGCATTTTACATACATATCACAACTTATAACTCAAAAGAAACAGTCGCCTTTTAATTCCTGGTAACATTTCATTGTCATGCAATTGGCTCACACAATTGTCCAGTCACGAAAGAATGAAGACAAATGACGATCAGTCGAGCAGCTGCAAACTAAATCGAATCGGTTTCCACAAAACACTTTTCCTCTTTCAAAACGAGGCCAATAAAAACATTCCAAAACAAAAAATATAAGGAAACAAACAATTAAATCGATCATAGCTGGCTTATCTACAAAAACGAACAAAGCTCCTTGACCTTAACAAGAGCACGTGAAACGGGCAATGTGTTTCACAAGATTAATTATTTACATTGACATACAATTTTCCACACAGCCATAAAGAGCAATGCTCCAGGAATGCGAGGATTTTGGCTACGAGCCACCAACATGAGAGAATGAGACAGCAATATTAAACTGAAAATTTATTGCATCTTAATTAAGACAAAAGCAAGACCAATTACTTCATTACAAAATATCTCCATACATTAAATGGAATTTCCTACACACATACAAGCAAACATATATATATATGTTATATATATATATATACATATATATGTTTGCTACTACATAGATAATAATATTAATTAAATATAATGAGTATTATAAAATACTAACATACAACTAATATCTTTGTACACAGCATGTGATTAAGAATACAAAGCCGGTTTATATCGGTTAAAGCTAATTGTATGGGCTGACAATAATTGATATCTCGCATCCAGATGATTGCTGCTGAATACTGTTGAACATAATCATTTAAAGTTGCACTATGTGGTGCAGTGAGTTACAAGTGTTAATTGCAACCACAATGCATTTAACATATCATTTGAATTATTGTATAAATTTTAACATGTTACATGCCACTGGCAGAAATTTGGTAAACATGTAGAACAGTGTATTGAAGATAACATAGGGTACTTATTATTTTTTTTATTGTATGCCGGTTCAAGCTGATGGAGTTACCGATGACAGCCAATATCAATTAAGACCATAGCCTTAGTGAACTATCGTTATTTTATAAGCGAATGGGGCAAATGGTCAGAGGTTGCAAAGTGATCATCTACACCCATGAACATCTATTAGTTTCACATTAAATATGTCAAAGGGAATAGATATGTATAAAATTAATTATTTTTTTTACAGATTATCAAAATACCTATTCAAAACCACCATGCAAGTCAACATTGGTATGAAGTCACCGGGAGACCATCTCACAAAATACTTCATATTTTATTTGATAGTAACCAAAACACAATGCATGAACCAAGCAGGCGCACTGTGAGTCAATGAATCCATTGACGCTCTTATGCACCCCTCAATAAATCCACATATTTATAACAAAATAAAAGTGATTTGTTGATTTTTTAAATTACTGATTGTTTTCACCAATGTTATAAAAGTTGAATGACCTTTATCAGGATGGTAGGTCAAATAAGAAACACTGATAAACTATCACTTACGCAAATACAAATTGGTGTAAAAAAAATTGAATGTAAAAATGTAAAACATAGACTATGTGAATTTTATCTTATAAGAATTTAGACAGTTCTGAAACTTACTTATGGAAGCTGCAGTTAACTGTGTTCCTAAGACCCCACGGTCAGATAGTTTTTTTATGTAAAATTTGTGAGAACATTTTATTTACAAATTGTAATACAATAAAATTTAAAAGGTCAATTGCAATGAATGTTACAAACATAAAAGTACTTAGCGATATGACTTACCTTTTTCCAAATACTGTCTAATATGGTTTTCTTAAATATTCACTGGTGAAGTTCGTAATTAATACACAACGACTAACAATTTCATTAAAAGCAAATAACCATATGTTACAACTGGTTACAATATAGTTTTTATCCCAATAAGACGTCAACTGAACACTCATTGAAAACACACAAGATTTATATTGACTATTTATTATCACAGTAAACTATTACTTTAACAATTTGGCATAAATTAACTACGTATTTCAGTTACTTCAGTGTATTATTAATTAACGAGAAGATACAAAAAAACAATAATATTAAAAGAGCACAATTTTTTTGTGTCTGACAAGAAATCTGATTGATGTTACACAATTACACAGATTGTAAGAAATTTTATAAAGCTACTTTTAAAGTTACAGATTATATAAAAACACAGAAATGCAACCTATTTTTCCTACGTTATTTTGTTTTTTTTATTGTTATTTTGTTGTTTCCGTAACATAAGGCGCAAATATTACGTTAGATTGCAAATTGTAATTAAAAATTATAAACACTAAAATAGGTCGCTGGCTGCTGAAATTAAGATAATCATATATATGTCATTTGGCAAAAATATTTCGACATCTAGGTAATTGACACAAATATCGAAAATACTGGAAATAGACAGAGAATGATGATGTTCAGAAAATGATTTTATTTACTTAGAATGCACGAAGAAGACCTTCGTTGTTGCTGTTCGCCAAGTGATTGTCAAGTAACAATTTCTATTTATTAACAGAAAAAATCATAGTTTTCCTTCTGATATCAATATTTAGTAGCCAACTAAAAATAAGTACAGTGTAAGCAACAATAATTATCTGTAGGGTGCCTTGCAAAAGGCAGAAGATGAGATTATACTTTTAGTAGATAGAAAACCGATCTTTTCTTTCATTTTAGATACCGTTGTTAGTTGTCATTCATTGTTTATTTTTCTACTTAGGTATTAAAATATTAAACTATATTTGAAACCACAACAAAATCCAAGCATCTGACTACATTAAAGGACAAATGATTTGAAAGTAAACTATATGTGTTACAAATTTTTTACCCCACTTATAGATTATTTGCTATCTATGCTTTTTATTTGATTATATTACGTCTGTGACTCTTGCAAATACATTTGACATTATAGTGAAGTATAAGTCCCAACTTTTCCTTACGTTTTTTGACTAACTTAGCACGAGGTATCTTTCGTTTAAAGTGTTAAAGATTAGACTAAATCGTTTCTAAATATAATCCATAACATGTACATGGATTTAACTTATGACCCGGAACAAAACGATAGCGGTATGGAATCATTGACAGCTAGTAAAGATGATACCCCAGAACGTAGACCCGAAGATTCATTTATTACTCCTGTGGTATGAAATAAGTGATGATTTTAAATACATTTAGTGATCTTAGCGATGTTTATTTTAGCAATTCGTATGTCTTGCAGCTCGGAACATCGCCATCTGCATTGACTCCTGTGTCGGCTGGCCCTCTCAAGGAATACGATGATGTAAATATAACCTTTCTTTCGATTACACATTAAGACAATGCTAATTATTATATATACGCAGCCTAACAAAAAAAATATGCTTAAATGCTGTCCAAATGTATCATTTGAGCTCCATATTATAGCATAGCCTTTTTTGATTCTATTTAGTTTTCAATATAGGATGTAATTAGTACATGTCAAAGTTAGTTATACGAAACGATGAAACGTGAATTTTTAAATATGACTATAACAGAAGTGAATTAAATTAGCAAGATGAAAACTTGTATATATTTGATATTATTTTCTTATTTATAGGAACCAGATGAAACTCTTTCTGAGAGATTATGGGGATTAACAGAAATGTTTCCGGATCGCGTGCGAAGCGGCACATACACGCTCACAACTAAAACTTGGTAAAAGGTTTTAAATTTTAAGTTTATAAAAGAGATGCATAACTTAGAAGAACTTTAAGTGCCTTTAAAAATGTTATACCCCTTTTATGATTTTGAAGTTCAATCTTAAACCAATCTCTAAGTACTAATCATATAAATGACACTATATGTTTATTATACTATATTGTATGGCCAAGTTTAAAGATTTATTTATAAATATATAACGAAATAATTATAATATGTCAAATGTTATGCTACAATACATTCCATACAACTGAACTCAGTTAGTGGCTTTGAATGTTTAAACATTATTTTTGTACTTATACTGTAATTTTCCACATTAGGTCTGGAGTAAAATCTTTATATGGTCTGTCCCGTTCTGTGATGTGGATTTTGGCAAGTTCATCTGTGATTTTATTTGCCCCAGTCATATTTGAAGTTGAAAGAGCTCAAGTTGAGGAAATGCAAAAGTCACAACAAAAACAGGTTGGTTAACAACAAATTGATAGTATTTTATAGTATTATAATATAGATTTTGAAGTGCATATAACAGAATGGCGATGTATGGGTAACCTTTTTTTTTGTCCAAATCCCACCATTTGACTATTGTCTTGAACAATATCCTAGCAGAAGCTTCGAAATTACCTGAACATAAAAAATCTGCTATGTGAGCAAGGCTATAAATGAGACATATGTTAACATGAAGTTCCATATGGAGACCAAAATATTGTTAAGACTGTCTATTGCATACCAGAAACTAGGTTTATTATTTAACAATATAAGTGAAAAACAATAAATGAGGAACCTTTAGTCAACAATGTTAACAAATGTTAGGTTTTATGTAATTCACACAAAAATAAATCTCTTTGTGTCACTAGTGTTATAAACTTTTGTAAAGGAAGGGGAAAATGAGCGGTGGGATTACAAAGATGATCATAGACATCCAAGGACATCTGCAATACCACTGCTAAAGTGTTAATTAATTTTTGTGTATTTCAGGTGTTGCTGGGAACCAATACTGCAATGTCAGGACCAATGCCCAACATGCCACCAATGCCACGATAAACCAAAATCACAAGACTTTCAGAATTCAAATGATAAATTTCCTATTATGACACAATACATATGGGAAGGAATTCTTTGCATGTCTATGCTTTAATATTAGTTTGTTAGTTAAATAAATAGGTAACAAAAATATATCCTGGAATATTATTACCAAACAAATTATACTATTAATGCTTTTCTGTTACAGATTGTATTCCGCTTTTTGTTACTGTTTGTGTTGTGATTTCACCAAATGAAGTTTAACAGAAAATAAAATATTTAAACCTTATCCAATTTAATTTCCATAGTTGTATTATAATGTTACATTGTTTAATGTCAAAAAATATTACACTCAAATATAATGCATTTGTGTTTAGGGTTTTTTTTATGTAGATAATGTTTTATGACAAACTGTTTAATTAATAAAAGGTGTTGTAGTTTATTATCGTCTACAAATTACTTTTCCGTCAAACTTTGTACTTTGTTTTTTACAAAGAGATTAAAACCTTGGTACATCGATACCACTGAATCGAGAAAGTTCATTAAAAATTATATAAAAAACAAAACACCAAAATGGTTTATGCGTAATTTGTGCTTGCTTTCTACAAACCAGTGTTAACTCTAAAATAATAATAAACCACACGATACTGCTCATTTTCAAATATTGAGTTTTTTAGGATCTTGAGCATGGTTAGTGTGGTAACATCCAAACATTCCTAATATGATGTCGACATCATTCCACAATGGCGAACTTGGCTATCTTCGATGATACCGTCAGACGTGATTAGCAATGCTGAATTTCTGTAGGCGTAGGAGCAATCGTAAGTGTAAATATAGGTGACATATCCGTCAATGGCGAACCTTGTTATCTCCGGAAGTGGGATCTACATAATAAAGAATATGTTTCCAGTGTGTCGACTGTGTCACATTTTTTAGTCTGTATTATTTATGTTTAAGCTGTGTTTTAACGAAATAACCAACGGCATTTGTCAAACCAATTGACACTTCAGTTCATTGTGTTGCCATAGCCTTACTGCGTCACCCAGAACTTGGGACAAAATTTCAAAATACGTTTTATGATTTTAACAAAATATCCCTGCAAAGTTTTCTTTTCGTAACTAAACGACACTGTCTACTGCGTCTTATTTTAAAGATCGTTAATACGTCAACCGACGTTCTGGTTTCAAGAAAATTTATGTTCAAAACTAGATAATAATAAGTATAAAACAAACCCGAGTTTACTTATCACTGTATGTTTCAATACTTAAATTAGAACGTTTGAAATGGATAAGTTTATCTTGTGGAAATCTAATTTTCTGTAATTAAGGGTAAATTATTATCCATTATAGCAACAATTCTACGTTTGTCACGCATATTTTTATACTGAGATTTATATGGGAGTATGGAACTTATAACTAAATAGATTTTCGTCAAAATAATTCAAAACATGGCTAATACAGGCTTGTTACCTTTTGTGAGAGGTGTAGACTTTACGTGTAATGATTTCAGTGTAAGTAAAACGAAATTTTAATACTAGTATTGACGTATTTATGTGTGTAACCTTAGTACTTAAATGTCCTGAATGTTTCTTATTTTTTAGGGCGACAAATTTCCTGAAGCCATTCGTTATATGACTGGCCTCCAATGGCTCAGACTTGATAAAACAAATCTCACGGATATCCCAGAAGAATTAGGAAAGCTTATGAAATTGGTAAGTTTATGTTTTATGTATCCTTTGTTTTTGTTTTAAATTAATTTCATCAAGGTAATTAAACTATATTCTCGTGTGGTAATGACTTGAAATATTGATTAGTTAACCGATTTGTTTATATAATACAGTGATAATGCCATATAGCATATACAAATTCTTAACATCTCTTTGTTGCTTTGCCGTTGTAACACTTTATTACATGAAGGCATCATAAGTAATTTTGAATGTTTGGTTTATATTTTATTTACAGGAAAATTTATCAATAAAGAAGAATAATTTAGAAAAACTCTTTGGTGAGCTCACTGAACTGAAATGTTTACGATCATTAAATGTGAGGCATAACAATGTGAAGACATCAGGTATACCTGCAGAATTGTTCAGACTTGAGGAGCTGACCACTCTTGACTTATCGCACAATAGACTAAAAGAAGTTCCCGAAGGATTGGACAAAGCCAAATCACTCCTGGTTTTAAACCTCAGTCATAATAAGTAAGATAATTAATTTTTTAAAGTGATTTTTCCCATTTACCATTTTAAATATAACTCTCTCATCTATGTGATGGCCCAATTATGCTAACTACCAGTCCTGATAACAATGTAGTCTAAAGACCATACTATGATAGTGTTCAAACTCTATTCTCTTTGTTCACTATTTAAACCTATGTAATTGATAGTTACTACTATGGTAGTATGATTCACTTCTACTAGGGTATTCCCTTCACTATCAACAATAGTTGCATACTTAGGTACTTTAAACTTTCTTAGGTAATAGTGGTAGTGCCTATGTTTAGCGTAACACTACATTTAGTGCATATATTGCATTCTTAGGTAGCAGAATTATTTATAACATATTACATTGTATGTTAAGGGTATAAAGAATGTTAACAATAACATGTTTGTTATTATTTGTTTCAGAATTGAGAGTATCCCACCAACCTTGTTTGTACAATTAACAGATCTATTGTTTCTTGATTTATCAAATAATTTATTGGAGACTCTGCCCCCTCAGACTAGAAGACTGGCGAACTTGCAGACTCTAATACTTAATGACAACCCACTAGGTTTATTCCAGCTAAGGTATATTATTACTGGTTAAGATTAATATAATTAACTATTTATAACTCTTACATTACTTTTACAGTTTTCATACAAAATTTGTCCTCTTAGACTGAACTTAGAAAATTATTTCAGGCAGTTACCATCGCTGCAAAGTCTAGAAACATTGCACATGCGTAACACACAGCGCACTCTTGCCAACCTACCAACATCATTGGACACGTTATGCAACCTCTCCGATGTCGATCTGTCAAAGAATGCACTGACTAAAGTACCCGACGCACTCTACTCGTTGCAAAGCTTGAAGAGATTGAATCTAAGTGACAATGAGATAACTGAAGTATCCTCAGGTAAGTCAACTCTTGATACGTTTTGTTCCATACCTTAAAAAATAGTATTTTTTTTAGAACTTATGACCTGATTAAAAAAAATGTATATTTTTGTGACCTAGACAATTTTCATAACGGAAAATACATACTTAAATGTTTATAAATTGTTACAATTAAATTTTCAATCCATGTACAAATTGGATTCTATTAAATTAGCAAAATAATGAAAATTCGCTAATTTAAAAAAAAATCCTTCAAAATGTTTCTTGTGGTGTTAACTGTGTTAAATGTCTCAAACTTTGTAATAAAAAAAGGAAAAAACATTTTTCTCTACTAGGGCAGTTACTCTGTCCATAAAACAAGATGGCAGCGTAAAGAATGTTTGCATATTTACATCAGATATCGACAATCGACATCAGTTTGTTTTCACTCGGGAGAAGTGGTTTCACTTATGTTAATTATAAGTAAAGTTGTGTTATATCATTATGTCGCGTATTGCTTGTTGGTTAAGTAATTCATCATTACTAGTTTTATCTTAATTAATAAAGGTCTTTGGTAAAAATAGTCTAGTACAGTATCTTAAATAATACCAATACTAATCGAAAAGGTGTGTGACTTAAACCGACCCGACTCAAAGTGGCCCGATTCGACATTATTATTGTTATTACAACTTTTTAGTCACTATTATTTATTAAGACAGTAAAAACCAACCCTACAAATATTTCATTAGTCCTTTTTTTTCACAGCAATGGACATCTGGCAGAACATCCAATGTCTCAACATGTCACGTAACAAGCTGACAGCATTACCAGCATCACTGTGCAAACTACAGAACCTGAGACGTCTGCACGTTGACGACAACCTGCTAGACTTCGAAGGTATACCATCAGGGATCGGCAAACTGGGTAGCTTGGAGGTATTCTCAGCTGCTAATAATCTATTGGAGATGATACCTGAAGGATTGTGCCGGTAAGTCGTTTAGACTATTGTATTACGTTATTGCGGACAGTTTGAAGTCGTTGGACGCGAAAGGCGGAGCACTGCATAGTATGGAAGGCATTAGGGAAGACCTATGTCCAGCAGTGGGCAGACAAACGCTAATAATGATTGTATAACTAATAATCTGTCTTAATATGCTTTTCTGAGTTATTTTTGAAAAGTTGATCATCTTAATAGTGGTTTTCTATAGGCGATATTAGAAACATGGTTCATGTCATTCTCTCAAAACTAACAACACACGTATTTTGACGATAGGGACCTAAACATATAGTATCAAATGTATTAAAGTTATTTTGCATGTAATAACCAATTTATGATATTCTTTCATTCAACTAAACCTTCAGTCACACTTAAACAATCAATCTATCGATGTTTTATTTGAATTTGTTTTCAACTTGCCAGTTTGTTATTTATTATTCGATGCAGCGTGACCATTATGATTTTCATAAACGCACGCTCCGCTAGTCTTGCGTGACAGTAATTGATACTGGTTGATATTAGACTGGCCGGTGAATGGACACAAAAACATTCGAGAAACTGTCCACTCCCTTTGTATACATTTCAATATAAATCATACAGTGTTTAATAATACTAATATTATAAACGCCAAAATTTACACTGATATTGCTTACCTAGTAACTCGAAAATGATAAAACACATATGTATGGAATTTGTAACAGATATTTTATTATCTGGAATAGTACTTAGGCTTTTTTTTAATTCTGGCGAACGAAATCGTGTAAACATTTAACACGCCAAATGTCACAAATAATTGTTATATTAAAAAAAACTGCACAATTATTAACAAAAAAGAAATGGTTATAAAGAGAAAAATTGTAGGACCAATATTTGTTTCCAGATGTGGCGCATTAAAAAAATTAAATTTAAGTTGCAACAAGCTTATAACATTACCCGATGCGATACATCTCCTGAGCGATTTGGAGAGTCTACAGTTACACGGCAACCCCGAGCTGGTGATGCCGCCCAAGCCGGTGGAGCAGCAGAGGGGCGCCGGCCTGCAGTACTACAACGTCGACTTCTCGCTGCAAGCTCAGCTGCAGCTGGCCGGCGCCACCGCCGCCGAGCCCACGACACCTAGCAGTTAGTAAATTTGCTTTATTACTCATCCTAATGAAGTATTTAATTTTTAACAGTACAAGTCAATGACACAAATATAGGTTTCTGTTTAGTAGACGAACAGTGAAATAAATGATGAATTGTTAAGTCTATTATAGGTGGAAAAATTATTCCTGTTTGAAAAATTGTTAACTAACCATATATTTTGTCCAATTTCATGTTAAAATAAATTCACTGTAAATGTGTGTATAATCGGATTCAATAGAAATGAGAAGTTATGTTCACATATACACTGACTGCCAATGTTACTCATTATCTATAGATTTATTTTGGAAAGTTCCACTTTTTAAATTAATAATACAAACATGTCAGCTTAACAAGTCCGATTACAGCTTTATAAAGGTAAAATTGTTTAGAAAATTTTCTTCTAATTTATCATTTCTATTGAATTCGTGTATATTTGATATTATGTTACGTAGGTGTGAAGTCGGACCCGTTGGCGCGCAAGCTGCGGCTGCGGCGGCGCGCGGAGGCGGAGCAGCGCGGCTCGGCGCTCATCTTGCGCGGCATGCGCGAGCAGGCCAGCGCACAGCTCGACGCCGCGCCCGACCTACACTACAGCGAACTTAAGTAACACACGTTTTTATTACTATTATTTTATAGTCAGCCAGATGCGACAAAAAAGTTTCAATACCGAAATTTTCATACTGATAATTGGCACTCGTGGAAAATAATTTATAGATATTAATACTGTTTACACTAACATTAAAATTCGGTGGGTCACATAGACATTATAATTAACAAGATAATAAATCTCTTTGGAATTGTAAAATCAGACCGAAACGTTGGGACGAGAGTTTGGAAAAGCCTCCTTTAGACTACTCGGAGTTCTTCGACGAGGAGACAGGACAGACGCCCGGCCTGCAGGTGTGGGAGATCGAGAACTTCATACCGGCGCCAGTTGACGAGGTGAGACATTTAGATAAAATTCAATTTTAACCTTAAAAGGAACGCAACTTTACTATAAAAAAAAAGGAAAAAAAAACAATTAACAGCCACACTTAACTTGTTAAATATCTCTAAAGAAGTAGCTTAGTGTACTTTTGTTAATTTTAATCAATGTTAAATGACTGCTTATGCCATCAAACAACTCAGAGATGGTATACATTTTCATAATCTAAAAATATAGCAATAAGGTTCTGTCGAAGAGAATTGTTTTTTTTTTATCTATTGGAGAAAATTGTATTACAGTTTGAATGTTGTAGGTGGCGCACGGTAAGTTCTTCGAGGGTGATTGCTATATCATACTGAAGACGTCGATCCAGGAACAGGGCCAGCTGTCCTGGGACATTCACTTCTGGATTGGATCCAAGGCAACGGTAACTAGGCTTATTACCATTTTACTTTTATTCTTTACTATACATAGTACTCTCTGCCCCGCCCCTCTCTGCCTAGTCTGTATACTATATGGTGGTGATAACAGCATCTCTAATTAGTCACCTCGACATCCCCATCCGAGACTTGGCAGTCATCCATGTCTGACCACTACTTTATTGTTTATAGCAAATTCACATTTACTATTATGCACTTAAGACTCAAAATTAATATTTTTTTTATTAGTTAATTAGTTAACTATATTAATTTCTATACGAGATTGAATTAACTATATGACTTTAGTTTTAGATAACTAAAATAATTTTCACAGCAGTGTATTAACTCGGTATGTTTCTAGTTGGACAAGGGCGCGTGCGCGGCGATGCACGCGGTGAACCTGCGTAACTTGCTGGGGGCGAAGCGCACGCAGCGGCACGAGCAGGGCGACGAGACCACAGACTTCCTCGCGCTCTTCCCAACGCCGCCGGTCTACATAGCAGGCAGCCGCACGCCGTCCGGCTTCTTCACTGTCGATGACCCTGTAAGTATCTCGGACTCATTATATCGCAAACGGAAACTAAACTACAGATGTACTAAGCAATTACTTTCCTACGGCACAACTCGGATCTTAATCGGAACACGATGACACCCGAACTGTCAATCAATGATGATATTAAATGAGTGACATTTTCATATACATTAACATGGAACTTTATGTTCAGTATGAAATGTCAAATGGGTACTAAAGCTTTTTGAGAAAATACGATAATTACTAACTTACCGCAAAAATATGAAGGAAAATCATGTCTCACTATATCTGTACTCTGTTATGTAACAAATTTATATGTGTTACATAACGATATGACTTGAGATTTCTATTAAATTTTTATGGCCTAGTTACTGGACCATAACAGCCAAGTAACTTTTATATTCCATTCTATAGACATATGTGTGATGAAGTTGGTCGATTGTAGAAATAGCAGATTAAATATTTACTAATAATATTGAAGACAAGAAAAGACTGTTTTTAATAGGTTATAAAATACAACGGTTTTTTTTTTAAATAATGCAATATGTTATTGGTAGCATTACGTGACCCGGCTGTACCGCGTGCACGGCGCGGGCAGCAGCATACACCTGGAGCCGGTGCCCGTGGCCGCGCGCGCGCTCGACCCCAGATACGTGTTCGTGCTGGATACGGGACTTGTCATCTATCTATGGTAAATGTCTTGTACTAGAATAAGTTGGCACGTCAATAACTAGAACATTATAAGGCACGATGTGCCACCTCAAATATCTAATATAAAGTAAACTATGGTTCTTTTAAAAAAAAAAATCTTTAATTATTTAGTTTTTTTTTACCACAAAAATGACTTCCTTCTTCATTCTGACCGTTATAAAAATTCACCAGTCCTCCGTTTTTTTTTTTTAAATACAATATCTCAATTTTTGCAAAGGTTTACAATTAACTTAGCATATAAATAAATTTTCATCCATTATTTCGGTAGTAAAGTAATTTAAAATCATAGGAACGGCAAAAAGGCGAAAAACACATTGAAATCAAAAGCTCGGTTGTTCGCTGAGAAGATCAACAAGGAAGAGCGCAAGAACAAAGCGGAGCTGATCGCGGAGCCGCCGGGGAAAGAGCCGCAGTCCTTCTGGAAGACGTTGACCTACGATGACCCAAAACCTTTCGTTCCTGAGGTATTTTTACATAAATTCAATACACATGAATTGGGCGACGAAATATATCCGACTTTTTTACATTAATTGATTTTTTTTTATGTAGAGGTTTTCAAGTTTATAATTCGAATTCAATGGAAATGAGATATTATATACACATTTCACTAGCTGATAATGTAATTTGTTGTCTATGATATTATTTTGAAAAATCAAGTTTAAAGTGACACAGTATATCTGATTAAAATAGTTACAAAGGTAGATTCATTTAGATTTATAATAATGTCTTAATTTCATTAAGTTTAAAGCAATGGGGAAGGCCTATGTCCAGCTGCGGGCGAACAAAGCATGATGAAGCGCCAATAGCCTAATGGTTCAGGGTATGGACTACCGATCTAGGGGTCGTGGGTTAGATTTCCTCCATTCGATTATTGTGGATCACATCCTAACACAATCCTTTTCTAACTTACCAAGAATGGTCACAAGTAATATTAGTAAATTAACAAAAATCTATTAGTATTTTATAAAAAAAAAAAACATGTAAATGATGATTGAGTGTGACTATATATGGTCTTATATATGTTACTCAGGAGCACGTGGATCCGGAGTGGTGCTGGGCGGCGCCGCGGCTGTACCGCGTGGAGCTGGGCATGGGCTACCTGGAGCTGCCGCAGCCGGAGCCGGCGCCGCTGGCGCGCCACCACCTCGCCACGCGCAGCGTCTACATACTCGACGCACACATCGACGTATTCGTCTGGTAACTATACCACAATATTATCATAACGCCATCTAGCCGTGCTTGAGGACAACTAATAAGCTGAAATTACTTTTTTAATCTTTTTTTTAGCATCATATACTACTAATATAATGTCCGCGTATACCGATTACGATTCTTGACAATTTACTGTATCACTCTAAATTGTTTGAGATAACCCCTTGGTGTTGTTTTCGTATTTTTAGTGAGCAATAAACTCGTAAGTACGGCATGTAGATTTATACAAATTTGTTTTTTTCATTAACAGCAGAATAATATTTTGTATTTAAGGTTCGGCAAGAAATCGTCCCGACTGGTACGCGCGGCGGCGGTGAAGCTGGCGCAGGAACTGTTCAATATGGTGTCGCGGCCCGCGCACGCGCTCGTCACGCGCCTGCAGGAGGGCACCGAGACACAGGTCAAGTCAAATTAAAAAAAAAAACATAAAATCCGCTTATCTGTACTCCTGTAACATTGAAAATTTGGATAATATTATAAAACATTTATTTAACAAAACCTAAAATTTCTTGACACCTGTGTGTCATGAAATAAATAAATATTATGACACTCAGGGCAAAAATAACAATCAAATAACAATTTACTCGTCAAAATCTGTTCGCAGCACTCAATTGATAATGTGTTTGTTATTATTGTAGGTGTTCAAGACATATTTCTTGTGGTGGGAGGAGGTGATCGCGGTGGACTTCACGCGCACCGCGGAGTCCGTCGCACGCACCGGCGCGGACCTCGCTAGCT
>JAODUI010000005.1:1922576-1949182 GCA_027563995.1 Papilio gigon | reverse complement strand
ACCGATCTACACGTGAGTTAAGCCGTTTTTATTAGTAGTTTAGTGAAATGTCTCACGAAAGTTTTAATAGTTTAGTCAACTATTGTTTATAATTTATATTGAATATTACAATCTTACATGATTAATTTTATTTAATAAAAATATCTTAGTTCCTTATGTTTATGTAGAAAAAGTTTGTTACATCCTTCTGCATAAGGACACATATTTACTATTTAATATACGAAAAAAAACTTAATTCATGTAACTTGAACTCTTATAAAGTTGTTTTAGCATCATTGTAATTATGGCATCATTATGTTAAAAGTGATTGAAAACTAACTGTTAAAGTATCAGAGTACCTTAATAATTGCCATTTAATAATGTAATGATTTTATAATTGCTGTATTGAACATGCATGAGGCTTTAAAAAGTGTTGAGAATTCTTTAAATAAAAGACTGATTATTTCAATCAATAACTTTATTTGCCATTTACAACTTAGAAAAATAAAATGAGTGAGGTGAGATTAATGTCGTAACTTATTGCTATCAAGAGTAACATTGACTAGGAGAGCAGAAACTGCTTGGTTGTTACTCTGGTTTTCATTGTACTGTGCATTTATGTACTGCACCAGTTATCACTTCAGTCAACTGTACATAGGATGCTGTATATGTTTGTAATTGTCTGTACTTACATATTCAATATTGTAAATATATGAATTAAGATGTTCCACAACAGGAATTGTTAACACATTATAAAGATCATAACATAAGCTATTGAGAATTCATTGACATGAGCACAAAATTAATTATGCAGCAATGTAGCTTTCATAACTTTTCAATAAAAAACTCTAAAACATAATTGATTTTTTACTGTCTTTACCTCAAATTTATAACGTAACAAAACACAAGAACTTATTTAAAATATCTTTCAACTATAAATTAGTATCCATTTCGATCAATATGCATTAACTTAAATACTTTAATCGTCATCATCATCATCGTCTGAAGGTACAAACAATTCATTCTCCTCCAAAAAGTTGGCAATATTCTTACTTATCGCGGCACCGATTAGAAGGCCAGGGATGACAGCACACACTATGCTGAGTAGTCCAAATGGTGTTTTCTCGGGTTCTGGAAGTATGGCTCCACTTGGAGTTGTTGTTGCAGATCGTCGTTGCACGATTTGTTCATGTCTGGATATATTCCTCGATTGAGTAACAAGTCGTGTAAGCCGAGTCAATGCCATTTTATACAAAATGCAAAGAAATTAGCTTAAAAACTATATTTAGCTTTTGCAAATCGATTGTTTTCCGAAAGACAAATATGACAGCAAATTCTAAGCAATGACAATGACAGCTGATTGATGCATAGAGTACTGATAGTGTGTCTTAAAAACCACAAAGACGACAGTAATCTGTGATCGCACTCTTTCTTTGTATTATCTTCGCTCATTTATTTATTGACTGACATTTGTTCTAGTTTGTCAAAATTTTTAAATAAACAAGTAAATGTAGGATAAACGTGTAAAGATTAGTAATAGGAAATAATAAAAAAGAAAAAACTCAAAAATGAATATAACCTTGACAAGCTTAGAGGCTTTAATTTGTAAGTAAATAAGTTACAGTAAATATTTCGAATATGGATAACTATTTTATTATTTTTTTTATTTTCATTAGTGAAAGCAACTCATGAAAGTCTGCCCCAGCCCGATGCCGCAGCACTGGAAGCTTTTTGTACTATCATGAAAGATTCAGTAGACGGTCCACAACTCGCGGCCCAAGCTCTTGCAGCTCGAATTCAGTCTCAAAACGCACGCGAAGCCCTACTTGCTCTGTCTATGCTCGACCGCTGTATGCGCCGTTGTGATATAACATTCCAAAATGAAATTGGTAAATTTCGGTTTCTAAATGAAATGATAAAACTTGTGTCGCCTAAATATTTAGCTAATAGAACATCACATGAAGTGCAGACTAGGGTAAGTCACCAACCAAACTACGAGTAATTATATTTTTTTTGCGGTCCGATTACATTTATCTTTTAAATATCCAGGTCCTACAGTTATTACATGCCTGGTCAACCCAATACTCAAAAGAAACCAAGTTCAAAGTTGCATTTGATATGTTAAGAAATCAAGGTGTGGTGAAGGAAACTCCACCTCCATTGCCACCAGAAGACGCCCCCTTCCCTGCACGGCCGAGAGCTAAAAATGCCATATTTGAAGATAAAGAGAAATCAAGATTATTACAGAAGCTACTTCAGAGTAAAAGGCCAGAGGACCTACAACATGCAAATAAGCTCATTAAAACTATGGTCAGAGAGGTAAGTAATAAACATAATATTTAATCAGCTTATACAGTACAGGAAATTGTAGTTATTTCAAGCAATCTACTAATTTTTATGTGAAGTATATTTATATATTTTTTTGTAATTAAGTTAAATACAATAATAACTGACATAGTCCTTCAAAAAAATTTTTTTTGTGCATTTCTATATTCAACTTGTTAAAATAGGAAGAGCGTCGTAACGAAGCGAATAGCTTACGCGCCCAGGAGGTAGGAGCTGCATTGGACTGCGCAGGTCTGCTGCGTGACATGTTAGCACGCTCTGCAGATGCATCTCATGATGAGAAGCAGCTCATACATGAGCTGCACGCAAGCTGCGCCAGGCTCCGGCCAGCATTACAGCGCCTTGCTGCACTTGATACTCAAGCTCATAATCTGGGTATGTTCATTTCAATTCATTTAAAATAAAAAATTATCTTTACACATGCCACTGGCTATTAAAGTGATTTATTGTTAATAATTCAGTGTTCAATTTGACAATACAAACTGTTTATAAAATTCTTTAATCATATCCTTATAAAGTAAGCTAAGAACTTATAATTTTTCATTTCTATTGAATTTTACACAATAAAACCATTTGAATATATCAATAGTATCAATTCAATAACATCAATATAAATTTTACCATCTCATAAAATAGATTTGTATAAACTTAATTAAATATTTAAATTCAATAGAAATTAGAAATTTTAAGATCTTTAATAACAATTACAGATGACATACTCCTCGCACACGACATGCTCGTCGAAGTATCTGACAAGTACCAAGAATTTGTTTCTCAGAAGACGTCTCAGTCGAAAGCAGCAAAAGATTTACCGACCTCAAACAATGATGCATTGTTAGATTTTGCTGGAGCAATGATCAATAAAAACGTTGGTGTTGCAAGAAGTAGTGCAGCGACCAGCAAGCCTAATGTAATAGATGAGTTGGGAGATATATTCTCAGATGGAAGTAGCTCAAATATTGCTACACCATTGACACCTGTTAGTCTTCTACAGAATGGTATGTAGTCAATTTTCGATTTAATATTTTTCAATTACATTCCTAATTTATATATGTACTAGCTATAGACGGCGACATCGTTCGCTCGCATTTTATTTGTTTAGTTTAGAACAATTCCTGCCGCCGAGTTCCGTCATCTGACAACTCGACAGACCGATCGGTCCCAATCCTCGACTGTGCGGTTCTCACGCCTTTTTCTGCCACGCACAGCCGCATCGTGGAACGGTCTTTCCTCGGCGGTATTTCCAAACCAGTACGACTTACGGTCCTTCAAGAAGCGAGCGTATCTCTTCCTCAAAGGCCGGCAACGCATCTGCTCCTCTAGTGTTGGGGATGTCCATGGGCGTCGACGACAACCTTTGTAATCGTGCCGCTAGTTTATCCCCTTCCCGAATAAAAAAAAATGCAATCTGTACTTTTTTTTTTCTTCCCACAGCATAAAAAAAACCTAAATCAGCAACAAATGTGTTCTTCCAGACTGTGCCCTACATCTATGCCAAATTATATCCAAATCTAAAAGTGTCTGTAATTAGATTCTAACAAATGTGCAAACAATCAAAGCCCCTTTTTCTGTTACTAAGATTTATTCAGGTGTAAGTATATTTAAATTAAAATTTTCAGAAGACATTGATCTCTTAGGTGATAAGACAAATAGGACTGAAGGCTGGAACGAATTAGACAGTCTCGGAGAGCAGTTGCTGAAGCAATCTTTACCTGAAAACGCCAAACGTATTGATAGTTTTAGTGGGTAAGTATTGTTTTTACAAATTGATGAATATAAGTGATATAGATTAATTAATATTTTTTTAATTTGTTTTATTGAAAATCAGCAGATTTTTTTTTAAATTCACTATATGGTTATTGTAACTTTATTCCAGTAAACAAATAAAAAAGATACCTATGAATGCTTTGGAGGTGTCTTCACCAAAACACGAAGCGACCACGAACGATGGTGCATTATTTGATCTCGATTTCTTCATCAAGAAAGATGATGAAAAGGTCGATTCTCCGGAAACGTCTGAAGCTGCTAAACAAGTCAACGACGATGTTATGGTTGACATCACACCCAGTTTGGACAAGAGTAACATAAAGGACAGTCCTTTGGACAGCATTTTAGATTTAGGTTTACCCTTAGTCAACGATGTCACTCATGTTGACATAGAGACAGTGACTAAGAAAACTGAAGTCAATTCTCCTGAATCGAAGGAAACGACTAAGAGTAACAAACACAGTGATGTAAAACCTTTGACAGATATAAATGTGACATTACAAAGTATAAGACCAAGTAAGGTGCCTCCGTTAACAGTGTTTGAAGAGGAAGGAGGCCTGACGGTGGTGCTACACTTCTGCAGGGACAAGCCGCGCCCTGATGTCAACGTGATAGTCATCTCCACAACAAGCAAGAACACGTCGCCCATAGAGGAATATAAGTTTCAAGCCGTTCTTCCTAAGGTGACTTCAAGATATTTACACTCAGCTTAAATTATATAGACAAAAATAATCTCTTTTGGCAATCCATAAAAAATGGACACAAAAAGGTTTTATCTCTTTTTTGCATAAGTTGTTTATTATGAATTAAAAAAAACACTAATTTTTCATTTTGCGTTAGGGTTGCAAAGTACGATTACTGCCGGCCTCAGGCAGCAGTCTTCCGGCCTACAACCCGTTCCTGCCGCCGCCGGCGCTGACGCAGCTCCTGCTGGTGGGCCGGCCGGCGCTGCGCTCGCCCACACACCTCAAGTTCGTCCTCACCTACACCTGCGACGACGAGACGTACTCCGAAATGGGCGAGGCAGATAATTTACCACTTGATGACATTTAATTTGACATTTCAGTGATTTTTTTTTTACGTGCTTACTTTGACGGTAATAATTTGTTCCTCAAAATGGTTTATACTTCACTGCTACAAAAATTGCTTGCAAATCTATCAAATAGGAATGTATTGAAAATTTGAGATTCAAACTGTTTCTGTGACAGTTGGGAATAGGTTATTTAAATTTAATAAATTTTTAATGTAATTATTGACAAGATTACTGTAACCATAAATTCTGCTAAAACATTTCTAAGACTCATTTTGTCTATGTCCTGTCAAAGACAATGCGAGATGACAGTACGCCTGGACTATGGACGCTCAGAGATTATAAGTTGAGTATCAAATTTGCAATACTGATGTATATTGTCATCATCCGTGATAAATGCAATGTACTTATGTACCGTGCAGTATATTTAGCGTCATATGTACTTAATAACAAATATTCAATTTATTTAAATTTTTAATATGTTTTCGTGAAATTCTTTTTTATAAAAAAAAAAATAATCTAAACATTTTAGTTAAAATATAGCCGTATTACATTGATCGATTATGTTCTAGTCCAAATTATTTAAAAAAAAAATATTACAAATAACCCAAATATACTTATTAACACTTTAAGAAATAATTATAATTTAAGTGATTATGTGTATGGAAAATATAATGTTTTTATAGGAATAGTCTTTGAAATAAGGAACTGCGGAAAATTTATGACAGGATAAACATGATTTTTTTTATAGTGAATATGTGCATTTAATAAAAAAAATAAAACATTTCAAGTTTAAATATAATTTTAATGATGGAATTTATTTAAAAAAAAACTAACGAAACAAATATACTGTGATAAGTTTGTCCACGCATCACAACAATATAAAATGTGGTACATTTACATTTATTTTCATTTTTAATATCATTTGCAAATCCGTACATTCCATTTGCTTACTGTTTCGCCTAAATGTCAACAAATGTGACGTCATTGAATTTGATCTACAGTATTACCAAATATTACTAGAATATTTTTAGTATAGTTTTTGTATGCAAATACTTTGACATCGATAAAGGAGAAATATAACCTAAAAAAAAATGTTCCAAGTCCATTACGTGTTAGATGTTCTTAGATTTATATTAATATGAAATACATGCAAATTGAATCAAATAAATCTGTTTTCTCTTAGCGCATGTAATCAAACAATATTTAGATATATAATATTATTAGTATATTTGGTGATACTGTAAACGTTTTAAATGTATTGGAAAATTGGATCTGTTTAAGGATTTATATTAGCTTTCGTGGCTTTGTGAAAATAAAAACGACTGTAGTGAACAATTTTGTTTTATTTCGTAGAAAATAACAAAATGACTCGTTTCTTAATTATATATTAATTAAATGCGAACACAACGGTGCAGTGGTATGTACAACCGGACAGACAGCGAGGATATCGGCATGTCAATATCAACTAAATATACAGTAATACCCGGGATAACGCGGGCATTACGTGTGTCAATTTTGTTTCAAAAATTAAATCAAAATTTAAAAAAAAAAAGGTGTAGGAATTACACGTTTGTAAATTTTCTACACATTTTCATATAACGCGGAACAAATCTACCGTGTTATAAGGGATTACTGTATATCACACTTAACAAGTTTACATAAATGGCACTATGCCATTGTTTACTTATTTCAATTCGTAATCAAAAATATTCTAAACAGCTTGATCTCTGAATGCTAAAGCAGTGATCGGTTTTTGATGTCCGCAGTACTCTCTCTCCAAGGTACCTTTCTCCAGGTCCCAGAGTCGCGCGTAACTGTCAGATGACCCTGGAAAAAGTTTTTATGACTGCATTTAAACTTTACAGACTTCCTATTGAACAGTCATTTAATTGTTAGGTTAGTGTACATTTTTTATATTAACGTGTCAACAACTAAGTCTGTACTGTATATAAAATTGTGAACAAAAGTTATTATTAGGTTGTTAAATTGATTATTTAAAATGATGTTGATGACTTGGTCAAGGTTGCTGAAATGCATTGTATGCGGGCGACAAAGGACCGCGACATTGGATGGGGAGTGGCATTGGACGACCTTGGACTGATGATGATGAATTCATGATGTGAGGTTTGATGAGCTAGCAGATCAGGGCTGGCTGGTATGTGTATCAGTGTAATTGGCAGGTAGTATTTACCAGTGAAGAGGTAGTGCGAGTCGATGCTGAAGGCGGCGTCCCACACCCAGCGCTGCGCGTCGTGCCGCAGCTCGCGCAGCAGCGACCAGTCGCTGGTGCGCCACACGCGCGCGGAGCAGTCGCCGGACGTCGTCACCAGCATACTGACCACACAATACATTACTTATTATTTTTTATTTAACAGTTAATTTACTAATATTTCTTGCACTATTCCAAGTAGTCTAATGCTAAGATATGGTTCACAGGGCCCCCGCTATGACTCACCGTTAGCGCTCTCACATAGCCACAAAAAATTATTAAAAGGAAACTAAACTAATAACAGTAAAAATCACAACTGTATGTAAGGTCTCTGACATACAATGAGTCAGGGGGCCACAACGTTGGCATTAAAAAAAGATCTGGTTCACAATAGTTGAATGTCGAGATTTGAATTCTAGATTATTTGATAGAAAAACCATACCTTTTACTATTAGTTTTAGGCTTTAGTTACTCCAGTGGTAGATAGATGTACGGTGAAAGATGTATTACTAACGTGGAGTCGGGGCTGAACTTGCAGCGCAGCGCGTACTTGTTGTGCGCGCGCAGGTGCTTGCGCGGCGCGGGGCGCGGCGGGCTGCCCGCCAGCGACCACACGTAGCAGCTGCCCTTGTTGTTGACCGCCGCCATCAGCTTGCCCGACGGGTCGATCGCTATGTCCTGGATGGACGCCTCCGCCTCGGGGATCTAACAAACACGATCACAAATCCCTATTCTACATAATTATACTCTCCACTTTACCAGATAAATAACAAAAACCTACAACTTTATGCCGGGAAATAAAAATTTTAATTGGCAGTAATGAAACTATACCAAACACCTCTTTGATTAATTAAAACTAACACATTTGTAACTCATTTATGTAGTTAATAGTTTGCTGGACTATTTCACCAATGTATTCATCTAATTTAGAAATTACTGACTGCTGGTGATCGAGCACAGTTCTATCTTGAATCTCTTCTAATTTATTATTCACAATTTAATGTATTATTTATCTAGTATCTTGAAAAGAAATCATATTCGTTCCTGTTTTTATGTTTAACATAAAAATAAGTAGAGTTATATTACCAGTTGTTCGTTGTGATCAGTCTTGAGGTCCCATATATGTATAATGCCACTTTGTCCGCCCACCATGATCTGTGACTGGTCGGGGTGAAGCACCACCGCGTTCACCGGCGCCGGCACTTCGAAGATGCGCTGGCACTGGAAAGGCCTCCCCGCCCTTCACACCCAACACACTCACTTTTTTTTTTCATAACTGTTGCCAGCAACTTTGTTCACTCAAATTAAAACAAAAACTGACTTAACAGTCTCTGTAATTGAATTTAATAGAAGTGAAAAATTATAACGAATCTATTTAGAGACAATTTTACAGTTATAATGCTAGAATCAAAGACTTATTTGTTTTAATCATAAATTACAACATAAAGACTTTTTAAAAATAAATCCATAGATAATAAATGTTATTGTCAGCCAGTGAAATTTGTATATTTCTATTAAATTCTATGATAGACCACAATTTATCTAAGATCCAAGTTACATTCAATCTTGGAGTTTGTGATAACAAAAAACCTCACCAACTTTTGCAGCTAAAAGACTACTAAGTTGCCTACTGAGAGTACTGTATGAGATTTGAATGAAAGGAAAGAATAAAAAAGGTAAGTACCTTAAATCCCATATCCTCGCTGTGCAATCTTCACCTCCTGTGTACATCCATTGTCCATTCTCCTATGATAAGCGTACGATTTTTTTTAAAGCAGTTGTCAACGACCGTATTGGTCACAAAGGTTAACATCTACACCTACAATACCCGAGATAGTGTCTTTAAAACATTGAAAAATAGTTTAAGCTTTTCTTACCATGAGAACTATGTTATCAAAACAGGCTAAATTCTATGTGTATTATAATAATTAAAATATGCCCCATACCTGGAATCCTACTCTAGATACATTTTTAGTGATGGCTTCAAAGTTCATGACCGGATCAGGATTGGCGCTGGCCAGGTCGTACATTCTGATGTGTTGGTATCCACACGCTGCCACCATTTGTCCGTTTGGTGTTATTTCCAAATCATTAACTTGCTGTAAAGATACATTATCATCATACCTTTTGTACTTAATCAATGTCTTGATTTTTTAATAGGCATATATCGAGGAATAATGCAGGATTTCGTGATTAAGATTGAGAGCCAGGATCATGTCTTCATGCGTCAAGCTTATGTTGGTAAACACTTTATTTAAAGATTTACGAAAGCATGCGTTGAATGAGGAAATTATACTTATGTAGTTACAGAGTCAGGGTGTTGCATAGTACGTAGACAGACTCCGCTGTGTGCCTGCCAAAGTTTGATAGTATGGTCATAGCCTCCAGTAACCAGTGCTACTTGTGTTCCACCGCCAACTCCTCCAGAGCCGTCCCCAGACATTTTATCTAAATAAAAATAACAAAAGTGATTACTTTTTACAGTGTAGACTGAAAGACTAATTAATTTATACTAACTAGAAAGTAATTGAACCATCCAGAACGAATATTTAACCGGGATAATTATGGCTAAAGGTTTTTGTTTTATATCTTTATTTCAAAAAAATATTTTTGTTTACAATTTATTTTGACAATAGAACATGATTGACATGTGTTTGCCAAAGACTATTTTTAAATAAAAAGTACTCTCAGTCAAAGGTTATCTATTATTCTTCTTTGTACAATTTGTTTAAAATGTAATTCAATAAATACAATAAATTATCAAAATACGCATTAATCCCCATTTTTGAAGTCTCCTGGGGTAGCTAGTTTTCTATTTTGCGATTTCCGAAAAAAGTGAAAAAAATGTATTGTACTGCATGGACAATTATTTATATCGGTAACGCGAATGAACCCATTTTGCTTTCAATAGTAAAACGTGAAGACATTACCAACTAATTATTTTTTCTTTAATAAATCCTAATCGTACATAAACTGTGTCAACCGGAAATAAGTATGTATCGATTTTTTTTAATTGACGTGTCTCTCGGTTAAAGCTGGCAGCACTGAAAGCGACGCTATTTTGACAATTCACTTAGTGCGTCATCGAAAAACGTGATGCCATTTTTTATTAGCAACGTTTGATGTAACCTCATTAAAACCATGACACGACTTTTTTTTCTTAGTAAATTTGAGGAATTTTAATGGAAACGCTGATTTTAATAAAATAATTTGCGCATTTTAAACAGGATACAATCAAGAAAACTATTTTTTATATGAAATTACTTTATTGAACATGTAAAATCCGTATTGACATGAGGAATGCTATTTCTCATTTATAATAACACAAATGTAAAATTTAAGAGACTAATCACATTGAAAACCTACCTATAACTAACTTAAAATACAACATACATCAATTTCCTAAATTATTTAAAATGTTGAATGAGATACGAGATTGTATTCTCGCGCCGACTTAAATTAAAGTTTGGTACCATTGAAATTTACGACAAGAGGTAGGTTCAATTAACAATAAGCCATTCTCACATCTCCATGAAATTGTCTCTAATTTTACATAAGGATAAGATTGATCAAAACTCTTATGTCGTTGAACAGAAATGACCTACGGAAGATTACAGTTATGGCAAACAATTTTCAAAGCACAGCTTTTAACACAAGACAAAGTGATGGCGACATAAAAGTTTTGATAAAACCAGACAAGGTACTTTCTTAAAATGAGCATCCAGGTGTCACAGCGAACTTAACGAGGGAGGGCTAACTGTACAATTCCCCAGTGTATACATGCTTAACACTTAAACATTATTTTTTTTTGAGGCTTAGTAATCTAGACCTTAGCCTGCGGTGGAACTTTCCAAACTCTGCACACAAAATGTAATCACTATATTATTATATAACAAAAAAATTACATTACAAAATAATCAGGAATTTAAAAAAATTGACCAAATAAATCATTTAGCTTTAGCGTTCAGAAAAATTAGAAAATTATTTATCAGAAATATACTTATATAAAATGGTAATTCATACAGATGTTGGAAAGTCAGTCCTTTTTTATTTAATTTGTAATAAATTAAGTTTAAGAAAATTATTCAATATGAACAGAAATGCCATTTGAGTTGGGAGATCAATCGCTTTCTTCTTCTTCCTCCTCACCCTCCTCTTCTTCAGACTCCTCCTTCTTCTTCTTGGATTTCTGAAAGTATTAAAATACATTAGAATATGGCAAAAACAATGAGGTTAAATTTGAATGAAGATAAAAGATAATTAGACTGACAGCGGGCGCAGCAGCCTTCTTGCCCTTCTTCCCTCGCTTCTGTGCCTTCTTGCCGCCACCTTCACCACCACCTCCATTGGCATTGTATGATTCCAGATCTTTTGTGTATTGCTCTTTCGCTTTGGCAGCCTTCGCCTCCCAAACCTGGTAACGTAAAATCAAGTTATTTGCAAAAATCAAACAAAGACAATAAAGTGCAAAAGTATTTACTTACACTTTTGTCTTCCATCGACCTCCATATTTCTCCTCCCTTTTTGGCTATTTCAGTGACTTTAAGTCCTGGATTATCTGCTTTGATCTGTTCTCTTGCACTATTTAGCCATAACATGTATGCAGACATTGGACGCTTAGGCTTGTCCGTCATTTTAACTTTTTTCCTGCAAATAAGTAAAAATTTTAATTAAAAATGTGAATAAAATTGTTCGCCGATGCTAACACTAATTCAACATTACAAAAAAACAGAGCTAACGTGCCCGTGCACAACCTATATGGCACCGTAAGGACGCGTTTTGGCGGGAAACATATTCATGGCATTTCTAGGCTATATCGCTTATCTAAAGAACCATTTTCTTAACACATATTATGACAACGTTAAAAGCTATACATTTTCAATAAATAGTAATGTGATAATCAACGAAAATAGTTATCGCTCCATATATCGAGTTCACTGGCCTATGCTTGGGTCGAAAGAGCCATTTTGTTTTCACGTACTGTGTTGAAAATACGCAATTACTGTAGATGACATAATTACCAAATAATCACTAAAGTAATAACCTATAACTTGTAGAAGAACGGTTTAATACCTTTGATGTAAAAGAACTGAGAAATTAATTATTTAAAATAGGGCGTCTAGTTCCATACCCACGCGTACTAAGCGAAGTACGGCAATGCCTATAGCCATGTTTGACCGAGAATTCCAACGTGGATTGAAATATTTTTCATCGAATCACGCAATAATAAACACATTTGAGAATTATTAAACGCATAGAAATTGTTAAAAAATTATGAGAACTTACCTGATGGCAAAAATTTTGAAATAATTTTTGAACTGGTACACAACCAAACTGCAGACGTAGAGAACCAGAAGAAAATGTATGGAGCTCGAAGCAATGTTCCCAGTGCTAGCTAGCTTGGGTCGTCTCGCGTCGGCACATCAGCGCCATCTACGTGCGACGTGATTGGCTGACGGGTTCATTGCCGCCAACTGTAAAAAGCCAATTAAATGTCTATACGACGAATATCCGTGACGTCTGTCGTATTAAAGTCATTTAAAATAGAGCTTTATTGCAACGTAGTTAAGTCTCTATTAAAATGTGCCCTTTTACTCCTTACATTTTCTGCTAAAAATTATTTTGTCCAATTTTACTTAAAATAACCATCAGATTTTAAAAATATCAAGTTATAGAAGTAATTAGCAATCAAAACAATATTTTTTATACCCAATTCTATAATTTTGGTATAAGAAGTATCTCAAAAAAGCGCTTAGTTCTCTTCAGGTTTCCCTTGCCAGACTTCGACCAAATTTACTCGCGCCTTATTTCAAATGCCGCCAACGTTTATTTCGAAAACATAAAAAGCGCGGCAAACGTCCGCGGGAAAGGGACACCAATAAAACAACGTTTGAAAGGCTGAGTCGCGTTTGTTTACGATTTGATATTTCAAGCAGTCTTGAGAAATAGTTTTTATTCCTTTCGTATAAGGGTGACTTGGTCTTAGTACTTAAAGTTATGGGAATAAAATACATTCTTGATTTATAACAAAGCCAGCAATGATTTCGTATAAACATTTGCGACATTTCGATATATAAAACATTATTTGTGCATCATTATTCTTGAATTTGATGCCGGTATCTTCGTTAGTGGCACGCTTAACTGTTCATGTTTATGAATTTTGGCATTAAATGTACCTAATTAAGTAAATATATTGAAACTTAGTGAGTGCGTGATAGTAGAAAAACGTTGGTCACCACCTAGACCACGTTGCAAAATACAGTTTTGTAATTACTTCATGAAACCATGTAGTGGTACAGATTTTTAGATTATCTTAACAGAGGTGTGCTAGGGCCGTACCTAATCAAAGACCATGATCTATACCTACCACACTAGATATAGTATTTGGTTTAGTATTGTAGAGATTTTAGGCACAAATCAAGTCTTATACGAAAATCACTCTTTTCAAGTTTTCAAAGGTATTTTCTACTCGCATAGCCATTAACATCAGAGGATATTATAAAGTCTTAGTTAACATTTTATTTTAGAATAAGAGTGTATATGAACTTTCTAAGAATTTAGAACACGCGAAGAAATTTACTTCATGTACATCAAGGCATATTATCAGATTGACAGAAGGACACTGACAATTTATTTTTCAATTTCTACAGATGAATTTCTCAAATAGTTTAATAGGTTTTAATGTGGGATAATTCTGTCTAGATTTTAAACATTATCCAAAGCTTAAATTTTAATTTCCTTAATACATAAGAAATCCAGAAAATCGTTTTATACACTAGTCAAGATGGCTTCAAATTCCTGTGCCGTTGTCACAAAAAGACAAATTTTAAAACAAAAAAGGGCGATAAAATGTCACTGTTAGTCACGATTACGGTTAATTTATGTAAAGGTAACGGTAAACGGTTATAAAATAAGACGGCGTCAAACGTTTTGTTATAAAAAAACACTATTGTGTTTGAAGAAATGTAATAAGGAACGACCCCGGATAGCAAAAAATATTTTGGGGAACGCGAACATAGAATAATAATTTTCGCGCCATATCCCCTTAACTGTAACACTGCAGGTAAGCGACGCACCCTTCGTATGCGTTTACTTATACAGAAAATTGAGGGACCGGACCCGAGAATCACAGTAAACTGGATAACACGACGATTTTAAATTGTATTATCGATATATTACACGTTATATGGAGCAAAAAATATTTATATTAAAAGCAGCCATGAAATATTTATTAGAGTAATGTATGCTATTATCTGATTAGTTATTTTATAAGAAAAAATAAAACTCTTTCCTCCATCTACATTCGGCTTATTATTATTATTCTTTACCTAACGAAAGTGATATGAAATAAAATACAATTGAACATTAAAAAATTTATTGAGTACAATAATTGAGAAGTTATTGTAATAAGGACAAAACATTTTTCAAGCTCTCACAATTAAACACCACTGGTGTTGTAACTGCTACAAGAAAGTTTTTTTTTTAATTGAATAATGAATGGAAAAACAAACTTTACAAATTCTTATTTTAAAACATTCATAATCTTAAAAATATCTCACTACATTTATATATACAATTGTTAACCTCATTAAACTTAAAGAAGGAATGAAGGGTATCCTTTTTTTTAACGGGCAATTTTTTGTATTACAACTATATAGGAGTAATATATAACGGATTATAGCAACAAGATGTGGGAATAAATGGTTTGAAACAACTAATCAAAACCAAAACTTGAAATATTTAAAGTCACGGCTCTGCTATTACTGGATGTAGTAACTGGCGATTGTATCAGATTCACAAATGCTTAATTGCTATTTTTTTTTCAATAAAACGAAATTTAAAGTACAAATAACGGCTACAGGTATAACTAATCGCTGCCGCTCCCGCTTCCGCTCTCGTTGCCGGAGCCCGAAGACGCTTCCGCTTCTGAAGATGAGCTCTTTGCTTTCTTGTCCTTCTTGGAATCCTTAGACTGCACAAACAAAAAAATAGGGATACAGTAAGTTACTCATTTTAGTGTTAATAGAAATATATCTATTTATGTTTTTTAATTAAAACGTTTTGTACGTCGATTTATTACTATTTGTTTGTTTACAAAATAAACAGTACGCTTCATACTATTGAAAATAGAATGCCAATATTTATTTCGTTACTTTAGTTAACTGTCACTCAGAGTCACAATGCGATCTCCCTTAGTGTAGATTTCATACGAGACAGTAGGAGACATCTTTATTAAACAATTAAGTGGTGAGTCTTACATCTTTATCCTTCTTTTTCTCCTTGTCGGAATCTGAGGAGCTGTCGTCGTCCTCGATGTACTCCTTGCTGGTGAACTTGCCGCTGGGGGGCGCTGCGGCGGCGGGCTTCGACTTCTTGGTAGGCGGCGGTGCCTTGCTCTTCTTGTCCGCCGCTTTGCGCTCCTTCTCAGCCGCCTTCTTCTTCTGCTTGAACTCGTCCGCCGCCCCGCTGTCTTTGTACTTCTTCATAGCTGTGTTGTATTCTTCTTTGGCCTTACTCGCTTTCTCCTCCCATTCCTGGATAACGTTTGGGAAAAAAAATTGTTGACAATGCCTACAGGCTTTTATTAGGCTTAATTAACTTAACCTTGGATGTATTGTTATATAACTATATTTTTGTATATAAGATGTATATAGACTCAGTGTTGTTCAATAGTTATTTAGGGAGTCCCTGTTCAGGGACTATTAATATATTTTGAATGTAGCGGAGATAATTCAAGGTTAGGTAATAAATGAATAACTGTAGTACATATGAACGTAGAAATACTAACAGATTTATCTTTGAGGTCGCGCCACAGCTCGCCGCCTTTCTTGGCGATCTCGGTGACCTTGAGGCCGGGGTTGTCCTCGATGATCTTCTTCCTGTTCTCGTTGAGCCACAGCATGAAGGCGGTGACCGGCCGCTTGGGGGCGTTCGCGTCCTTCTCGCGCTTCTTCGACTTCTCCTTTCTCTTGCGAGGCGCCTCCGACTGCGAACGTGCAAACATGCATTTGTCGTGTATTTAAACGTATTTAGTTCATTAATCGGATATTACTTTGTTCTTTTATTTCTTTTTTGTGAATAAAGAAATTTCCAAAAAAAAAAAAAATTTTTAGGTTAAATGACTTGTCAAGAACTTAATTTAAAATTATTGAGAATTCTATAGCCTAAAGAGTAGTGAGAGAAACATATCTATTAACGTTGGAGGTTTTCTATTGAAGTTTATAAAAAAAATGAACTTAGAACAGACTTTGTTTAAAAACTTACGATTGTGATTGTTTTCTTAGGTTTCTTTTCTTTTTTCTTTTCTTTCTTACTTTCATTAGAGGCGCCTGAAGCGTCGGAGTCCTCGGACGACGACGGGTTTGTGTCGTATCTTGATAAAAACAGATCAGGTTAAAAATAATAAGGAGGGAAGGAAGAACGCGTTGGAGGGTGGAATATCATCTTTCTTACGTCTATATAATATCTATGTAATGGAAGTAAAACATTTGCAACCCTCTAACTTGTTACTAATATTCTATGGGTAGCGGTCACTTCGCTATTATGTCGAAAACAGGCGACCGTTTGATCCTTTCCCGCATAAAGCGCCAATAGTCTAATGGTACGGATTTCCGATCATCATCATCATCATCATCAGCAGCAGCCTTTAATTTAATTAATTTAATTTCCGATCAAGTGGTTCAAAATTCGAATCCCGGCATTCGACTATCGTCGTGGACTTTATCCTAGCTCATGCATAGAGTTTAATTGAAGTGGTAATGGAAATATAAGTAAACACACAAAAATCTATATAACATTACTATACCTAATATTTTACAACAAAAAAAAAAAAAGGTATAAAGAGTTATACTGACTCCTCGGCGACGTCGCTCTGGTTGGCCTTGTCCGGGTTGAAGTCCTCGTCGGTGCTCTCGCTGTCGGAGTCCGCGGAGTCCCGCTCCTTGGCCTCGGCCTTGACGCGCTCCAGGTACGCGTCCGGCTCTTTCTCCGTGTCCGAGTCGCCGAAGTCGTCGTCGTACAGCGCCTTGTCCTGGACAACGCCAATAATTATTAGCTAACCTCACCTTTTTTAGGTTACAAAACAATATCATCATAAAATGGTTACCAAAATAAAACTTTGAAATTCCGTCCACATAATATTTTTTTGTCAGCTATAACAAACATATTTCATAACTTAAGCTTAAAAGAAATTTTGTTTAAAAATTTTTTTTTTAGGTAAATTAGATTTCCAGAATATTCTTAAAATTTGCATAAAGTAAATACACTTACATTCTTGCCAGTATTCTTGACGTGTAGTTTCTTGGACGTGATGTAGTCGAAAAGTTTGTCGTACTCGCCCTTCTCAATGCTGCTGAACGTGTGGATGCTGCCTGACTTCAGTTCTATTTCGAAGTCGAAAGATCTGAAATTATTATTTCACAGTTATAAATCTAAGCAAAGTTTAAGCAGTAAATTATAAAAATTGTTATTGTGATATCAAAAATTCGATAATTTCAATGGATGGACGGATGGATGTAAGTTAGCAGGTAATTCCACCATATCTAAACGGATCTGGATAATATTTGACCCATAGATAGATTAATCTCCGTTGTTGTATTTTATAAATCCATATTGTATGGGCAGCGGGAAGTTGTTGGATGAGAAAGTCAGTGGACCACATATCCTGGAAGGAATTGGGCAAGGCACATGTCCAGCAGTGGGAAAAAAATGCTGGTGATGATGCTAACGTATTTACAAGAGATACGTCAGCTGAAACCAGTCTTATAGTATGTTTTAAATACTTACTTAGTAGATGAAGCACCGCCTCTAGCGAAGTTAACGGAGGCGATTTCTTCAAAACGGATGTGCACAGGCGGCTTGTGTACGTAGATGAAACCTTTCTCCAACGGATACAAGTATCCTGCTGCTGCCTTGTACGAGCACGCGATGGCCGGGGTCTTGTGGTGACTGGAATATAACAAATGCACAACATTTGAGTTTGCACGTGGAACAGATACATGCTGTTAATTCTTATGTGCCAAGTCAAATATTATAAGTAAAAATTAAATTCACTTATAAACAATTTAATAGAATTATTCATAAAACCTTATAAGGATGTACAGTACATGAGATCTTAGTTAATAAGTTTGAAAAAATTAGGTTGTATAGTAATCTCATGAAAAAACCATTACCAGCAAATTTTATTAGTATATTAGTAGATATTTAATAATTGTCTTTAGATAAATTAATATTCTTACCCCAAGAAGTCTCCAGGTCCAGTGACCCTTCTGTTTATAATGACCTTCATAATTTTAGCGAGCACTTCATAGGTGGGTCCGGACAGCTCTTTGCTTATTTTACCTTCATATTTCTCTGTCAATTCTTCTCTAGAATAAATGGTTACATATTTACATTTTATATGATATAATTCAAGAAAACACACACCAAAAAAAGAAATTGCTTTATGCACTTTTTAGAATGAACTTTTTTTTCGATATTTAGATGTTTTGGGTTCTAAGATCATTCATGTGTTCCCAAAATACCATTACAAAGTTTCATAGCAATCTATTTAATAGTTTAAAAATATAGAAACGTTAATTTTATTGATATAGAGAAAAACTTACTCTGTAAATGGTAATTCCAAACTGGTCTCCTCTTCAATACCAAACAATAGCACCAGGTAATGGTATCTAGTTTGACCTTGTTTGATGGGCGGGTCCAATGACACAACAAAGAACATCTGCCGTGTATCTTTATGCGGCAGTAAAAACAACCTTAGCACTGTCGACATTGGTATCTTGTAGTCAAATGTTTTACCGTGGAGTTGGAAGAACGTTTGGAATACTTTGATGTCGTAGCGACCACTGAAAGAATAAAAATATGACTCTAGGACTTTATATGAATTTTAATACATTCATTTATTATTGGTTATCAACATTAAAAACCGAGGACTGTATACTGTGGAAGGCATCGGGAAAGGCCTATATCCAGCAGTGGGCAGACAAGTTCTGATGATGATAATGAACATTAAAAAAAAATCACATAACCGGTTTTATACCTTAAAATTATAAATCAAGTTAAAAATGGCAACATGTAACAACACTTAAAGATAAATACAGCTTGCATATATACATTTTTATATCATCACAAACTTTAGTAGAACTTTTCTGAGTTACTTACCGAGGAGTGAGACATTGTAATTCCCGGAAGATAGCAATAGCATCTCCTGAGACAGATATGACACTGGCCTTGGTCATGACTTGCTGGTGGAAGGCCTCCACAGCGTCCATGTCACCGGACAGTTCATTAGTTGGTATGTGGAAACGCATCTCCATTAGTGAAACAGGAGTATCATCATTCTGAAAAATGTAAAAAAACAATTTTATTCATAGAAAATCTTTTGGACTTAAATTTGATATTTCATACTTTTACCATTGAGTTACATATCTTAAGGGATCTTTTTACTGTGACTATTGTCATTGCAAGGATTGATTTTAGTTTACTATTGTTAATTATCACCCTAAATATAGTCATGTATCTAAAAAACTAATATTGCAATAACTTTTTATGACATTCTGGCTGCGAACCCTCAGTTCCTATGACTCATATAAAATACAAACCTGATGGAACTCCAGTGTGACTTCATTTTTACCAGTGTTACACTGTGACACATAGTGTAGAGGTATCTCAAATGCTGTGTTGGTACCAACATTGAAGCTCAACACTGCACCATTGAATTTAGCTGTGCCCCAGTTCCAACCTTTCAATGAAAGCTCTTTCTCTAACATATCTTTATTATAGTTTGATTTAAAGAATTTTGCAACTTTCTCTTGTTCCTGTGGACACATACATAATAGGAATATGTATTATTGTGCAATATGTGTACATTAGTATGTCATTTGACTAAATCAGCAGACAGTATTACAAAGGTAGTCAAATATCTTGGTGGATCTGAACACGGTTTTAAGTGTAGCAGTGTATTAGAAAGTGAAAGGCCATTCCATATGACCCTGAGCCGCCAAGTATATCAAAGTCGCAGAGTATACATTCAAACATGTATCCAATAGTTAGATGGTTGTTGTAAAATAGTGTGTAATGTATTTCTTGTGCTTTATGAAATTTGGTTCATGAATCTTACATATAAGTAAATAAGTATTATTATTTTTAATTCCATACCCCGTCCTTAAATCCACCATATCTGTGCAAGGTACCATTCTTTAGAAACACTCTCAGGCCCCATGATCCAATAAATTTTTGAAAATTCACTAAATCTATATCATTCGCTGATATCTGCTCCACTTTGCCGGTTTTACTGTTTTTAAATATTATGTTTTGGTCAGTCATTTTAAGACGACCGGGAACCTGTGAAGTAAATAATGGATTTGTTAATTCGATTTAGTTTTTTAAATAACAACAAAACGCTGAATTTGCGATATACCATAGTGCCCTTTATTTCAGCTGAAACATCGTTGTATTCAAGAAACTCCATTATAAGTATTTTATTTTCTCTTCTTGAATTATATTAGGGTGTGCTGATAAAACTTTTTGTGGAATAATTAACTAAATGGTTTTTTTTTCTTTTATTCCACGCTCGATTCTGGCGGTTCACAACAAAAAACTCGAATCTGAAGTTAGCATGGCATTGTCAATGTTATGTTATATATATATATATGTTTATAATATATGTTTTGACAAGATTCGAAAACTGTTTCTCCTGGGTTCTCCCTTACTTATATCTTGAGTTTGATAAAGTAGTTAGTACCAAAATCAGAAATAGTTCTCCAAATAATTCTTTTCACTGTTTTTGTATATTACTGAAAAAAATTAAAGTTACATGTTTTATTTTGTATCTGTGACTATCAGTCGTTAAATGTCAAAAATGTCAATGTCAATTTTAGTTTGATAAATTCTCTTTATTGTTGCGGACGCATTGTTGACAAATTAGACGTTCCTTATCTTTATTCCTTGACTTGCGAAATTGTTTGTTTATTTGTATGTTATTAAAACAATTTAGGAACGCATTTATAGTAAAGTAGTTATGGTATGAAGTGTTGTGGATTTCAAATAACAATCTACATCAGAACATAGTCCTTGAAATTATAATCCGTAGGAGTATTTTGCATGTGTAAAATCTATGGCGTCATTATCGCTTCCTCGAGTTCTCCAGCTAAAGAAGAATAGTCTGGACGCTGAGCGTGAACATTTCGAAAAGTTTCAGGTAATTACAAGTTCAAATAATATGCATGTTATGTACCAAACCTCATCAGTTTCCCCCTGTTGAATCTCTTATCACAATGCAATTTTATGTTACGAATATATAAAACACGTTAAGAATTAAATTAAATAACATGTGTTATTTGGTTCATTTGATGAGATGAGATTGTATAAATAGTTACATACTTTGATTTTCTTTTAAATGTCTATTGTGATGGATAAATACATAACAGATAAATGAATACTGTGATGAATGTATGAACTGTTAGTTATTCTGACCAAACACATTCTTTACCTTATTTCAATACCTTTGTGAATCGTTTGTTATATTACATGTCCGTTACACATCAAACTAAAATGAAATAATATTAAATAGATGAATAAAATTTTATTTCTTTGTTATTATTATTAAGCACATGTTATTATGACTACTCTAGATGTAAAAATGAAAGTATGTTTAGGCTGCCAGTACAATCAGACATAATATAATTCTTTCTTGGGTAGAACAATCATACCTTTAGGTGTGATTTTAAAAAATTTAGTTTTCATTTGGATTATTAAACTTATCTTTTAAAGGGTACAGAGATATTAAATTCATTCAAGCGGAATATGTTATATAATGTGAACAGTCTGCTGCTTTTGTTATGTAAACATTTATATGTATATGTGCCGCAGTGAAGATTAATACTGCAGATGTTATTGTAAAGATCAAGTCCAAATATGATCACAATGTTTATTATAACAACTTGAATTAAAGTGTTAAATTTTTTCTTTTGAAATTGGATGTAATATGAAAAAACTTAGTCAACATGAAGGTAAATATGTAGTGAGTATTTAGTGGAATAGTTGGAAGGAATCTTCTAACATTATAGCCTTCTAGTGAACAACATGAGTTAGGCTCTTCCAGGGTTCAAGAAATGAGCATACTTCTTTCTCCAAGGCAGGTGGTCCAAGATACCTGTATGAATGATGATGTCCTTGGGTGTTGAATGCCTTTGTGATCCAGGCATCTTCTTTTAGTACTTCTTCTTAACTGGTGTTTGGACTTTAATTCCCTTTAAAAAGAAACAAGCATAGTCGAGGTGTGTTGTTAGTTTACCATATGTTATCAGGTACTGACAGATAAAGCGATTGTACTGAAGAGTTAGTTTTCGATAAGTTATCGTGTGCGCGGCCACTTGACAGTTTCGCCGCGATTCTAGATTAACTCGTATTTCTGTGAAATTATTTTTAATTATAAAATACATTATCATTGTGCAATCTTGACCGGAAATTGTTTCGAAGGTAGGTCACTAAATACTACTTTTGTGACTTGATGACATTTTAAATTGTATAATGGTAAAAACAATTGCCTAATTACCTTACCTTAATCTAAGCACATCATCACTGCATCATTAATTTCGTCGCAACGACCTTTTTTTATTGCATACCTTTAAATATGAATACGGCTTATTAGGTCCTCGTATGTCGCGACACTTGAAAAGGTCTCCTTGTAAAGGTTTCTTTTTACAGTTAAATTATGTTCTCCACAGTTAAATATATTACATTTTCCTTGGCTTAAATGACGCAGACGGCCCATATAGATTACTTCGCGCTTGTAATACATAAAATACCTATTAATATTAATCATGTTTGCTTAAATTTATCAAACAATTACATTTATCTTAATGTTTATTGAAATTCAATAATAATTAATAATATTCCTTATATATAAAAAGCGTGGAATATTTTCGTTCCTGTTCCAATAAATTGGTAAACTCCAGTGGTATAGGATTCATTTATTGGTGTCCACATTGTTTATGTTATCTTGTTTGTGTCACGTATCTATCGGCTGTATAATTTCGGCGTTGTCGCAAACCCTATACGAGCACAGTGTACAGTGTGGCTGGTGATTGTGGTCTTCCGGCGCGGTGGCTCGTGCGTTTATCGTGTTCCACTTGTTAGCTAACTCTGTACCGCCCGGATATTTTCATTTACACTACCATATTGTCATGAATACAATAAAGTTTGATAGAGGACACAGAGCAGGCATGTTCTAGGTACTCTGCTTAGCTCGGATATAGTATACTAGCACTCAAAAAATAGTTCGTTATAAAGATACTTTTTCATTTTCTACAGTCACGTTTTTCGTATTCCGAATTTAGTCGGTAATTCCAAACTAACTTCAGTATTTTGTATTAAACCCCTTTTCTATAGAAATTATTTTTTCTTTCTAACCTCTTTTGCATCAGAAGATATGTAGTTTACATGTTTTTATGTGTACAAAAAAACATTGAATTTTTATCGGTCGAATATAAATATTATTAGAAAGTTAACAACCGATAACGAAATGTTTGGAAGAGTTGAGATAAATTTGAGTCAGATAAGAGACCTTTAATTTGTCCCCAACCGTCTATTTTCAATCAAAAAAATGTTGAATTATTTTTTT
Source organism: Papilio gigon (assembly GCA_027563995.1). NCBI lineage: Eukaryota > Metazoa > Arthropoda > Insecta > Lepidoptera > Papilionidae > Papilio > Papilio gigon. Next base: position 1,925,227 of record JAODUI010000005.1, on the reverse strand, counting down.
ATATTCGATTTTTAATCGATTTATTAACAATAATTCGATTCTTTGAAATTTTTTTTTAAATTAAAGTCAATTCATCATCATTCTAAGAATGATATATGATTAACTGACATAATCCCGTTGAATGAAATTAGCTGTTGTACATTTTACGTTACAAACCACAACACAATTACGCTCTGTGTGTTTAATAAAAACACTGCACTGAACGCAACTCGTTTTGTAATCACGGCACCGTGTTAAAGAGGTTATTGACGTCATACGTAACTTGCAGCCTCGATGCTTGGCGGACTCAACTAAATATAGTAAGTTTACGGTTTGCTTAGTTGTACTTCTCTTGGTTGTACTAACATCCTCATAACGTATACTTCAAGACGGTCTGTAAAGTTTGTAATGTTACAGTAGATTTCTTTCTACATATGGCTTTGGGTCTTTAGATTTTTGAATAAAAGTATAAGCAAACGATCAACTGATTGCCTCACTAAGTGTTCTGATGGCACTGGACATTCGTAAGCACAGGAACCAAAGATACGTTGAAAAAAAAATCACAATAGACAAATAGTTTGAATAACTGTTATGGTAGTGTAAAGTCACATTTGTTACAACCCACAGCCTCGGCTAATTTAGCGTGTACTATGATTTCTGATTTGTATAACACGTGAACGTTATTGCATTCAATGCATCACAGGGGCCACCTTCGAAGTTTGAACAGCTGCCTCTAAAACTTCCAAATAAACAAACGAACATCGTTGTTCACATTTTTTGCGATGTGATTCTAAGAAGTTGCAATCTTTATTCAAAATGTATTACAGTTAGTTTTTAGAAGCGATCTTTTGTATATTTTTTTTTTGTTATTGCTGATAAATTACAATTGTGGTTTTAGTTTCTCTTATATTACAAACTTTTGTGATAAAATTATTTTTTCTTAGAACCTCCTTTCGTATTCCTAAATGATTTGATAGACTAAAATATTTGAACATTCGTGAGATATTATAATTTAAATTACAACGTGTAACACTTACACGTTTGCAATATCACAACGACATAGTCTACGTTATTGGTAACGTAATAAGTATGCGAAAAAATTTATTAGTGATATATTATTTATTCTACGCGTTCCCCGCACTATCTTTTACGTTATACGACAACCGAATGCCAAAGTAATTGTTAAAAAAATCCCACGTAACATAAAACAGGCGTGGTGGCATATTTGAATGAATATTGTGTCGTGTACTAATGCGAAAGATAGCAACAAGCAAGTCTTGTTTTCTATAAATGATAATTTATAGTTTAGCTATCATAGATTATAAACACTGTTTTTATTTTTAATTTCTCGCGTTGGAAATTTATTGAACTCTCACGATTCGAGTTGCCTTTTGCAGCGTAGTCGGTAGAAATGTGAGTCAACTTTCTATTGTGGTTTCCCACAGTGTGGGTCGTGTTTGCTTCACGTAAGCGTGTTAAGGTGGAACACAGATTTGACTATACCTGATAATGATGTATTGATTTGAATAGTTATCCATCCTATTATGTAAAGCATTTTTATTACCTTTGTTATGTAACATCTCAGTAAACATAGTATATATATGGGGAATCCTTTTTGTAGAACCAAGCCCTACATTCACGAGCGGTTTTAGGCTATCTGTTATAACGCTATAACATGGGGCTGAGCAAGATTAAAAAAAGCGATTATTTCGTTCTGGTCAATACGCACGGGAACTGTTAGTGTTATATGTTGTTTCTAGAAATATGTTAAAATGTCACTTGTCCTGTATTCTTTATTATAGTGGGATATTGATAGCTTATAAGTAGGTACGTATCTTATAAATTTGACTAGTATTTTTTTTCTAACTGATTATTTAATAATAAACCAGTTCTAAACACGACGCGAGAAAAAGTATCATTTGTTATGGAAGTGGGAGGAGATGCAAGCTGTCGACCAGATGGGAAGTAGTTAGGAGGCGGGAAGCGAACGCTCTTCCGCTGTGTTTATATCAAAAACAGATGCGAACCGAAACGTTACGTTTGTTTATAATTATGTTGGTCGCAAACGTTGTAAGAAAAACAAACATACTGTGACGAATTTTTACTTGTTGAGTACAGCCCAGTTGATACTGTTCCAGTCCAACGATCGAATCCAGTTCAAAATGGAGTATACACTACTCTGGGCATCACTTAAGAATTTATCGTTGGTATCAGGACCCTGTTACAAATAGTATTGCCCATCGTTTAATTTGATTCTTGGGAAATAAGAAAAGTTTGGTTCAGAACGAACGAAATCAAGTGTCGGGTATTATTATAATTTTATTTAAAACAAAAGAAATTGCAGGATATTACGATCGATACAATAAAACAATTGACGAAATTGACCCCGCTTGCCTGTCGTTATTATTGTATTGAATCCAGCTGATGATATATTATCAATTTATTACTCTCCCATTGTATTCGTTTCTCGTGTTTGCTTCATTAATGTAAGGAAAATTAATTGAATAGTTTAATTATTAGTATTGTGGGTTACTATTTTTTTGTTATTATGCTATTATAGGAGTGTGGGTCGTCCTCCCTCCAGGTGGACCGACGACTTATTGCGGACGGCAGGAAGTCGTTGGGTGCTGAAGTCGTAGTACCTCATACTGTTGAAGACATTGGGAGAGACC
>JAODUI010000005.1:1908084-1921528 GCA_027563995.1 Papilio gigon | reverse complement strand
GTTTTAATAGACTTATAAATGTGTCCGTGGGATCGATACTAAGCCGAGATAAATTTTTATGTGGTGCACTAATATTGCTTTCGTATTCAAAATAAAAAAAAAATGTAAAAAAAAAGTATATTTACACGGGAAACGCATTATAACAGCTCATATAGAAATTAAATTGATTGGGTGTGACAACTAATTAGTGCACGAATGTACGGCCCGCAGTAATACCTCACATTGTCCCGTTTGACCCTTAGATAGAAAAGGGTGGCGACAACTGTACTAGAGAGTGTGTAGAGTTTGGTTTGTCTCTATAAAGCGAATGGAGGTCATATTGTACTTTTTTAATTTCGAACAATTCATCGGTCTTTGTTAACTAATTGTATCCGTAACTTTTCACCGTTGAAACACACAAAATCATTGTCATCCCCCTCTTTTCTATTAATGTAACAGAGATAACGATATTTTAGTGAAAACCCACGTGTAATTGTTTCCGACGACACAATCACAACAGCGGTCGGACTGATTGTGAAACAAAACAATGCTGATTGATGGTGCGCTCATTGATTACATTATGCGAGAGTTTCATTCATTACAATACTAGTATTAGACAGAATAACGCGAAAAGCGATGATTTTTTTTTTAATATTGGTCCTGGCATTTTCTCTACGGAGGTTCGACATAGTATGCCCTTCTATACATATCTAATTCTCTCTGTAAGCCGTCACATCTGAACTTCCTTCTTTTGCATATACTCTTTCACACAATCCATCCACACCTTCGGTCTTACTTTACATTTATAGCCATCCACATACATCCTCCCTTCGCATAATAGTTACTTTTATACTATTTCTTATACTAACCCAATTAAGCGTTAGTACTAGGAAATTATTTACAATAGCCGAATGGCGGGATTCGAACCCTCGATAACATGATCGGAAATTCGTATTTTAAGCTTACTATCGACGCTTCAATTATGAAATTTAATATTGTATTTTTTTGTTTCAGGTAATTTTGAACGCTTTTATTAATTAAAATTTTGGTGTATGAAGGTTCATATCATCTGCATGATATATAATTGTAAATAATACAGTTTTCTTACTCTTCACATCTTTAATGACGACCAATTTACATCTTAATAGCTCTTTTTTTTTAAATTGTATTCCACAAAAAAACGCTTTGAAAACGTACACGGTTAATATTATTTTCTTTTATATTTTTAAATTATCCGTTTTATATGTCTCGTTATATACTATTTAAAAAAATAATTTTTCAAGTGTTATGAAATCAATGTATTGAAAAAAAAAATACGACCAATTATTTAATAATAAATGTTATCTAACCTTACCTAAAATAAACAAAAATGTCAATAGTATTACTTGATATAGCTATCCAACTAAATTCTGATAGTAATTCAATGTTTGTTAGTCTCTAACAACTTTTAACAGTCCGACAAACTTATTTGATCCGATGTCTATAAGTAAATTAAATTAAAACAGCCACTGACCTCTAATATAGGTATGTTCGGAGCTCCTTAGTAGGGACGTATAGTGGGCTGATGAATAAAAAAAAATACGATCATCGTTGCACTGTAGTTGTCCTGTGAGTCGTTTCCAAAGTAGTTTGAATACAACCGCGGTGACAGCGTCCTTACCAACCGTGCCTTAATGTATCTGTATATTTCATTACTAATCCTTTGATACCATTTTTGCATGTACTATAACAAGACTAATATCTGGTACGACAATACGTCTCATTGCAGCCGAGCACGGGAACATTAACTAATGCATGCCGCTGACCCCGCCGCCGCGCACTAACACCCAGCTATGGCCAACCCCACAGACAAACGCTTCCATCAGCTGGTGAGTGCATCTTACATACTTCTATTTACACCACCGAGATATTGAGAAGCAAAAAGTTGTTGTGGTATGGATGCGAAGAGGTGATGAGCACATAAGCATGAAGCAATCACCTTGATGATTGAATGTGCATGGCGATAAAGGTAGAGGATGAGCGAAGGTGTGGATGGATTGTGTGTACGAGTACATGCGTAAAAAGTGTGTGAGTTTACATATGACGGCTGACAGGGATGTATGGAAGAGTAGTGAATACTGTGCCGACCATTTGTAAAGAAAAGGGCAGGTTGAATATGATTTACACTACCCAAACACCTGTATTACAGTGTCAAACCTCATGCGTCTGAAAAGTATGTATATAACAGTATGTTCCTGTACAGGCCTTTCGGCAGAAAATAAAAAAAAACGTATATGACGTCATACTGTATATGAAAACTGACTGACTTTCCTCCATATAAGATTATATTTTCAACTAACTGTCGCACTATATTACTATATTTATCTTTAAGGGTTCCTTTAGTGATGATTCAACGACTCTTAGTGCGGTACCAACTGCTCAGTCCTTATTTCCGTGAATGCATTTTGCAAATAATATCAAAGTATCGTGCAATGCAGAATACGAGACTTGAGTCGCGTCGGTTTGTTTAAAATAAACTCGCATAAATCTCAATTTTGCATGTCTGATTCATAAGCGACTTGTGCTTACTAACAGCTTTGCTTTGTGCTTGTGACTCACATTAGTACGTACTTGCACTAATACTATATTTAGTGTAGGAAAAACAAACATTAAAAAAAATGACTCGTGAGACATTGCACTATACTAATTATAATAACGGGTTTGAAAATAGTTGATGCTTACATCGATCTACACGTGAGTTAAGCCGTTATTATAATTAGTATTTGGGACATTTTACGCTAAGCGGTCAACAAAAAAAAATTGTGCTGAATTTAGTTTATTTTCTGGTCATTTATACTTCTAGTTGACGTGGATGAGTACACACAATTCTTTTTGTGTATGGCTCATACAAAAAAAAAATGGTTGTCCGTTTGGCGCGAAATGCCCCATTTATAAAAACATACATGTATGTTTTCTTCCAAAAATGTAACATATATATACAAATAAAGATTCTATGAGCACGCTAAGATGCCAGGTCGTGAATTCGAGCCAGCTTTTCGACTATTGCAAACTATATCACCGAATAAGTATAGCATTGCCGTGCGAGAGTCAAAGTTTTTTTTTTCAATTAAAATATTCCGTACGAAACTGGAAACGATTATGCATGCTCTGAGGTAAACGACAATTAGTTAGTGGGAATTGTATTTTTGGAGGTTATTACACTTGTTTTTTTTTTATTTATCCGTTAGAAGCGAGTTGATGCTTTTTAGTCTAAATGTAGACTGTATATTGCAGTTAACTTTTTTTTTTATGAGAAAAGGTGGCGACCGAAGTTGGTAGAATGTCAAGTGAATTAAGTATATCACTTCTGTAACCTTGTTTTTTTTTTAGAACAGATCGCTTTTGTTATAATTCGTACGCACCGCGCCTTCGCGCCGTAACGGTAACCTAATCGTTCAGACTCGAAACGAATTAATGACACCTCCATAGAATTGTACACATCGAAAGGCAAGCTATAAAAAAGTTACCGAATGTTATCTTACTAACGATATAAATGCAAACATTTGGATGGATGCTTGTTAAAATATATCTTTCAAATGATCTGGCTAAAATCAGGAATAAATGTAGAAGTAATGTCGAGAAACACGCAGGGTACTAATTTATTTTAATACCACACGGACGGAGTCGCTGGTACCATCTAGTATAAAATGTTTAAGTTATAATTGAAAAGAAAAACGTATGTTTGTGCGTGGAGACGTTCTATTTTTTGGCAGATTGTTTTTTTATTTATTTTTGTCAATATATACATAAACGCTCGCTATATAGAATTTATTAAACGATCAATAAACAAGCCTAAGACCTTTAGTAATTATGAAGATGTCCTCCGTGACGCTTGACCTTGTTAACAAGGTTCGCCATTGATGGATGTTAGCCACGGAGTTAGCTCCGTTTCAGGCTCCCGCGGCGCCCACAATGACCAAGGGAGGAAAAAGAAAAAAAAACGGAGTTAGCTGCGTGAGTGAGATCTAACGTGACTTGCAAATCCGAAAATTTCTAAGTAGACTTGTGTAGGTTACTCAAACAAATTATACAAGTATCTATAAGTTGTTTTTATTGTGTAAAGACGTATTTTCCCTAAGAGTAAGTAAATGAATTCATTACCATAGATTAGCAATTCAACAGTCCGCGTTTCCGCGCATGTGCAGCTGTCTAGTTACGTCCGTAGTATGTGTTAATGTATTATAAGTAATGCGAATGCGCAAGCGCAAACACATTTGTGTATCATTTCAATTGTAAACAAAGCGGATATTGAGATTATTCCAGAAATTTCAAATTCAATATCGGAACTGATTTGCAAGAGTTTTATATTGTTTACGTTGGAAAAAAACTCGCAATTTTTGTTCCAGTATTATGAACACTCTGTATACGCTTCATAATATCTTTTTTTACCTTATCATTTTCTTACTGCGTATACGAGCTTAGTACTCAAGTAAATGCTAACTTGGTTTAAATCGCTGTCAGTATACAGAAGGTTTTTTTGTTGTTGAATATTTTATGGTCTGGTGACAGAATGTAATATGCAATGTCAGAGCCAAACTCGCTACGAATTAATCTCGGTATTGAAGCGAGATTGTTTATGACATATATGTATTTTAGATCAAATGTGACCAGTATTCATTCTAGAGTGTATTAGCACTGACATTACATAATCCGAAGCCGTTTCCGTTAATTACCATGACCCTGCGCTCGCGAGCCGATCGTGGTTTAAAATAAGGCTTCTTTGTGTCCTCACTAGGTCGATTTTCTACATGTTTATGCATAAACAAATGACGATAGCTTATCAGAGATTCCATGTTGAGATAAGCATTTCTTGCATTCGATAGTCCATTTCAAAAGAAACATCACAAGCAATTATCAAGCCAAGAGCCTAATGTTTGAGCAAGAAGAACTCAAAAGTTATATAGTGTGAAGTAGAGCTTCAGGAACAGTTGCATAAACAGTTGGTACATAATATAATCTTGAGTCTCCACTGCCGAAACATCCAGTTTCGGCAGTGGAAAGCTTTTTCACACAAAGGATTTTTGTTTTACGGGATTATGCTTATTGGTTTCCACCTATCATGAGACCCATACCGAATAACATAACCCTGTCTATGGATTCAATGTACCCCGCCCCCCTCGCCGTATTTCGAACGGGATGTAACAATCTCTTTCCCAGCAGTCTCTGTTTTAATTTTTTGTGTCCATCCCTTTGGTTATGCGCCGTTTAACTCGCTTTAGTTGCTTCAGTATAGTTTAGGATGATAATATATTTTTGTTCAGGTCTTTCGACAGTGGAATCCTACGGTAATATGATTATTGGTTGTGGTAATATAGATACGATCTTGTATGCACATCGCATCGTATTATACGCAATTATAGTAATTATTAGACAAATGTATGGTTTAGTATGGTGTTCGCTAATAATTCTTGCTTGTCTCAACACATATAAATCTTAGTGATGACATTTGTCTTGATATAAGGAATGAATAAAACCTAGTCTTATTTCGTTGAAGGGGAAGGGGGCGGATCTTCTAAAGATACCCTGCCATCTAGGGCGAAAACAGGGTTATGTAGAGTTTGACCTACTAATACGGCCTCCGGAGGCCACGATCAAGTGCACTGTTGAGGGTTGCGTGATCTCCGAAGAACACATCGGAAAGAAAACCTAGTGTAAACATTTTTGGTTTTTATAACTTTAAACTTTCGTGGTTTTTACCAATGTAATATTCGTAAGAAACGGGATTCTTACCACGATTAGCCTCTTTGAGGTCGTTCCTTACGTCTATTATATTTTTTGTTTTTGTTTATAATAACTTTGCAGACTATAAGCATATTGTCTTCTCGTTGTTATAACACGTATTTGGGTTTCTATTAATATAGAATCATTATGCTAAACTTATTCATTGAAATTAGTCTTCTGTGTTACTTTATATCTTTTCTTATGCTACTTACTTGTGTTACAGACACTAGCTATCCAGAAAGCTATCAACGCTATCGAGACCCCGGTGAAGGAGAAACATGTTCGCAGCACCATCATCGGGACGTTCCAAGAACAAAGTGCCGTCACCTACTGGGTAATACAATTACGACAAATTTTCCTCTTTTGCCCCATTGCGCACAAACCACAGGGTCCAGGACATATTTATGTGCTAGTAAGATAATTAGACATTTTATGTATATGAATGTGAAATTTCAATTATGCCTACGTAAAGATATTTGTTGACAAAACGAGACGTCATTATTGGTTGCACGGGCTGACAGCGGTCGCCGTTGGCCAAGCATAGCCCCAATCGAGTTGGTGACTGGACGGTGGGCGAGTTGACCTTAATACAATTTGGGTACCGCCGAATGATCTGTAACTACTTTTTATATGTTTGCACAGATGGTGGCGATCCGTCAGCCGTTACAAGACAATCGAATCGTGGCGTGGAAGTTCTGCCATGTGACGCACAAGTTGCTTCGCGAGGGTCACCCCGCCTGCCTCGATGACTCCCAGCGGCACACAGGCATGATTGAGAACCTCGGCAAGTTATGGGTTAGTTAAATAATAGTTACGAAGTTACCTATTATTTCATTGTTTTCGACTGAGACCATGTAACAGATGACAGCATTCAGTCATTGTGTTACACTTTGTTTTGTAAATAAGATGACATGTATGTGTTTGTGTGTGTCAGGTACACTTGCGCGAAGGTTACGGGCGGCTAGTGCACCTGTACTGCGCGCTGCTGGTGAGCAAGCTCAAGTTCCACCAGCGCAACCCGCGCTTCCCCGGCAACATGCAGCTCACCGCCGACGAGCTCGATGCCATCGCAGAGAACGATGTCAATAACTAGTAAGATTGTGCCTTCGTTTTTTTAATCAGCGGTCTATTGTTTTAATTTTGTTTATTGTATTGGTTTCAATTGCATCAACGTTTACTTTCAGTTTCCAACTGTGTGTTGAGTTATTTGACTACATGGACGATATTTTAAATCTGCAAGCGGCAGGTTAGTAGAATTATTATATTACCTTTACATTCTGAAATGTTTTACAACTATTCGTGTTATACATACATTGTATTTCTGATTTAATGATGTAAACAGTGTTCGAGAGTCTGGGCAACGCGCGCGCCAACTCGATGACGGCGAGCGGGCAGTGCCGGCTGGCGGCGCTGATCCCCTGCGCGCAGGACTCCTCCCACATCTACGACTGCAACGTGCGCCTGCTGTTCCGCCTGCACGCCGCGCTGCCCGCGGACACGCTCGTCGGACACAGGGAGAGGTACCAACACACACGCAAGCGCGTACGCACACTTGAAAATAATCCAATTTAATGTTATTAAATATTAAAAGAAGTTTATTAGATGGGCAATAAAAAGGTTAAATATTTGCTAAGTAAACTGAGAGTTGATTGGAGTTTTGTCGTAGATTCCGTCAGCAATTCAAGAAGCTGAGTTCGTTCTACAAACACGCGAGCAGCCTGCAGTACTACAGGAACCTTCTCACGCTGCCAGTGTTGCCATCGAATCCACCCAACTTCCTGTTACAGGTGAATAACTTGGCTTTTCTATTTGCAACAGGCTCCATAGATATCCTGATGACTCCTAATGACTTGTCATTCAAAGACATTGGCTTTAAATATTTTTAACAATATCAAAATTTATGCTATCTTAAGAAATTGTTATAGTAAAATATTTTTTGTAAATTAATTAGTAGTTTTTGAGTTGATTCGTTCCAGTTTTGTTTAAAGTGAGAAAAAAATTATTGAACGAGAAAATTTATGGTAAATCCAATATAGCTCTGTATCCCGTACTAGGTAAGTAGTGTAAATTAATATTTTGATTTTTTCCGTAACAGAGTGATTTCGGCACATACGTGGCTCCGGTGGTATCGATCCCCGAACCGCCGCCCGATGAAGTCGACTCGGTCGCCTCTCTGATAGACACGTCTGATACAGTCAGTCAGGTAAATATTTTGACATTTCTTCATTCACCCTTAATCTTAAAGTATCTACAAATGTATCGAGAAATTATTTTCCGGAAAACTCGGATCAATTAAATCAAAAACTCGGAAAACTGTCAATGTATGATCGTATTAAATGAGTGACATTTTCATATCCATTAATATGGAACTTTATTGTTGAGAGTCAAGATTGAATTGTCATTCTCTAAGACGGATACTGAAACTATTTAAGAGAGAGCGATAAATAAGAATGTTTTCGAAAAATTACAAAGGAAAATGTTTTTTTTTTACTTTATTTGTAAACATGTCTTATTTTTAATCTGTTCGTTTTTAAATGTTCCTTGTCTTTTGTTAAAGGTTTCGCATTTGGAGCACTCGGAATCTTTCGACACTCGCACCACGCCGTCGCCGCAGCCCGACCCTATAGTAGAGCGAGACAGACTTATAGACCATCTGCAGAATGAGCTCAAACGAATGAGGTACTTATGAACTTAATTTTAGAGTACATATTCCTTTGTTCATAAAATGTTTTGTCATATCTATTTTATCTTATTTCCTAGGAGCGAGGTCTCGCAGTTGGTACAGGAACGGAACACGATGCTGGGATCAATGCGGGAACATTGCAGTCGCCTTGAATCTCAGCTGCAGGCCACTAAGGTAAATATAACATAAGGTACATATCTACGCTAGGCATGAAAACTTTTTTTTTTTAAATCACAACTTAATTATTAATGTAGATTTACTATTTTTTGGACAATATATGTATGGTTTTTTCTATTTTTTTAATTAGATTTGAGCTGAAATTTGTGTAAAATGATATTTCCAAATTTGCAGGTCTGATTGTTACTTTCCAGCGTCGATGTTACCTGTTTTAAAAATGATTATTTTGACGTCAAGTTCCGATTTTTATTGTTGCAGTCTGAACTGGAAGAAGAGAAGCAGAGAGCCGATATTTTGTCAGCGGAGACACCGGAAATCAAACGTAGGTGAATTAGATTTTTCGATGTTTACCTTTATTGGATAGCATTAAAGATGTTAAAAATTATTTTGTTGTTACAGAGAAGTTAGTGCAAACTGAGGATAAAGCGAAAGTGATCGATGAGAAGTTTCAAAAATTAAAAGGTGCTTACACACAATTACGGGAAGAACATATTACATTGATCAGACAGGTTTGTATTCAAATATATACTTTAATATCTTCCAATAATGATCAAATCATTTCTAACAAAAAAATTCGATAATTCGAATAAAAAAAAGAAGTCGATAACTAAATCCATTTATATTTTTAAATTTTAGTAGAGAAAAAAATGTCAATGTCAGATGACAATAATCAATCGTATAATGGAACATTCACTTTACAACCTCCTTGGTCTTTTTTTATTTTTTTTTAGAAAGCAGAAGTGGACAAGTTGTCATCCAGCTTGCGCGCGGCCGCCGCGCAACACGAGAGCTCCAAGATGATGTTGCAGCAGCAACTAAACGACAGAATGAAGTTAGTATTAGTATAAAAAAATTGTGATAACCACAAGTAACTTTTGTCATAAGTTATTAAAAATATCTTTCGATATATCATATCTAATACGATACTCAAAATAAGTAATAAGATTGGCATTTACTTGTATATCAACACATTAGTGTAATGTTTCCCTGTTCATTAATATGTACTACCCAAATTTCCTAGAAATAATAGATTTATTGACTGTACTACTTATAAAAACGGCTTAACTCACTTGCATATAGTTGTCGGTACCGACTAGTTTCGAGCTCATCGGGAGATCTTCAGGGTGAGTTGCTCACGTGTGAGCGACGGACCGCGAACGCGCTATAGTATCAATCCCACTCACCCTGCCCCTGAGCCCCCGATGGGTTCGAAACTAGTCGGTACTGACACCGATTTACACGTGAGTTAAGCCGTTTTTATAAGTAGTATAATGAAATGTCTCACGACAGTATTAATAGATTTATTGACATTTGTATTAATTCTATGCAGAGACGTGGAACTCCTCCAACAGAGCGCGTCGTCAAGTGAAGAAATAGAAGCATATAAAAATGAAATTTCCAACGTACGGTCTGAATTAGAGAATTCGAGACAAAAAGAAGTCGAATTGGAAAGTTTGAAGGCGTCAATGGAGGCATTAGAAATCGAACACAAAACAGCGATGACTGAACAAAAAGAGAAAGTCATATTAATAACTAATGAATTGAAAGAAGTTAATGAAAATCTTGAAAAAGCGCAGAAAGAGAGAGAAGAGAAGGCAGCAGAACTGAGCAGAGCTAAGGAAGAACTTAACGCTGCGAAAGTGGAAAGCGGGGCGGATGTTAAGAGATTGGTAGAGGAAAAAGAAGCAGCATTACAAGAGGTTGCCGCGTTAAAGCAACAGTACCAACAGGAGAAAGAGGTCAGAAATTTATAACATTATAAATCTTGTATAGTAGTTAGCATGTGTAGAATATTAGATTAAAATTAATAAACTGAACTTTGCATGAATAGTAATTAATTTATGTAGTATCTAACTTTCTTAACATATATATGTGTTGTTACTAATAAATGGGTATATTTTTAGATTTACACGATGAAGTCTAGGTACATTAAACATGTATTGTTTTTTTTTCTAATTTCGTTCAACACAATCGTTTAAAATGAGTTATTTCTAGAGTTTTCAAACAGATATGAAGCTGTAAAAATTAAACGGTTTGTTTTTGTAACTTCAGAATGTTAAAATGGATTATGATGAAAGGTATATTAAGCTGAGCGCGGAAAACCATCGTCTCCAGCAAAAATTAGATGAACTTGTTGAAAGTAAAGAATGCGCTGAAATGAGCGCTGATCTGTTGGAGTCAAATGTAGATGACCTAAGAGACAAGATAAATGTAATGACAGAAATTAAAATTGAAATTGAAAATTCTTTGAAACAGAAAGAAAAAGACTTATCTTGCCTTGAAAATAGATTAAAGGAGATCGAATACGAAAATGCTGTTGAAGTTGGAAAGTTAAAAAAAACAAATGAAGAAAAAAATGAGATTTTACAAACACAGACGGCCGAAAATGAAAAACTTTCAAACAAATTATCCGAATTGGAAAGTATATTGGCGAGTAAAGATGAAAATATTACAGAGCTAATTAAAAAACTCAACAAAGAGTTGGGTGTAACGGATGACGCTTTTAACAACTTCAAAGAATTATTAGCAGGGAAAGATGAACAAATCCTTGCTCTTAATACTGAATTGACAAAATTATCAGATCAACTATCACGTCTCGAGGAAGAATTGAAAGAGACAAACGCTGAGTTAGAAATAGGGAACAATGAATTGATAATTATGAAAGATGATTTCGAAAACATGAAAGTTCAACATGCTTTTGAATTATCAACTAAAGATAACAATTTGCAAATGATTGAAAAAGAAATTTCTAAACTAACTACGGAAAAGGGAGATACAGAAATAGAAAAGAATAAAATTATCAACGAACTGTCTCTCGAAAAGGAGGTAAGTATAGTTTATAAACTATTGCCAGAAACCTTCGTTGTTATATATCTTTATATTTGATAGGTTTTAGAGAACGATATGCGAGTAATTCATGAAACAATACAGAAGTTAAACAGCGATATTGACATCGTAAGAAATGAAAAAGCTGAAATTGAGAATGACTTGAATAGTAAAATAGATGAATTAAATTCTATAATAGAAGACACGACAACAAAACTCCAAGAAAGTGAGTACCGAGTGGACGTTCAACTTAAAATAATATACAACAAAGAAATGACTTTAGACCAGGTGATGAAGGAGAGAGATGATTTGTTCAAACAATTAAAGGAAATACAACAATTGAAAAATGAAGCGAAAGATGAAATGGACTTAGTTCTATCAGAGAAAGTGAAAGACAATCAGGTCAGACTAACATTGGTGGTGGATGTTTTGTGATCGTGGTCCATGGTGCTGGTGGTTTTAAGACGATATGTTGTTCTGTGAAGTCTTTAAATAATGTAACCGTTCCACTGGACTGTCATGACACTTGTAGTAATGTTATTGTCAGCTCTCTTTCGTGAAAGACAACGATGGGATAATGGTTCGATTTCAAAACAAATGCCATGGCAGTGGAATTCTACTGTTAGAATTAGGTTATTTTTTTTTAATTGGTCTCGTCTCGTATAAGCTTAATATGTTTTACTTCTGTATTTCGAAATCATATTTTTAGATATATCGTTTTAAATTTGTATTGGCTATTCAAACATCTGTTTCCTAAGATTGTTACGTAATTGGTGCTTTCTATAGATAAAACTGTTTCTTTATAAGTTGGCATATTGCTATATTCTAATGGCATGTATTATTTCTATTCTCTCTGCGTCTACGGCTTGGTTCTGCATCTTCGTTACGCTGCATGCGCTGGGTTACATCTCCTGACGATCTTCTATGGATTGTTGATCGCATGAATTCTCTTACGTTAAGTATATCTTTATATTCTCTATATGTGTGCTGACGTAGATGATATGTGCGCGGTTAGAGCACACGGAGACTGAGAGACTGAATGCCGAGTGTGAATTGCAGGACTTGCTGCAACACAATACAGTACTGGAAGCGGACGTCGCCTCATTGAAGGCACAACTCGAGGACGCGCACTCCGAAATAAAACGACGTTAGTTAACTTTCTTGTTAAATTTACTTTACTATTGTACTCACAGTGACATAAATAAATGGTTAAGTAGTTCTGGGACTCAAGATTATTATTTTCGGAACTTGTAATTTGTTATAGTTGTTTAATAATGAGTATAAAATAGAGGCTTCGAGGGTGCTCTCGTGCGCGGGCGAGGCGGCGCTGGCGGTGACGCGCGGCGCGCTGGACGCGTACGAGCAGGGCAGTGCGCGCGACACGTACCGGCTCGCAGCGGAACTGGCCGCTAACGCACTCAATGAACTTGCCACTCAGAAAGAAGTGCGTAAATCTTTTTTGTCTACTACTTAAAGTCTTCGTAGGATTATAGAAACAGTATTTATGTCCTGTGTATTCTAGATTAGCGGGAATGAGGAAACATTAGGGAAGTCTGCTGTATACGCGGCGCACAGCACGGCGCAGCTCTCCGCGTACATCACGGAAGTGTGCAACGTGTCCACAGACATGGAGCTCTCCGATAGTAAGTCCTTGAATGTTTTACCTTAGATTGTATATAAACTTGTGAATTTAATATTTGCGTATTTTTGTGTATGCCAAAAATTACATACTTTTTGCTCTACGTTTACAATAATTGTTAGAACTTAGCAACGAATGCCGGTCAATGCTGAGTGCGACGAAGACGTGCCTGGAGTCGTTGTCGAGAGGTACGCTGGAGGCGAGCTTGTGCGTGGCGGCGCTGAGCGGCGTGCGGCGCGCGGCTGACAGCGCGGCCGGCGCGGACGCCGCGCCCGCTCCCGGCAGCGTTGACGACGAGCTTGCCACCATGGACACCGCCATCGAACACGCCGCCGCTCATAAAAAGGCAAAGAAACCATCAAATGCCATAGACGTTAATT
>JAODUI010000005.1:1874232-1898617 GCA_027563995.1 Papilio gigon | reverse complement strand
AAATAAACTAAAACGATACAATAAACCACTTATCACTAGTCTAAACAGCAATGGGCCGCAAGCTCAGCTTTTTCCACGTATTGATCCGCCCCCTGCCGTCTACACTCAACATTAGTACGGACACACGGCCTACCGTCTCAGGAACTTTGCCCAAAACTCTTCGACAGAATCCCGAAAAATTCAAAGCCAACGTATACATGAAAGCGGCCGCGATACAATCCATTGTTTACACGCCTGACAGGCTCAGACGTACAAACGTCCATCATTCAGGATTGTTGACTTTGACGTCTTCATGTGCGATGCTAAAATTTATACTTTTCTTCGATGGTCCAACACAATACTAAATACTGTACAGTGTTTAGTCTACAGAAACACAGCAGAAACAGATAGCGGCCTGTAACAATTTAGATATGACTAACTTTCCATTACCTCCGACTTAACCTTACGGAACTTGATCAAAGACAATTTTTCTTTATTATCAGTATCATCTTAGAAAGGAGCCATCTTTACAACTATTACGTTTATTTTGCGTTCATTTTGTGATCTCGTTTTTAAGTGTGGTAGTTATTAACAAACTCTTTTGTAAAGGTTACATCCTAAGTAGCATAAGAAAATACACGTAAAATTTATGAAACAGGACCATTCCTAAAACGCATCTCAGAGTGATGGTGCCCCTAGTCGACACGCACTGCTCTGAAGCCTCTGAGCTCCTCCGCTTTATGCAAGCCTAGTACTTTTGCTTTCTACAGCACTATGAAATAGAGATTTATGTGGCGATGTAAGTTATTATGAGAGAAATGTGTTTTATTCTCTCCACTTGACTGAGTGATTGTTCTCGTGTAATATCGATGGAGTAATGATATTGCTTGCGTATAGCACAATGTAACAACAGTTAACATCATGAAAAAGGAATTTTAAAGTGAAAAGTAATTGGTAAGTCTGTCTAATGCGAGGGAGTTTCGGATGTTTTAATTAATTTTTAAAGTTTAAACTTACTCTATTTCATAGTCTAGGAACTTACTTCTTCTTTATTTATTTTGAAGTAATAACAAAATGACATATGATACCGCTTTTGGCATCTGTAATAGTGAACACGTTCAGAGTCACCGACTCGCTTTAAAACATTAAAATCGTGGTATCACTGAACGTGTTAACACAGCTCGCTATGCTATAGTAGATACAATGCATCCCTGACAACAGTCAATTACAGTGGCCGTACGTAAGTAGGTCGTTGTCGTACGGCTTCATAGGATGTAGTCCACGTCGTGCCGCGGGCAGCGGGACGTACTGCGCAGGCGCGGCGCACACTCCTCGCCACTTACCAGTGCCCTGTTTAACTACCACGGTACAGTTTAACATTGCAGTATTTGATAACGTTCATAAACATGAAACCTGGAAGGGATTGGGCTATGTGCAGCAGTGAGCAAACAAAGACGGCTGATAATGATAAACATGAAATACACATCTTTATCATTACATGCAAGCAACCTGGCCCTAGTAATTAGCGATATGACTTCTTGTAAGTATTATAGTATTGGATGTTCCATTGAGTAGTTTATGGTAACAAGAAAGTAATACATAATCACGAGTTTGTTTTTTTTTTCGAGTAAATAAATAGACATAAACATTATAACATTGAGTTGGAAACGCGAGCACGTTACAACAACAAGTAGGTATAAGATTTATATCCTACCTTTGATCGCTATAAGACTTGCATTACATTAATCACAGCGCGCGAACCCTTGAAGCCACCGCGGCCGGCGATATCTGTATCAAATAGCTTCGGCGCTGGATTATAACTGGAGCGCTCCCACGAGGACCAAGTTAGTAGACTGACTGAATTGAGGTATAAACGGACCGCTTACGGTTACCCGATTGAGTTCAACTATGCAAATGCCCGCACTTCTAAGCGTGTAGCATAAGATGCGACGGAATTGCAGACTTTTGGGAATGTGTTTTACTTTTATGACCCAACAAACAATGTTATAATCTTTCAAATTTAATTACTTCCAGTGCTCCATCATTTTGTGTATTACACAAAATCAATGTAAATTTTTAAAAATGTGTATAGGACAGTAAAAAAGTTAATCCTGTGGTAATTAAATAGTAAACAAATGAGATAAAATTCCCAACTCGTGGCACTTAGTGACAGGCTAGTGTTCAAAGGCAACATTTGTAATATAATAAGAGGTTATAAAGCAGCGCAAACGAGCGCCGGAGCGTGCGCCGCTAATTCTTTTAGCGGACGTAGGAGGCGCAGTTGGCGAGCCCTCGTGTGTGTGACTCGGCGGGCGTCGGACAAAGGGCGGCGGGATGCGCGGCGCCGCCACCAGGGCTGCTGCAATAAAGTTACATCTTAAAATATATTTATTTAGGACCTTTTTAGACCAAACGTTCTCGGAAATGTTCCTTATTCTAATATTTACACACGCAAATGTATATAGTTGATGATTTTATCAACATTTACTTACATTAGAGTTCTTTGTTAACTCGTGAGTTTGAAAGGCAAGCAAAGTAACTAATGTTAATTCACCTGGCACTAGCCAGTGAAGGTTATCGTGAGTCAATAAGGACAAAGCTTCCTTCGTTAAGTAGAAGTAAATAATTCATCATCCGCTAGAAAAACTACCCAGGCATAAGGAATTTGTTGACATGGCATTTCATACATTTTATTACAATGACGCCAGAGAAAATGTACTGTGCAGTAGGCTTATCTCGTGTCGTTGAACACAAATACAAAGTGTTCATGTCACCAATGAAGGCAAATACATGGACTGGCTGAGATTGTAAGCGATTTCACCAATAAATTTGAAAAATAGCCGACCCGCTGCCATTTCTTCATTTTACTTTTATTCTCTGCTTCATGATTTTGGTACAACATTGAAAATTGATCGAAATTTTATGAAATTTAACAAAAAGATTTATATGAAAAAGAGGCATGTTTTGTCTATTTTACAATCGACCTTGATCAACTTTATCGTTGCGGCGGCAGCCCTACGCCGAAACCTAATAAAACCGGTTATGGGCCCTACGTGACGCGTGCTCGGGTAATGAGTTTTGGGTGAAAGCGCGCATAGAGACGAGCCCAGCTCATATCGAGAACTAGTTCGCTTCACCGACTATCGATCAATCATTCGCGAACGTGAAAGTTCAGTTCAAGGGCGAAAGGAGCTGCCAAAACTGTTATTTATGTACACTATTAGGGTACAAAGCATCACGTATAAGTGATTTACAAAAAAATGCCCAATCAATGATATGGATATAGTTACTGAAAACGTACAACCAAAAAAACTAGACCTGTAAATTAAATCAAAAACGTTTTTTTTCTGAATATTAAGGCATCTCTAAAAGCCTGACTGACTTTTCGTGGAAACTTCTTAAATATTAGTGACGATGTCATGAGTCACGCCGACATTGACTGTCATTCTTACTATCATGAAATATATACACCTAATTACTTAATGATATAAATGAAGTATCGTTCAAACCTTATCAAAATTCTTCTTATAATATTAAAGTTACTGTCTTGGCAAGAATTGTAAGCTAGTACAACAGTAACATTCATTCAATGTTATGAAATAGCCCTATATGATTGTAAGATCTTTTTAGTGTCTTGTTTTAATTTTCTGTCAACGTTATTTACGCGATGATTTTATATGTAACATGTTAATTATCATCAGGAAAACGGATTATTATGTAGCACGCAGTATAATTAGGTTAATCGATAATATGACACGATTAGCTCTCCCGCACATCACTGTCCGGCGCGCCCCGCACCGCGTCGTGCGCGGAGCCGCCCAATGAAACTAATGTGTATTTTAATTTAGCTCATTAGAGTGAAAACAAGCGAGCATAAAACGCTCCAATGATTTAGTGCGGCCGCTGCGGGAGCGCTGGAGCTCGCTCTATAATTCGCTCGACCTAAATGTTTCAATTATCATTGGAATGGCGGCGTCCCCCGCGCGGGTCACTCACAGTTTTACGACGCGACGCCGAATGTGTGTCATCATAGTAATTGTTTTGCCTCGTGCTGCAGCTAGTTTCTTCAACGACCAAATTTTTGTATGTACATTTAGTCTGGATATTAAAGTTATGAGGCTTGATGGTTTTCTTGCTGGAACTGTTCCGAACCCCATCTGGAATATGAATTTTGACAATTATCAGTGAACACATTTTCAAATGTTTACTTTCAAATGACATAGTAATGGCTTCCAGGTAACACTGCTAAGAGTGCTCGAAATATTTTAAACAATACACAGCCTAATACAGAAACGACAGAATATATTTAGCTAGGCTTATGTACTTGAATAAACAAGTATAAATCACGTTCGTATTCAGTTAATTTTTATTTTTATACAATTTAAATATGTTACGAAATAATTACGAACTCGTTATACGTAAGTTATATAATACGCGATAATATATAAGATAATACACACGCTATGTTAGCAGCAAGTTTGTCCCAATGACGACGAAGCGACGCGACGTTCGCGGCGTAATGGATGACACGGAGATATTTTCTTTGGCTACGCATAAAAGGGTGATTTATCTTCGATCCATCGCGAGGCGAGGGCAGCGACTGGCGACTGGCGACCAAACACTCACAACATACATTCCAATTGCTTTTTGTTCTTTTTACACTCTATGCTCATATCTACGGCGTGAGCTTTTTTTATCTGTTTGTTCTTTTGTTAATGCGTACGATATTTGTGAGAACTGAAAGTCGAATAATAGCGTGTGATGTTTGTAATATCACTTCTAACTTGTTAACGTGATTTAGTAGTGCAGCAAATTGAACATTTCCATATGTTGTCAAATATTTTGTTTCTAAAACCGTACTTGCAATAAATATAAATTGCTATCCTCTTCGTTCTGACATTATACTTCGTCGATAAATTAGGTTATTAAATTAGGTTCTTTCTAACTTATAGAAGTTTTGCAAATAACTACTAGTATTTTTAATATTATAGCAATCTCATGTGATTCATCATCAAAAGGTGAGGCGTTTGTCATTAAACGTCACAATGGAGTCTGTTATAAACTTTAATTACTTTCAACAAGTAAATTTTGCTCAGTTTAAACTACACACAATTACCGTGTAACCGTGTCGTGCATAACTTTTTAATTACCATGCGTTAGCCGATGTGTGTAGTTTAAATTTTAAGAGGCACTTGTAAAGGCCTCACTCGAGAGCCACGTTGACATTCCTCGCATTCCTCCGACACGGCCGTCCCTCTCCGATCTATTTTCCACTCGGACACGCTGGCCACTCGTTCGGAATCAAATGAGACAAATTCTTGAAGATTTATTAACCGATTTAACTCGCCCTACCTTATAAATACCAGAAATTTAAACAAACAATATACTGTTTATATAATTGATGTTTTAATTGTGCAATTTGTATTCTTATCATAGGGCAATATAGTACTGCATTTTCGAGAACCTTTTGTGTAATAAATCTAGGTACATGGCTATTATAAATCGTATTTATATTGTGAAAGTGGAGTAAATTGAGACGTTTCATGTGAAGTACAATACAACACTACGCTTCACATTCCGGCCAATTAGCGGCGACGTGTCCGCGAGTAGCGAGCGCCCTCTGCCGGCCGCGGTGATTGCACTCTGATTGCGAGCTGTCAGCGCCATTGCGACACGGCGACGGCGCGGTGCAGGCGCGGCGCGGCGGCGGCCTGGCGCAGACAAATTGAGGTTCTGCTGCTCTTTGATTGCGGTCATCGATGCCTCAATTTAGGATATCAAGTGACTACAAATAAAACGACGGTCGCTTTGTCATTCTTTTAACCATTCCTGTTTATAATTCTGTATGGTATATACATATATTACGTAGGGGTGTTAAGGACCATACGACGCAGAAGTTAATTTAATTAGAAGACAGTCTAATTCAAGACCCACATGTAAGCTGCAACAAAAAGTCGATATAGTACAGAGGTTCTAAAAAAGCTATCACTAAGCAGAAGAAATCCGAACAACTTTGTGAATTCCATTTAGAGTGATTCTCAGGAAGCGAGCAAAAGAAAAAAGTTAAATAAATTATTACCTAATCCGCGTAACACGGCAACGGCGTTTCGAAACTCTCCCCTCGCCGCGGGGAAGTTGGGCAGAGTTTGCCTCGCAGGCTCACAGCCCGCCAAGTTTTTGCAGCGTGCGGTAATACTTGTGATGTCATGTTACCTAATCTCACCCTTATTGTAACTCTCATAATGCTAATACTTTAAGTTGGAAGCACCCAACAAATTCCGCTAGAACTTGTTACTTTTTCTTATAGTAAGCACCTTTTAAATGTTTGCTTTTCTAATGGGCGTATCATAATGTATGATAACTGCGTTATAAAAAAGCTATAATAAAAATTAACGTCTCGGAAATAAAATGTCGTTAAATATTGAAGCCCTCCCTTACGACGTTCATTTGTTAGAACACCAATGTGACAAGGACAGCATTAGTCGGTGAGTAGTGCGGATTCATATACCTAACGATTTTTAAAACAAAAAAAATATCTAGGATAGTAAGCAATCTTTTGTTTGTAAGTATTTAAAACATTTGGATGTGTCGAAAGTGTTAACGACGACTCTAATTGGTTAATAATAAAATAAATAATGGGATCAGTAAAATCACAGGGATATCTACAGGTGGCATCACGATGATTTCCTTCACCGTAAGAACGTCGGATAAAGTACGTATGAAATTCGAAAATCGAAAAACGCATTGGTACATGGCGGGGATCGAACGTGGACACTTTCGAGTACTGTCCGATCCGGTCAAACGCATAACAACTGCGCTAACGTAATAGTAGGACACAAAAAAAAATTAAAGATGCTGGGTAATACCTCAAAATGATCACGTCCCTTGTAATCGGTCCACACTAGACAAACATCGGAGTTTTCCAAGTGCCCCCTATCGGAGAATCCTAACGCCACCCAGTTAGCTTCCGGCGCTCTTTCCGATATCACCAATTGGAATCTTATTTTTCGATTATAATAATCGACTTTCCATTTAAGCAGTAACGCGCCGTTAGGGTCTATGACGGACTCACTTTCGGCGTACCAATCTGAAATATTTAATTAAATTACAATGTACTCTAGCTTTTAATTTACAATTAAAAAAAAACGTTTACTTACCTTTAGTATAACTTTTGGAATACGCATATTGATAGAAAATAAGCGACAATAATAGTACAGATGTACACATAAATCCCATGGTCGTAGATAATTAACACATTTTATAGAAAAAAAACTCTTCCTTACTAAGGATGTGGACACTTCGAAGTCTAGGGATACAATGAGAGATATCGGCTTCTATCCCGACTTTGGTTAGGACTATGCCGCACTGAAGTCGAGCCGCGATGGAATGTAAAGACCGACAGGTACAGTCAGTACAATAAATGCAAAGGTATTTAAACATTAAAAAGTACAATCGTAGCGAAAAGTGATTATCAAAAATTTCTAACTGAATCGCTTAATTCTTAAGGGGACTCCATGAGTGTAGACTTAGTACAGGAATCCTGTACTAAAGAACTACCTAAGTAAATGACAGGAGGTGTTCTAACCAGATACTTTTTTTTTTATTAAGTAATATTACAAAGTAGATAATAAATAAGTAACTCCTTTTCGATGAAATTGATCTAGTCGTACTAATATTACACACATAATCAACTTTAAGCAATAATTACCCAACGTTTATGTACATTATGTTGGTGTAAGTCTGCTGTCGGCCGTCTTAGAAAGACTCGTTTTTGAGCACAATATTTGTGAAACAAAATATTCTATTAAAATCAGTGTCGTCTGCCAGCTTCCTTTTAAAAGAAGTCATTGAAGATTATAGTTATTGTAAGGATTATATAGCATACGTGGAACACACGGGACATGCTATTCATATTTGTGCTAAATATTTTGCGGTTGAAATTGAATAGAGTCGTTAGGTGTACGCTTTAGAATGCACGCGGCGTCGCCCCTTCTTATATTAAATTCCTGGAGCACCGCCCGCCACCCGCCGGGGTGACCTCTCTCACCGCAATGCCCCCGGCGTCATTTAATCACGAATTAATTGCATAGTAATCAACACCTAGTCAACTTAAATATCTCTAATACGAGATATAGTGTTTTGAGATTGTAGACATATCGAATGGTCTTATTTCTTTCGCGTACATAAAGGTGTAACACATAGTATTGCTTTCTGTTTAACTTTTTACAAAAAGTCCTACAATAAATGTCCAAATAAAATGCAAATAAATTGGCAGAGATTTATTACCACTTAAATCCTCTAAATCTTTACAAATATTACGACCAAATCATTTTTAGAAGTAGCTACCGACATACATATTGTCATCTCTCTCTTCCCCTTCAAAAAATCTGAGATAGCAATGTTTTTGTTTATACGTTGTTGAATGCGAGGTGCAGTATCCCCCCTACTAATCATTTATTCACACTATGAAATGGCTTCTATTGATTACGGTTAATTTTAATCTATGGTCACTTAACATGGTCGCATGAGCAACAGATGACAGTTTTTTTTTTCTGTTTTTTTTATCAAAAGTTTTAATTAGGCTGGATGAGTTATAAATAAAAATTCCACTGTATAGATATATTATTTAATATAATAAAAAAATAATGTTGGCAGCCAACAGTGGATTTATAAAAAAATATTTTAGTCACGTGTCATTCTCAGCCATGTTTACATCGGGTGTCGCTTCCGAGTTTTGAATAACCTCACTTTTTATCTCTTTGCTGTCTTCCATTGTATTATTTACATCTTCTTCGGACGATTTCTGAAATTAATTAAAGAACTAAATTTATCAATACTTTGGTAATTCATTAAATACCATTTCATTATCAAAGAGTCACGTTATCTTTACGTTTGAAAAAACTTTAAATGTGCTGTACTAAACAGAGAACTGTCATCCCTTTCTCTCTCAGTATTTGCGTTAACCTCTCGCTCTTACACAAAATACGTACCATAGTAGCGTCGCTCTCTCTTTCGAACAGCACGACCAGCTCGACGTGTTTGGTGTGCGGGAACATGTCCACGGGCACCGCTCGCACCGGCGTGAACGGCGCGCCTCGCAGGGTCTTGGACGACGCCCGGGCTAGGTCCACGAAGTTTTTAACGGCCGAGGCCGGGCTGCACGATATGTATATGAGTCGTTTCACTTTCTTCGTATTCCGTAGTTGTGTTATAGCTCGCATGTCTGTGGAGGACAAGTCATTTAGTAAAAGGAATAGATGTCGCTCGCGACTCTTTTGGAAATAAATATATAAATCTTTATTTAGTACCCTGTGTGTTTCTAGAGAAACTTCCACATCTTTGCTAAACGATCAACAGACACACAAAAACACGCATATACACTTATTTAAAACGCTCATACAAGGCACACAAGTTAACATCGGTACGAAACGAGTGGTTGACGTCACGCGCGATATTTTATTGTACTAGCGTACTTCTAGTATTTGGGTCGTAGTGCTATCGTTATTAAACTTTAAATGATATAGAAATAAATTTGTAAGCGTAAATGGCACTGACGCAGGCCGGCGCGCGGCGGGTCCACGACGGCCACGAGCTGGTCGCCGCCGGCGCGCGCCATGACGGAGGGCAGCGCGTCCTCGGCCCGGCCCGCGAAGAACTCGCAGTTGTCGAGCGCGTTCAGGTCGGCGTTGGCGCGCGCGTCGCGCACCGCCTCCGCCACCACCTCCACGCCCAGCACGCGCCCGCAGTGCTGCGACCACACACAATGCTTACTTAAACTAACGTAAAATGTCTTTTTATACATTTTTATTTTAGAATAAAAAAACCCTAAGATGCTGCATAATAACTGTAAAATAGGTAAAAAAATAAAGAAAAGCAAAGTTTAATTTTCAATACAAATCTACGATAATGCGACCTTCTAACATCTTTTTTTTATTTTAATAACATATTTGCATACATTAATTATTGATTATTATTTCATGTATTAACCCAATAAAAAAATTAAGCTATAGACTTGTATACGATTTACATTAATCGAACCTTACCTTTGCAAAACACAAGCCAATAGTCCCGGTGCCACAGCATATATCGATCACAGTAGAATCACTTGTCGTCTGACTCATTTCTATCGCATTTTGATACAAAATTTCCGCGCCCGCCGTGTTCACCTGCAGAAAAACATCTATATAAGTATTATAGTATAATCAAAAATAAATAAAAACTTTCTAAAGTGCGAAAAGAAACTAGTACCATAATTTTCCTCAATATAGCAAGACTTTACTAATGTTGCCTGACCGGTACGGTCAGGCAACATTAGTAAATTTTTGTCGATTTACTAATATTTCTTCTAAGCATTCCAGGTAAACTGGAAAACGCTGTGTTAGGATATGGATCACAATAGTCAAATTACAGGATTCGAATCCACGTCTGCTAGATCGGTCAACCGTACTTAACCATTAGGCTATTGACGCTTAAATGGTATAATTTTAAATGTATGTAAAATTTATACCTGAAAGAATGCCTCAGGTGATATCCTGAACTGCCTTCCCAGGATGACGTCAATAATGTGAGTTGAACCCGACAGATGTACTGGCTTCGAGCCGTCCTCGCCGGCGCGTCTGAAACATTTATTAAAACAGTTAAACTATGAAGTTTTTTTTTATATAAAAGTCATTAAAAGTTTCAATGTAATAAAAAAAATGCCATACTTTTTTACAATTAATTCGTAATATATAGACTTGATGCCGCATGTAGCAGATTCTTCAGAATTAAAATGTTCTTTTAAATCTGTTTTCAATTTCTCCAATTCCTCCGTAGTTAAGTTCTGAAAAAAATAAATGTCGTTATTGTCATTAATATAATGTTAGTACATATTGCTAATGAAGATATAATCTATGACAATATTTATAATACATGGTAACACTGTTTTCCTTCTTCTATGATGCAATGGCTTTTTCCCTATGGAGGGTCGGCACAGTATGTAATCTTCCATACATCTATCGGCTGTCAAATCTGAGCTCATGTCCTCCTTCACTCAATCACATACATCCACACCTTTTTCTGTCTTTCTCTATAATAGCATCCATCCAAATTCAATCTCATTAACTCCTTGTTTATTTTAATGCTATATTGAAAAAAAATGAAATTTTAACATTACATTAAAAATTATATTATTACCTGTGGATGTAGAGCAATAATTAGCATAATGTCACCGTTGAATCTGGAATGTCTTACTGTCAGATATCTCCAATGTCCCGAGTACTCGGCGGGTGAAAATGGCGCCAAATTTGACTTACGCACAAACTCTTGAAATATCTATGAAAATTAATGTATATAATTATCTATTAAATGTTATTCTTTTAAAAGAATTCAAAATTCAATAATAAGAGTTTAAAGGAGAAGGAATTGTTGTAGATACAGTAGCATTGATTTCCAAAGCCTTGAAAAGCTTTGCATTTGAAAACAGTTTAATTAAAAAATATTTAAAATCTACACTCGGTCACACATGCGACCTAAAATTAAAATAAGAATTAAACATTTTGAAACAGCATTGAGGTAACTGTACTAACATCAAATATTCCTAATCCAAACATTACTTTCTTATGCCTTGTTACAATTAAGATGAAATAGTAGTTTTTGTACTAATAGTAGAAATTATACTAACTTCTTTACTACCACAAGATGCAAAGATCATCATTGGTTATAACTAACAAAAAATAGAAAGTATCAACTTACCAAAACAGCTTTTTTCGTTTGCTCTGATATATGGTTCAATGATTGTATTGGAGCTACCCCCACAGTACCCGTCACGTAACTGCCCAGTCTAAAACCGACCGTAGGCTTTTTAGTTTCATCATCAATACCAACGGTGAATTCGCATTTATTCCTGTAACCCTCTGTCACTGGTGATGGTTCAATAGGTTTCAATTCAAGACTTAGCCCATTGTGCAGTTTACGTTTGGCTTCTATTTCATCCCTCCTTTCTTTATTAATTTTCCATACTTCATTGTCATATTTCATAAGAATATTTCTTATTTCCTTTTCTTTGAGTTTCAACTGAAAAGTAACAGATGTATAACAATAACTCATAAATCTATAACAATGAAAACATGAACACTTTACTTGTAAGCCTAATTATGAAGTGAACCATTGAATAAATAACACAAAAACATTAATTAAAAAGTCAATATCAAATCACTTGATCACATCTGTGATCCCGCCACTTGTTTGCCCCTTCACTTTAAAAAAAAATCAATTCTCATTTTAGGTCTACATTGTACCTGTTCCTCATAAGGTATATTCCAATAAGGTATAGTAGCATCTTTTAATCTCTGTTCCTGACTCCTATTATCTACATCTCCCTTCTTCTTATCAGGACCTGTCTCTTCCTCCAGCTTTCTCTTCCTCACAAGTGGATCCGGTGCAGGCTTTGCAGCTTCAGCTATAAGTGTTTTACCTACATACAGAGTTGTAATTAATGCTTGTACTTAAATATAGCATATTTTATAATTTTAAAAGCAATTGAACCTTGCATTAATTATATTTAAGTCAACCTTTCCATGAATATCCATTAAGAGCTGTTATAGCTTTCGACCTTTCCTCTTCATTTTGGAAACATGCAAACAACCAATGACTCCCATTTTTTGGTCGTTTGATTTTACTTGTATTCAGGCCTAGTTTTTGATTCATTAGTTTCTTTAATTCCTAAAAATCAACATTTTGTTAGTTATTAAATGTCTATAGAGTTAACCTTGACAGGATTAGAAAGGGTTATGTTTAGAATTCCTTAGAGATCTAGATACATGAACAGTTAGAAAACAAATGTCCATTATGCATGTATGTATGTATGTATCTCAATATCTTCTACGTAAACGTTGTTGTACTTACTGCAATGCCATAAAATTTTGGAAGTCCTCGAAGTTCAATCTTAAACAACTCAGATGAAAAACCCCCTCGATCTAAATACGCATATTCCTCCTTCACTACTGTGTTTTCGGTTGATTCCGATTCGATTTTAAGCAGTGTTTCATTATTCTGGGCCATTATTATATATACAAAGGTTAACACTTATTTCTAACATAAAAACAAACAGTACCTATTTAAGGTTATAATGTTTTAGGTTAGGTACATGTTATGTCATGTGTCATGATTGATTGACATATTGTCTTAAACAGTGTTGCCAGATTTATCATGGAAACATTGATGTTAACAATACTTAACGTATCGAATGAGATTTTATTGGTAAAAATACGTAATATATAAAGATCTCCTTGAAAAGTCTAGAGATTGAGATTTAATGGTAGCTTAGGAAGTAGCTGACTATATAATTCAAGTCTCACTTTATGGAATAATAGGTAGGTGTAAAAATAAATCTAAGACCTTAAGTTAGTAGCCATTTATTTAATACGTACGTAAATTACGGTAAACTTGCAACATAATAAATTAATTTTTAAAATAAAACAAATCTCTGGAATTTTAATTAACCTATAAACTTAATAGTATTTTTTTGGTAAAAATTAGCAAAGGTATTTTTACTAGCTGCCTAATGGGCTTGAAATAGGAATTAAGTATTTACCTGGTTATTTAATGGAAGGTAATGCCGCTTTTGATTTACTTCATTAAGTTTTCAAACATAAACAGCACCTTATTAGGTGCTGATGTATGATAGATGGGTAGAGGTAGAAGAAATCTGCTTTAGTAATAATAATATCAAATGATACAATACTTAATTCTCATTTCAAAATAAGTTTTTTAATGCATCTTTATCCTGTCCAGCTTTTTCTTTCCGTAGCTTCTTTATTACTTCTAATTCTTTATCCACAACTCCAATAGAAGGGTTGACAGCTTTTAACCGTTTGAAATCTTCCTCAGCTTGATCTGGATTCCATGCTCCAACATGAGCTTTGCCACGTCTATATAAAGCCTTTTCATTATCTGAGAGAAATATATATGTACTGTCAACTTAACTTTATTCTAAAAAGTTTAATTGATTAACTTTTCCTTAGAGACAATCAAGAAAATCTGTTAGATATTTTAATTAAAAAAAAAACTTGAACTCCTTACCTTTATCATATTCTAAAATAGTATTACAATGTTCAATAACAGCATAAAAATCTTCCTGAACTAGTTTGACCTGTGCGTAATTAAGTAGAATTGGCAATTTTATTTTATTTAACGTTATCCATTCCTCATCAGTCTTTCTTTCCCTGTAAAAATATAATGCAAGAAATTTCGTGATTTATTCTAGAAATGTTTACTACCACAATTTCTTTGCATCAAAGTGTATGTGCCAAATGAGACGCAGGCCATAAACACACAACAAAACAAATACAGTAAAAAATAGTACTCGCCTTATCATAAGTTGCTCACAGATTGCAATTGCTTGACTATATGCATCTTCTGCATCAGCATATTTCTTTTCTGTATATAATTTATTGCCTTTCTCTTTCAATGTTGGTATTAATTCTAATCTTTGTTTTATGTCAAGTTGCCATACTTCTTTTTCATATTCATCTGATCTCTCCACTTTAAGTAACTCTAAAACAGACAATTTTATTTTAAACTGCCAGTAATAATGTGACAAACTAAAATAAGTGATAAACTTATGATGATAAAATGGAGAAAAAGATTTAAAATGTATAGAAGTTAACAAAATATTTATTATTAAGTAGTGATGTTTGCAACGCTATATTATTAAATACATAGTATGGAGTAAGTTACCTATAATGAATTCCAAATCACAAGGATTCCTTATCAATTCATCCAGGTCCGAATACCCAATGCCCTCCGTGTGCAATGTCATTGTGCAAGAGTGTTTAATTTGGTGTTGCTCTTGGCCTAGGTCTCTCAATGTTTTCGAAACAAACGGGTAACTGTACACAAGCTGCAGACAATTGATATTGAGCTATAAAGTTTGTATTTGTATACATGCAACAGGAGTATGTAACTGCAATCTGTCTAAAATCAAACTTAAAGGCTACATAGTAAGCAAATAATAAAAGTAATATAAGCAAGAGAAAGTGACATGAAAAGTTTGAAATGCAAGAAAGTTTACCTCTTTCTTAACATGAAAACTAGCAACTTCACCGACAGCCATCAATTTGACTATTGTTTCCCATACTTCTAGTTTAAATTTATGGCCTATTACTAAAACCATTGGTTCCTTTTTGCCAATCTTCTTACTGTCGTCTATCAGTATCCTTTCTTTACCCAATTTCCATGTTTGAAAATGGAAGTGCGCCTGCAAATCGTATAAAATTCAGTTTCGAATTGTTAATAACAATTGCATAGGAAATTCGATAAAAATTTTACCTTACTGCCGTCTGCGATGGGAATATACTTTTTCCCTGCATGCAGGACATTTTTAACTATAGGGTTTTGCGAACTCATTTTACAATGAAATAAATTGTAAACATAATATTCGCAATTCCAAAATATAAGACAAGTTGTTTCTTTATTGGTGTTTTAATTTTATAACATCTAATGAAAAAAATGTTGATAAGATAACAATAATTGTCGATTTGATTGACGTGTATGTCAATGTCAAATCATGGTGTCAAATCACCCAGAACCTGAGTGATAAGTAAACAACACCAAACTAACCAATAAACAAATGTCAAGTTCACGTCACTGTTATTCGAGACCAATTCGATACCTTTGTTACCTACTATTTCAGACAAAGCATTTTAAAATAAAAGCATAGATTACTAATAAGTTGTAATAAGCAACTGATGTACGACTGTATGAATATCGAGAAAAGTTACGGCTTTTACAAATGAAGTTAAAGGGATTTATAAAGCTGTTCATAACTTTTGCCAAAAATTTTCATTTAGAATATAATTTTTAGGACAACTAATGAAATCTTTTTATATTAACGGTCTGGGTAAAAAGTGAGAGGTTGCTTTTGAATCGCAGATTATTTGTAATTCTCTCAATACTGATTATAGTTTAACTAAAATTTCAGTGAACGTGTCAACGAAATATACCATGTTTTCGTCACTTCAGATTATTGAAAAATATCGATTTTTGTTTATGAGTGGAACCGAACGTGCAACATTAGAGCAGTTTTCTCTTTTTGGTTTTTCGGACAGGCATAGAGAACAGAGGAAGAATACAGATATGTCTACTGATTTCTTTTCGTAATTATTATTTTGATTTAGGTTTTAATTTGTGTAAGTTATAGGTTTTGTGTATTAATTTAGTCAAAATCGTTAATTATTTTCATATAAATTAATAATGGCGGACTTCTTAGAATCAGAGGCAGAGGAGAGCGAGGTTAGTATTATTACAAAGTAGCATAATAGAAAAGTCAGTTTTCTCTTGTTTATTTCAACGAGAAAATGATTAATAAGGCATAAAATCTTTTTCCCGTATAGTTGGATTCTGAAGAGGATGAGCAGCCTACAGAACGTAAAAAGCCGAAGCGTAAAGCTGCTGTTCAAAGCGATGACGAGGACGAAGAAGAAGAAGGTTTGTGCTAATTAATGTAGCGTTCTATTTGCCTTTCTTTTTATGACCTCTTTGTATGAAGTTATATGTTTAGTGTTGGCTAAATATCTTTAACACGCGGATTCGTTCTGTTATTTAATTTATAGCGACCCAATTTTTAGGTTATTAGATTCCTTTCAAAAGAATAAAATTGCACATTGTCACATATTGCTATAAATCACTTAGTATTAACAGTAATACAAATGCTGCGTCTTTGTAAAGTTAGAATATAGAATACTTGCAGGGTAATTACTAAACATACTCAGAATACAAAATTTTAATAATGTCTCAATAGTAATATAAAGTTATGGTATTGGTTTGATGAGTATGTTTGATTTTAAGATGATGAAGAGCGACTTCGGGAAGAGTTAAAAGATTTGATTGATGATGCACCAATAGAAGAGGACAGTGACGGAGAGGACTCAGATGCTAGTGTTGGACCAAAGAAGAGAAAGAAAAGTGATGACGAGTTAGATGACAGATTAGAAGATGAAGACTATGATCTTATTGAAGAGAATCTTGGGGTTAAAGTTGCAAGAGTAAGTTATTGTTAAGATACTGTTGGCTCCTTAAATGTAATGAATAGTAATTTATTTATAATGTGATTTTTTATCAGCATAATTACCATGTTTACTTCTTTCAACCTTTGATGATCAAACATTAACTTTTCAAGATTGCCACTAAACACACATTACATTGATAAGTTCAATGTTAATAATTGTTAATAAAAGAAGTTAAAATGTTCACTGAGTAGGTAATTAGTATATAAATCTTCAAAATGAAATGTTGTTACAGAATAAATTTAAGCGTTTGAGACGTTTGGAGGATGATGATAGTGATAATGAGGGTGCAGATGATCCGGACTTGGAAAGAGAAGTTATTGCTGAAAAGCTCTTTGTTGGGGGATCTGATGAGGTGAGCATTTTATCAAACCATAGACAAGTACTACAACATTTGACATGACAACAGTCCACAGCTTAAAATAAAAAAAACACTATAACTATCAAACAGGTGTTACAGCACATAATAGTCATGAAGAATGATTTTCCATTATTTATAATTTTCTATCTAGGAGGATGAAAATCGTTCAGAGTCTGCAGCGCCGCGGGAAGTGGAATACGATGATGAAAATGACGAGATGGAATCAGATGCTGATGATTTTATAGTAGACGATGACGGTCGGCCCATCGCTGAACGTAAGAAAAAACGGAAGCCAATCTTCACAGATGCGTAAGTGTTTCTTCAGTAATTTCAAATAAATTACTTAATGTTTCATTTATAATTTACATATCTATAATTTATTGTACAATTGAAGTCATTAACTAATTGATAAATTAGAAACAATATTTTATTGCAGTTCCCTTCAAGAAGGTCAAGATATATTTGGTGTTGATTTTGACTATGATGAATTTGAGAAATATGGTGAAGAAGATTATGAGGATGAGGAAGATGAAGACCTTGATGAGTATATTGAGGATGAGGAAGATGAAGGTATTCCATTTTATTGTTTATATATATTACAGTTAATTCAGTATTTATGAATCTTAAATTGACCGCATCTAGCAGCGGACTGGCAAAGCTGATAATGAAAACAGACTAACATGTCGTTTCAGCTGATAAAAGATTCTCATTTTCTATCTAAAATCTAAGACATTATATTTTTATAGAAGCATTGTTTGAAATTATAGTGTATTTAATATGAAACTATAAAATATAAAATCTATTTTAAGATGGTGAAAGAAGAAGGACTAAGAAAGGCAAGGCGAAACGTCCAAGTAAAAAATCAATCTTTGAAATTTACGAGCCTAGTGAATTGAAGAGAAGCCATTTTACTGATTTGGATAATGAGGTAATTTGAATAATCACTATAACAATTATAATTGAAATTTTAATTTGTGGTAGCTCATACATAACGTCTCCGAGGAATTGATCCAGCTCTAAAAAAGTTACTAAGTCATAGTTAAACGTCCTGACTGTGACCAGTGTGAGTTTTAAGCTCACAGACATGTTCAAATTACATCGTATGTGTAGATAGTTTTCCGTAGTGCAAGATTTCTTTGTAAAATTAACATATTGTTATAGATACGTAAAACAGATGTACCGGAGCGTATGCAGATACGTGAAGTGCCAATAACGCCGGTGGAGGAAGGCAGTACGGAATTAGAAGACGAAGCCGAATGGATATACAAGCAGGCTTTCCTCAAAGCGCCTGTCTCAAAGGCCGATTCTCAGGAGGCGAGAGAAAGGACCAGAAGGTAATTGTTACGTAAGAAGCATTTATCGGTCAATTTGTTTTTAAAAAAAAACTTTTTTTTAAAAAAAATCCTTAGTATAACAGATATTATTAGACAACTAATACTATAGTCATTGCTTTTTAAAAGACTAAAACTACAATGTCATATTGTTATTAAAATGGTAATTTGACAAATGAAAACTAAAATCTTGTTATATAACGTTACCATCAGCTCACTATACATCATCACAGGGGCTCGGAGCCTTCCCTAATGTTAGGGGAGACTTAGCCATCGTTCAACTACTGAAAAGTAGTCAATCCATAAAAAAAGACATACTCAAAATTATGTGTTATAAAATTAATATATTATATCATAATATATTTTATTTTCAGAGGTTCGAGTACTGTTGTGAAGATCCGGCAGGCGCTGGACTTCATGCGGAACCAGACATTGGAAGTCCCGTTCATTGCGTTCTATCGTAAAGAATATGTTCAACCTGAACTTAGTATTAACGACTTGTGGAAGGTGTATAAATATGACGCTAAGGTAATAATTTTGACGATACCTTTAGCTAATTTAAATCCATATTTCTACAATTGAAGGTCTGGAGACCCTGGGTCTACTAGACATGTTTCATTTTTAGTTGTTTAATTACTGGCATGAATGATCAAAAATATAAAAAAAATAGTTTTTTTTTTATGGATCTTTTAGTATAACTATACCCA
Source organism: Papilio gigon (assembly GCA_027563995.1). NCBI lineage: Eukaryota > Metazoa > Arthropoda > Insecta > Lepidoptera > Papilionidae > Papilio > Papilio gigon. The sequence continues at coordinate 1,879,194 of JAODUI010000005.1, read as the reverse complement.
TGAAAAGTGTAAGCTGTTTTCGATTATTTAACAAAAAAATGTATCTCTTTTTTTTTAATTATTAAAAACATCTGAAACTAGAAAGTTGATTTAAAAACTGCAATTATTGTCGTTTAGTGGTGCCAGTTGAAGCAGCGTAAAGAGAATCTGCTCAAGCTGTTAGAGAACATGCGCGACTTCCAGCTGGACAAGGTGATGGCCAACCCTGACGCACCCATACCTGACAACATGCGTCTCATAAAGGACGAGGACATTGAGAGGTGAAACAATAAAGACAGAATTTTTCGAGTTGCTTTTTTTTAATAGTAGATGACAGCTGAGAAAATTGTATTTCTAATTCTTCGTTTATTTGGTACAGATTGAAAAATGTGCAAACTCCTGAAGAGCTGAGAGACGTCCACACGCACTTTCTGCTGTACTACTCAAATGACCTGCCCGAGATGCAGAAGGTGCAGCGGGCCAAGGAGAGGCAGAAGGAATTGGAAGAGAAGAAGTAAGTGTTATTTCTTACCTACTTTATATTTATATGGCATTTTTAACATTTATTTGATACTATAACAAAATGTCCTCTATGAAGGAGAGCAGCTCGAGAGGACGCGGAGAGGAGTGGCGAGGATCCAGAGGAGGCTGCGGCGGCGGCGGAGGCTGCGCTGCCGGACGACGCCGCGCCTCCGCACGACATGAAGTACGCCGTGCGCTCCGGCCCTTACGAGCTGTGCAGGAAGGCCGGCATTGGTGTGTGCACTCTATAATGTACCGAAGTTCTGGAATATTCTGCTATAGTCAGCCATGTGACCATATTAGTAAAGAAATGAGTGATGTAGAAATAATAATTTATTGCAACTCCTCAGAGCCATTAGTAAAGATGTTCGGGCTGACGCCGGAGCAGTTCGCGGAGAACGTGCGCGACAACTACCAGCGGCACGAGGTGGAGCAGCCCGCTGTGCCGCCGCTAGAGGCCGCCGCTCCCTATGTATGTATATACCAAGTATGCTTTCAACAATATTGATCTCGCATATCTTTGTATCGCTATTATTGTTCAGTACAAGAGTTTGCACATGTTGGTGTCAATGTGTTGTACTGTGTGACGTGTTGCTTGCAGTGCGGCGCGAGCGGCTCGGCGGCGGAGGTGGTGCGGCGCGCGGTGTACATGTGCGGCGTGCAGCTGGCGCGCGAACCGCTGCTGCGCGGTGCGTTGCGGGACGCGTTGCGCGAGCGCGCCACGCTCTCCGTGCGCCCCACGCCGCGCGGGCTCAAGGAGATCGACGAGAGCCATGCGTGCTTTAGGTAACAGACATATTGAATCGACCTTTTGACCCAAATACCTCCCTAGGGCCGATTTCACTCTTCAATTGATAACTTAAAAAATCTATATTTACCTGCATTTTAAGTACCCTTTAAACGACTTCGAGTGTGGTATTTAATAATGGAGTTAATTTATTTTAATATTAGTTTGAAGTATTTGAAGAAGAAGCCAGTGCGCGACCTGACTGGTGATCAATTCTTGAAGCTGTCGATGGCCGCGGAAGACCGGCTGCTGGAGGTGAAGATCAGCGAGCAGATCGAGGGCAATACCAGTCCCAGCTATATAGAGGAACTGAAACAGCTCTATCAGAAGGTAATAACATCCCCTGTAAAAAAATGTAGTATTGTTTGTATGGTATACGAAGATATGTAACAATATTTGTTGTGTCAGGACGAGTTCGCGGCGACGGTGCAGGCATGGAACGAGCTGCGCGCGGAGGCGGTGGGCCTGGCGCTGGGCAAAATCGTGCTGCCCGAGCTGCGCCGCGAGCTGCACGCGCTGCTGTTGCACGAGGCCAAGGAACACGTACTCAAGTACGTCACACACGCAGTAGCTAAGACGGGGAAACATTTCAGATCTTATTCTAATATTCAACTATTTTGTATTAATAATTAATTAGTGTAATTTATAATGTGATTTTTTGTAGGTGCTGCCGGCGTCGCCTGTACGATTGGTTGAAGGTGGCCCCGTACGAGTCGCGAGTGTCGGACGATGACGACGACGAGTGGGATGCTTCCAATGGTAACTTATACTACATACATTATTTGTTATTCACACATAGAGGATATACAAGTTGAAGAAATTACCTTGAAAATGGTCAGAGTACTTAAGTGACTATGTAAAGTGATAGTAAAAGAATTTAACACAAAATGTCTTTCTCTGTGTTCTTTAAAATTTTTGAGAACGGCAGTTAATATTATTATATGTAATAGGTTTGCGCGTGCTGTCGATCGCGTACGTGCCGGACCGCGCGCAGTGCGCGTTCGCGTGCCTGGTGTCGGGCGGCGGCGAGGTGGCGGACCACCTGCGTCTGCCGCACCTCATGTACCGCCGTAACGCTTGGGACGCCGCCGAGCGTCTCAACAAGGAGGCCGACATGACCGCCTTGCGCAAGTAAACTACATGCCATTTTAACGAACTTAGAAAATTTTAATTTGTCTACATTTCTAGGACAAAACCCTTCTTTAGCGTTTCTTGAACATACTGCTTACGTTTTATTTAATCTGTTTCATAGGTAAGGAACAAGTCGGGTCAAAGATATTTTTTCCAATGTTAAGTGTATCTTTTTAACGCTTAAAATATTTAAAAACCTGATTATTTTCACATAAATACATATATTCTATTATATTACAATTTTGACAATTTAATATGCACGTGGTAGGTTCATTTTGCGCAAGAAGCCGCACGTGGTGGTGATAGGCGGGGAGTCGCGTGAGGCGCTCAACGTGAAGGCGGACATCGCGGACTGCGTGCAGCGCCTCGTCGAGGACGAGCAGTTTCCGCGCATACCCATCGAGATCGCCGACAACCACATCAGCAAGATATACAGCAACAGCATACGCGGCAGGGTCAGTTTACTATTTTATTATATTAGAAAAAGACGCCTGTAAATTAGTAGTAATGAAAATTTAATTTCCACAGAACGACTTCAGGGAATATCCCGACATGTTACGTCAAGCGATTTGCCAAGGTCGGCTGCTGCAGGATCCTCTCATGGAAATATCGCAGCTTTGTGGACCGGACGAAGAAATTCTATGTCTGAGATATCATCCACTGCAAGACCAGATCAGCAAGGAAGATCTGCTCGATGGTATCGAGCTAGAATTCGTGAATCGAGTGAACGAAGTGGGCGTCGATGTGAACGAGGCCATCCTAACTGGCCGCGGTACGGAGCTGCTGCAGTTTGTCTGCGGCCTGGGCCCGAGGAAGGCTCAAGCGCTGATAAAACTATTCAAGCAGACCAATCAGAAACTCGAGAACAGAACTCAGTTGGTAACAGTCTGTCACATGGGGCCTAAGGTCTTCATAAACTGTTCCGGTTTTATCAAGATTGACACGAGCAGCCTTGGGGATAGTACGGAAGCGTACATCGAAGTACTTGACGGCTCCAGAGTTCACCCGGAGACGTACGAGTGGGCTCGTAAGATGGCCGTCGACGCCTTGGAGTACGAGGATGAGGATGCAAATCCGGCCGGTGCACTTGAAGAAATTTTGGAGGCGCCTGAACGATTAAAAGATTTGGACCTGGATGCCTTCGCTGAGGAACTGGAGCGACAAGGTTTCGGCAATAAGAGTATAACACTGTACGACATACGAGCGGAGTTGAACTCTAGGTACAAAGACCTTAGGGTTGCGTATCGCTCGCCCACTGCCGAGGAGATGTTTGACATTTTGACTAAAGAGACGCCCGAAACGTTCTACGTTGGCAAGATGGTGCTGGCGTCCGTTATTGGCATTTCTCACAGAAAGCCACAGAGAGAAATGCTGGACCAGGCCAACCCCGTCAGGAACGACGAAACTGGGCTATGGGAATGTCCTTTTTGTCACAAAAACGATTTCCCCGAGTTATCCGAGGTAAAAATTACAAAATCATTCTGTTATTGTTAAACAAAATTACATGTTTCTTTAATGAATATTTTAATTACTAGGTGTGGAACCATTTCGACGCAGGGGCGTGTCCGGGCCAGGCGACGGGCGTGCGCATCCGGCTGGACAATGGCGTGTCGGGCTACATCCACGTCAAGAACCTGTCTGACCGCCACGTCACCGACCCCACGGAGCGTGTGCGCATTGGGCAGACCGTGCACTGTCGCGTCCTGAAGATTGACGTCGAACGTTTCTCTGTTGACTGCACATCGAAATCCTCGGATTTAGTCGACAAAAATAATGAATGGAGGCGAGTTTATTTTATTTCAAAATTACTTGATTGTTATTATTTTTGTGAAAACTAATATTTCCACTAGTTGACTTTCCTTTAATATATTAATGTTTTTTTTTTTCTTAAGACCTTCAAAAGACCCGTACTACGACCAGGAGTCTGAAGATAAAGACGTGCGGAAAGACACAGAAGCCAAGCAGACCAAGGAGCGCATGCAGTACGTCAAACGAGTGATAGTACACCCCGCCTTCCAAAACATCTCCTTTGCCGAAGCCGAGAAGTTGATGGAGAATATGGCGCAGGGTGAAGTTATTGTACGACCCAGTAGCAAGGTAACACCAACCTCTGACATTCATTTTAAATATGAAATTTGGGATTGCCTTGCTTGAACTATATTGATTTTATTGTAGGGCTCTGATCATTTGACGGTTACTTGGAAAGTGGCAGAGGGTATCTGTCAACATATTGACGTTAGAGAGGAAGGAAAAGAGAATGCATTCTCACTAGGTGAGTTAATTTTTATAAACCGAAATTAAACTAATATTATTTTCAACTTATCTGTTAAACGATTGGCATTGATTTTAGGTCGAAGTCTATGGATACAGGGCTCGGAGTTCGAAGATCTAGATGAAATTATAGCGCGGTATGTGACCCCGATGGCGGGGCACGCGCGCGACCTCATCTCCTACAAATACTACAAGGTTTTGTATTATTGCTTTGTTCGATATCAATTCAAATTAAGCCCAGTTTCATCAACTTTACTTTTATTATTATCAAA
>JAODUI010000005.1:1840576-1864298 GCA_027563995.1 Papilio gigon | reverse complement strand
TGACGGCTGATAGGCGAGACTGGAAGAGAAGAACATGTTGTGCCGACCCTACATAAAGTGGGACCAGGGCAGGAGAAGAAGAGTTATGAGTTAAAAAAAACAAAGTTTTCCGCTCTGATGAACAATTATACTTTTGCGGATTACTTGCTTGTCTAGTCAATGTTTCTATTTATTAAAACCGACTAACTGATCCTGTTAGGAGACGAATAGTCTAATATATTCACACCCTATGTTAAATAGTGTGATAATATAACCTTTGTGTTAGTGCAGAGCTTGTTCGTGGAGAAACATAACATAGTTTAAAAGATTAAAAAATGAACGTACGTTTTTACCGTCGTGAACTAAATAAAAAATTTATACACCGACTGAACCAGAAACCCGGATTGTTACACGTGTACATTTGAATGGGAGAAAACCAATCATTCATTCGGGAACGAAACAAATCATTCAGTAAAGCGAAACAGACGGCTTCAGCGGAGGACGGAATTAGGTTCGTGTAACTGATGAACACACCAGCTTTTTACAAGCTTTTATTTAATTTCATCCTGTCTGTAATCAAATCTTTCAAGTTAAATTTGTATCACTTCCCAGTTTCCGATTGAGCTGAAATTTCACACGCATGTATAAATCGGATGCTAATGCAATATTATTGTGACAGAGCTGATCTGATGGAGATGGAAGATGGCTAGGAACTTTGTAATTAAACGACGCGCCCATCGAGTTTGAGCCCGTTTAATTCGTCTTGACAAGTACTTTAATAAGCTTGTTTTAAAAAAAGTCCTCTTTTATTTAATTCATTATTGGCCTTACTTTAAGAGACCATGTTTTAATGGAGTAAACAAATTTCGCTGTTCACGTAAATATCTCACCATAATCCTTTCAAAACTTTTCTTTCCCCAGGCTATTCATCCTGCTGGGTCTACTTATATTGGGTTTCTCTGGCTACACTGTCATTGAAGTCATGGAGTACAAAGTGAAGAAGACGCATCACCGCGAAAGAAACTTCGAACTCGTTGCTGAGAAGAACGACGGAGAATAGGAACACTATTTCCTTTGATATGAGCAAATATTTATTTAATCCAGCGAAACATATGAAAATTGCAGGCGTTTGAGTATATAAAAAAAGTGAGCGTAAACCTAAATGTATTTTTCAAGGCTCTTAAAGATTACTAATTCATGACTAAAGTTTATTGGCTGTTATGACCTGCTCCATTGTAAAATTTGTTAGAAATGAACGTCATAAAAGCGATAAATATGCTTGTTGAAATAATAATAGCAACAAATTCTAGAACAGAATCGGCTATATTTTTTGATCAGGCGCTACAGAAGTGTATATACATAATTATAAGTACCCATCCATGATTATGACTACCTGAAACTAGTTCAAAGTAATGTACTGCAGATTATTTATGTTATAGTGAAAAAAAAGAATTTGCAAAAATAACAAACACTGTTATTAAATGATATTAAAGTTGTGATCAATACTGTGTATAAATTTAATTTATTTATATTGTGATTTGACGTAAGAAGGTAAGATATGAAGGACATAAACTTGTCCTGTGTGTACAAATAATGTATGTAAGATTGTGTATGACATACTAAATGTATACGTTAATTCATAATTTGTCTATTTTAGTAATTTATAAACTATTTTTAAGTTTTTTTTTTATTTAAATTAAACAAATAAAAATTGAAATAAACGTTTGTTTTTATTCTCTTCACATAAATACTTAAAATTTGGACTGAACTTAATCCTTTAATAGCTAACAAGCTAACAAATCTAAGTACTAGACAATGTAATGAAGGAAGGTAAACATAATTGACTAAAACATCGTACAAAGCCGTACTAGTTATTCATCGGAAATAACTAACGACACGCAGGGGACGAGCTTGCAGTTTGTAATATCGAAAATAATTAGTAAACCAATCTTTCCTGTTAATTTTAACAATTATTTCATTATTAGAATTATCATTAATTCACACGAGTTGGTTATCATTAAACGATACTAGATTATCATCGACAATGTAAGTAAATGTTCGCATCAGACGATCCATGTCATGCACTACGCAAACCACAGAGTAAGTACAACTGTTAAGTAAGACATGCAAATAAATAAGTACGAAATATATTATAATTGAACATTATTATTCTATTATTTACTGCATGCCTAACTAAACTGAAGTTATTCATCATGTTTTTCAATTGTAATTAATAAATTAATTTATTTTTTGATTTAAAATTGTAGCGTAATTTTTAAATTTTAAATTATGTCAACTGCAAGCTTGTCCCAAACATTTTTTTATTTAAATTGAATTCACTTATTTATATCAAACATTTACACATATAGACATAGCTTTTTCATGTTAATGATATTTGTCGTATTTAATGGTAAATTGAAAAGTATTGTCTTAAAATTTTATCACCACGACTTAGTTAAGTAATTCAAAAAAGAATTAAATAATTTTAAATTGGAAAAATGTTTTACTATTTAAAAATAAAGACTTACTTAAATCCGTATTTTGTAATTCTTTATATTTTGAATTGTTAGAAAATAGATTTTTTTTAAAATTCTATTTTTAGAAAAGCCTATTTCTATTTACGTGAATGTTTGACAAGAACATAATATACACATACACAACACAAACAATATATTAATAGGTACAAATTTACAATTTTTTTTTAAGTCACTGGTCCATGTTACAACTAAATTATTTAACAATAGCTGCGATACAAACTTACTGTATATTTATTCAACTACCAACAAACGTACGTACAACTAGGCTTCTCACATCTAAACTATTGTATCATACAGACCCAATTAAAGCATATATCCGTAATACTTTTTGAAAATATCGAAATATAATTATATTCATTAAAAAAAGTATGAAGGAAGACGACGTAAGGCACTCTTACAATCAAAAATTTAAAACATCTCAAAATTAGCACCATCAATTTTACATTTCCTAATAATTTTTAATGTCATTTGTTTTTAAAAACTTAAACAAGTCAATAATGATCTAAAATAGCAGCTTATTATTAATAAAATATATTTTTGTGATTTAATAAATTGTCTAGTTAACAAACTAGTTTGGCAATAAAGGAGATTAGCACAGGTAAAAACTTCCTTCCATAACACATGCAGTTCACATTGCGTCACAATATTTCGATAGAAAGTATTAATCGTAGTTATTATGCATTGAATATCGAAGTCAGTTTTTACAAATATATAAAACTAATATATCGCTAGTCAAGTTATGTATTCGGTACATTATATACTGAGCTTTCTTCAGGTGTGATATAAATAAATGCTATTTATGTATAACGTGACAACACACAATCAAACTAACTATGATATTATTTATATTATATACAGATTGTATCTTTGTGACCCTGTATATAAATGTAGACGATAGTAGCCTCAAAAATATTTATTTTTATACAGCAAGGCTTTTATGTACAATTATTCTACATAGTATTATAGTTAATTACACCTAGCAGGGTCATTTAGCACCGAAGTATATAATGTTCATACAAAATGAAAACAGGAAGCTTTCGTATGTTTGTCTATAAGCTCATTGTGCATTACGTTACCCACAATATTTTTTTCGAAATCTTTTATAGCTTATGTTTTAACATCGGTTGAGATAACATATGAAAATTCATAAAATTTAAATGCTAACACGATAATATTTGGACGGCAACACGTAACAAATGTAGGTATTTACAATATTAATATGTCAAGTTATTACTTGTTTAATCAAGACGTCCTTAACGTGTAACTAAATGCAGAATCTACTTAGTAAACTGGAAGACTAACGAATCTGGACTCGATGACTAAAAGTTACAACAGGTAGTCGTTACAAAATCATTCGACACTTCCTAGTTACATTACACGTTACTGGATTAAAGCAAAAAAAATAGTAACTTTTATTACCAAAATGGTAGATATTGGTAGGATATTGTTCTGCCGTAATTTAATATTACAGTGACTATGAGTTAATTGGTTAGAAATCTATTAAACTACCTACATAGTCTCTGTATTAAAAAGTTACCGCGTATTACCAGATGTACACCTCTACACAGTTTAAAAAAATAGTTTTAAAACTAAACTAACGTGATGTGTCATTTATTTTAAAAATAAGAGGCTGTGAGAAACGGTGTTGTAATGAATTAAATACAGTAACAAGTTCGTAAATGCATCGCCTACATTCCTCGGTACAGCGGGCTGGTGCGCAAACGGTTTGAAACGGGCGGTTACGAAATTAAATCTAGCTCGTAGTTCCTAGCTGGGGCTTGTTGAATTGCTCCTCGGTTCGGGCTTGAGAGCGGCGCCGTTGAGCCTCGGCGTGGTGTTAGGAGTGGTGGCGGGGGTGACCGTGGCAGCGGCGGGCTGGCAGCCAGCACATGGCTCCAATCTCCGCGCCACCACCGCCCGCAGCTTCAGCGCCGGCCCTAACTTCATTTGCAGCATGCCCGTTAAATGCTCCTCGGTTAACAGTGGCAGGCCTGCACCGTCGATTCTTTGCTCGCGGAAATTCTGTAAAAGAAAACATTTTTTATTAATTGATTATTCTCTTCCCGTCTTGATTATATCTAGATCTTGATTATTTCATTCCCGTTGGCGAGTAGAGTTAAAGAGAATTTGATGTAAGTTTACAGTTATTATTTTTTTTAGTTCTGTCATGTTCTTAACGATTGTTATTGCCCAGAGGGACATCTTTGTTAATTACTATGCATATTAAAAAGTATAATAAAACCATGGACTTGATTAGGTCACTAGTGGGGGCTCTGGCTTTGATTGGACATGTACTATCCGCGTGAGAAGCTGTCGGAAGTTTATTAGCGGCGGGTTCGCGTCCGAGCGTCCTTCGCACTGCACCTGCTCTGCTCGCTCCGAACACTATTCAAGATAGTTCTTGATACTAGTAATTTCTAAACGTTATGTGTATAATTATGTAAATTTTGTATATAAACATTCTTTCTCAACAATTAAAGTAATACGAGATAAGGAGATTAAATATTACAGTTAGATAAAAATTATTATTGACCTTTTAACAAACTTTACGTCATATTAAAATGATGGTCCATTTTGGTGCTGTTATTATGTATGAAAAAACTTGTTAAAATCACAAGTGTGCGCAAAAAATGCACCGGAATCTAATATAGAAAACTGCCTGGTATATCGAATAAAAAATGTCCAATTTAAATGATCCGAAATTAGAAATAAGAGTGACAAGAAAAATGCAAGCATCAAGATTGGCGTGTCGCGATGACGCAGGTCGCGGCCGCAGCGTCCAGCGACCTGTCATCTCCGCGGGAACGCTGACAAAAAGCGAGCGCCTACGTGACGTCCTGCCCCCCGCCCCGCGCTCCGCCCGCGTCCCCCGCGCGCTCTTCACGCTCGACCACTTTTTACCGCGCGACATTTGCCCGGAGTTCGATCCGTGTCATCCGACGTATTCCTTTTTTAAATTGCGCCGGCCGGCCGCTCGATTATTTTATTCTTTTTAATTTTATAATAGCATCGGAGAAATAACCGGGCGGCCGTCGAGCGGTAAAAAGCGGTAGCGGATAAAAAAGTCTATGAATAATTAAAGCGAGATAGCCGGTGGCTAGCGCATGGGAACGGAATTATTTAGCAGCGACAGGTCGCCGCCGCGCCGTGCCCGCGCCCGGGCTTGCTCTACGAAGGACGGGTCAATTTGCGGGAGTCGTTTTGTTTCATCTGCGCACTTGTTATCGCTCGGTTGCTCGACAAAACGGCCAAATTTATTTTTATGCAAAATCGATTAGACGTCCCGCGGCTGCCAGACCCTGCGTCGCTCCGAGGTAAATCTGATTTGAATAAAGTGGAACGGAGCCTGACCCTCGTGACCTTCTGAGGCGGTGTGGTTCGAGGGCATGTTTATGTTTAATGGGGTTACGTAGATGGGGAATCGTTTCGGGACCTGCTAATGCCCGTGCCCTGGAGTCAGAACTGACCTGAGCTTCGTCCAAATCAAACAGAATGATATCGGAGAAAATTGTTTAATTGAGGGAGTAAATTATAGTATCTCTGAGCCTCGAGGAATTCATCCATTTTTTGTTACACACTTAAAAAGAAAACCGCAAGTGTAATCGTTAAAACTTTTTGTTGAAGCACGAAATTAGGCTGATTAATGAAAAAGTTGAGGAACAATAGAAAGGAAACGTTTTTAATAACACTATTTATTTGTTCTGTTATTTAAAAAATGTTCACTGACACTTTTTGTGCTTTATGAATTGAGACAGTTGGAGATTTCTCTTCTTATTCATTCGTACTTAATTTATAATTAAATATTCTACTATTAAGGTCATGTGTATTTTTTATACACGAATAACGAAGACTATTGGAATATAAAGTGAATTCCTTGCACACGCAGCGGCGGGCAAACTGTTAGTCCTGCGCGGGCGCTGGGACCCGGAGCGATAGCTTTAAATACGTTGGGCACATTGCGTTTTACTTAGGCCGTGCGGTTAACAGGTTACAGATACGGCGTAGCGCCCGCGGCCATGAACCGATGTTTAAATTGCGTCAGTGTTGCCACAGCAGCATCCCGGGAACAGGTTGTGGGGGAGACAGGGGAGGGGAGTAAAAAAGGTTAAAGTATGTTCCTCTGGGTTGGAGCGGGGATGGGGATGCGGGGCGGCGCGGGCTAATGACAGGGGCGGCGGCGCCCGCGGCGGCTACCGCGCAAATTGATGCCTGCGCCCTCTGCGGAACCTTTGCTCCCGGCTAGTGATGCGCCCTATCGATAAATTACGACAGGGAGCGCCGCGCCCGAGTTGTGGTGTCCGGTTTATCGATGTTTAGCGATTAGTGAACGAAGACTATGGATAATTTTTAAATGCTCGTTATAATTTATTAAAACAACAGTTATTTACTGACCACAAAACCTCTATTCGAGTCTGAATATTTATTTGAAAATAAAAGATGACGAACATTAGATCATCAATAATGATAATGCAATAATTTTATTTCCTAAGTATATTAGTAAGACTTACAAAATGTAAAAATAATAAAAGAAACATAAGTAAACTTAAATAACAGTTGTCGATATCGATGATGCACGTACCGTGTCTACGGCAGCCGACATTACATTATAAAGATTGGTATTAAGTTTAAAGCTGGCCGCGGCTTATATTTAGAGCTGACGGTTCGCGGCTGCGCGCTCGTCCCGTAATTATATCCCAGCTCGCCATTCCGACGCTGCGCCACGTCTGCCTGTATGTACCAAGTTGGAATGTATGTTTGTAATATCTTATATTCAACCATGCTATATATATGTGGGTAATATATTATTTTGTTAACAATTTAAAAAATCAGGACGTAACAGAAAAACATAACTTGATTTTTCTACTGCCAGCTAGATGTCAGTTTTAACTGTACAGTTCGACAATTCAGTTAAAACTAAAGGTGTCTTGCAGGCTTTACTAGACTTAGCTTTCGATGGTAGTTTAATAGTCACTTCGTGTCATATTTCTTGTACTCTATAATAACTCTACACTCAGAGATTTCCTTAGTGACTAAACAATACTGAGTTGCAGTGTACACGTGACTCTTTATAGACTTGTAATTATACTACATGAACCTTGAACGTTTTTGTTTGTATTAAGGTCAATTCTAATACTGACGCTGAACTTCGTTATGTCACAAATAGTTCGTGAAAAGTTTCAAAATAATATGAACATTTCGAACTCGAAGCTCCTATAACTAGGATTGTCGTTTGCGTGATCTAGGCAAAGGGATCGCTGAAGTAATTAAAAACTCTGTAATAGTAACTTATTGACAAATATCTATTTAGATAAGACGAGAAACAGCGGACGAACGTTAGCGTGAAATAATAGGAAAGAGGTATTATATATGGAAGCGATATTTTTCTTATTTATCTTTTGTATTAGGTACTTTTCAATTTACTGAGCAATGAGGTTTCATTTACTTCGCTTACTCAGTCAGTATTCACCTACTTAAAGTAATTACTTGCTCCGAATTCATACTATTGTGAATAAAATTACCTATGTGATACGTGACGTTACGCCTAGAAATATAAAATGTGTGCCAGCTTAAGAATGTATGAGAGTATTTCATTGTTTACAATTTGTAAATAAGCATCTGTAACAAAGAAAACTATAAAAACGTTTTCTGCCTGCCTAGTTCATGCCACAGGGCGTGGTTATCTTTGTTTGAAGAACACCAACAGAGATTAAATCATTAATTTTGTTATTAAAACAGAAAGCTTATCATAGAGATCGTGGCGCGCAAAAAGCTTAGACGCAGTAATTGGACCCAGACTAAGCCGACCTATGGGTGTGGCGTGCGCTCGCGACGACCGACCGAGATAGACTAACGACTTTCCAATGGAAAAGAGTAAGACAGAGAGGTGCGCACGCGCAAGTAGGCGGGACGACTTCGGCCGAACGCATCCGAATTAATACGAATCGAAAACGCCCAGTTACCGATCCTCGAGTATTGTAATCGACTAGTCGAGATGATCTCCATGACTTGAACGGCGAAAATCATTATTTTAAAATCTTAGAGGTCTTTACATACTGGTCGATCGTTAACAATGCGAGCTATGTGTGAGAAACGCGGCTACATTGCATAGGTATGAAAGAAACTTGTGGTTATTGGCGAAATGTACGGCGCACCGAGAAGGTCGTTATTACGATAACTTTTATAGTGGCAATTAGTTAACTATAAGTTGAGTTAACCGAGTGATTTGTGTTACGGCGATTTCTAACTACTTAGATAGCGGTTAAGTGTGCAAATAAAGTTAGCGATGCAACTCATGTTGAAAGTTTTAATTGAGCTCCGAGATACGTTTGTTTATTAACGAAGCTTGATATCTATGGCACAATGGTGCGCGCCCGCAGCGGCTGCTTTATGTTATGAGTTCGAATCGGTTTCCGGATCAGATAGCATTGTGATTGTCATTTGAGATATTATTATTAGATAAATTTTATGGTCGAAGGCGGTCGAACTGTAAATCGAAATATTACGACTAAACCATTAGCATCCATATCAAGAAGTAATTATATTTACTGCATGGAAGTCAGTTGAATTATAATTTTGAAATTTTTTTATTCAACAAATATTCTCAGTTCCAATTCCCATATCAAAAATTATCAAGCCTATATTCCCGATTGAAGGGTCAAGTTAAACTGGTTTACTTTCCCGAGCTTCTAATTGATTTAGCTATGGTTGTTAGAATTAAACAAGTCCGGGTCGTCGAGGTCATTTAATACCTTGGGGTAATTGCTACCTGCTGGTTCCGAGGTCTGCGCGGGTCACTGGCGGGGGATTGGAAGAAATAATTAAATTGGAACTTCGAGGATGTTGCATTATCTATATATAAAATATAGGAACATATATCGTTGTTTTTGATTTAATATAGAAGTAAAACGTAAGCATAGTTGAGTGGACTCTATTTAGGACTATTTGACATATGAAGTGTCAAATAAGAGGTGACATAAGCTTTACATTCAACTCTATTCTTTCCTCTTTTTATCTCTCTAATTACACACAAATTATCTCTACAATAGAAACTGTTTATACATTTTTACGAAGCTAATTAATATATGTAAATCGTACATGATATGGCTTCTCCTTATCATACTATATAGTTCATATTATTGTATTACAATATGTAAAGTTATTTCTTATCCTTTAATAAAGGACATTGTGAAAAAATATCTTTGCTTATGAATTACGGTAGAATATCGAACAAAGGGCGTTAGTTATTATAATTCAATAAAATATATTTTCATCTTATACCTATCTGTTTTATAAATGCACTATTTATCTCATCGTAAAAGCAATCAGGGCCCCGTTAAGTAAACACGAAGCAGCCGCACTGACTTACTGCGCATGACCGGCGGTTATAGCGCGGTGTCGTGGTTGCAGTGTGACCACACTTTACGTTATACTAATACTAACATCTTGGATTGTAACCAAATTTATTACATTTCTAGGATATTACGTAATAATTTGTTTAAATGTTTACATATGCCATCCGTTTAAATTTCAAATTTTAAGAGTGTTGGTTTGGACTCGAGAGAGTCGACTCTAAATGTAATCAGAGAGAAAGTAGAGTTCTTGTATTGAATCTGCGCCGAGGTACACTCTTAGTGATAAATTTAAGTGCGCATATGACTATAAGAGTATGTAATTAGTTGTAGTTTAAGTAACTGCAAGTCACCTCAGACCCTACACTCGGAGATAGCAAATATCGCCATTGACAGGTACGACACGGGGAGACATATACTGACTAATAAATAGTTGTCTACAGTCTAGCAATTTTTTGTTACTTTACTAATATTTCTTGTAACCATTCCAGGTAAGCTTGAAAAAGCTTATGCTAAAATTTGGCTTACGATAATAATAGAATGTTAAGATTCGAACCCACTACAGATAGATCGTTAGACCGTCCTTCTCTAGTCTAGTTGTGAATCAACATTTTTAATTGTACAGTAAACGTTGAAAACGTGACATAAGTCGGATGTATTTCGGCTCGATACTAAGATGATATCGATATTAGGTATCGAGTAATAGTCGGTGCCCGCAGTACTGCGGTGAAACAATCTCGTTGTATCATCGGCAACTAGATAGTATCTCGGCTCGTGCCACTTGTAACTGAACTTGTAGAGACGCCAATAAATCGATACTTCCTTATCGATAAACGGTTTTCTTGTATCGACATATTTCAGTTACGGACTCCTTATTGTTCTTACGAGTTCATTTGTTGCGAACACTATATTACACAAGCGTAATTATGGATTAGACAAATAACTGTGTAACAAATACTTTGCTGACGACATAATGTCGATGAAAATTGGTTAATGATATGAAATTAAATGACGTGTTCTCGCATTTGTTATGTTTTGTAGGTTAATTATCTGAGATTAAGAATAATGACTGCAGCTGTTTAAATAAATTGATATGTCGATAGAATAATATATTCATATCTTTTGACATTGTTTTTGAAGTCTATCTACTACTTTAATTAGTTTTATATAAACTAAGTTAGTGCTTGATTACGATGCCACCTGATGCTAAGTGATTAAGTGGTCGAAAGACGGAACGCGCTACTACACAATACACAAGTGGAATTAAATAGTTTTTTTTTTAATATATTTTAAAATTCCGTTAAGAAAGTACTGGTATTATACAGTCAGACTGATACTCAGACACATCCAGCCAGCTTCACATTATCTGATTTTATTTATAAGTGTAATGTATCGATATAAAAAATAATAATGGTCCTCACTAGCAGTAAACGAGTAGCGGTCGCGTGCCGGCGGCGGCGCGCCCTCTGCCGAGCGCCGGAGGAAAGTGCGCCCACATCGGCACTATCTACTCGGACCCACTCCGACAACTGGAGCTAAACTACTTAAATGTCGTTTCATGCAACTAATACGTTTACTTAGGTCTATATTCATTTGTATTTCAACATAATATACTGGTTTATAATTGGAAAACAAAGGAACGTCTAGATATAATTTTTATGATCTACAGTAAAATTCATTAAACTTTAATCGTAATTTTCTTTAATTCGAAATTTAAAATCTATTCTTTTTTCTCACGAGCTCACATTTAAGTCAATGTAGGCCACTTGTACAAAGAATAAGTACTAATATAGATAAAATAATATCCAGGACGAAGTTATGTATATAAATAGTTACTTCCTATCTGTACTCTTTGACCCATTGCCGTGCTTTAAAGCGGGACTAAAGCGTACAAGGAACGCATTCAATAACACGGAGTCCGTAATTCCCGCGTGTTATCTCGCGGTCGCTAATGCGATTGTTGGATAGCGAGCAACTAACACTGTTCCTACAAGAGCCACAAGACCGTCGGCGCTTAGTAAATTTACATGAGGCCTACAAGCCACGCTAAAGCGATGTCCGGCTTATTTGGTAAGCCGAGTTCGCTGCGCACTATTGTTTCAAAAGTTACACAGCAGTTGATTATATAAACGATCTATTAATAGTTTTCTCTGCAATAATTCAAGTACAGTAAATTTCGCAACATCGGTCAACTTTAGGCTTATTACATTCAGCTTTTGACGTCGTTATTTAAGAATATTGGAATCTTAAGAGGTTTCATTCGACGTCATTCAGTGGTCATGAATGAACAGTTGTGAATAATTAGAAAACACGACATCTAACGGCGACGGATGTACGGTAATAACTCTCCGCGGGGTCGAAATTTATATTCATTAGACTTGTTAAAATGGTGAATATTTAACGTCGCATGAATTTGTAATTACCTCGCAAGTTAACCGTTTAGTTCCTATTTAATAACAACGATTCGATATTTGTTTCCATGTAACTTTAATTCGTTTTATTATACATGAATAGTGAATAAACGAGTAATATAATCTTGAATGAAAAGTGGTCCCCTACGGTTGTGTACATCCGCACTACTAGAGGGAATAAGTTGCCGGATTCTTTAAAAAGAGGAAAAATTGGTGAAGACAATTCATTTGTATCGATAATCGATAGTGTATATTAAACTAAGTACGTCTCTCTCAAAGTTCTTTGTTCTTGTTATTTTATATGTAAATGTTAATATTCTTGAACAATAATGTATTATTTGCAAGCTATTATAGTTCGCATCGCCGTAGCTGCTGATATCTTAGCTCCTTTAAAAACAAAGCCCTTTATTAAACCTTAATAACTTCCATTTACAATGGGTCTTACACAGAACAAAGTAACAAATTATCGCGATCAGATACACAAATGCTATATTGTTCCGGGCCAGAGCAGATTAGGTGTTTATCGTCGGTGGCCGTATAAAGGGGTAAGTGACGTCATAAATTAATACAGCCGAGATTGCGACCGAGAGCAGAGCGGTCGTCGGTATTAGCGTAGCAAGGCCGCTTTCATCCCGCAACTAGTTCGGTGGCAGATCGAACCCTTATATGGCCGGTACGCGGATACGATGCCGGCGGTGACCATATTTTTCGTCGTCCCCGAGATATAATTAAACCTATTATAAGATATCGGCTCATCTAGTCGCCGGCGAGACGACAAATTTATAAGAAAATTATTCAGTCGACGAATTAATTTCTTGTTTATATTGCTGGTCGTAAACATCGAATGAATAAATTCATGAAGTGTTGTGCAGGCAGATATAAATTGTAACTAATCATCGGACGAGAACACGTTCCTTCATTCCTAGTAACTATTTTACAAATGCATATCGTTGATTTAATTTGTGTAACAAATATTTTTGTATCACTAAACTACAAAAAATTAAAGCATTACATTCGTATAGGCACTTCATTATTTACTGTTGAGGTCCAGAAATTAAAGAAAAAGAAATGAATAAATAGTGGTTGAGAATTCCAGTTTACATTTTTATTAAAATTCGAATTAATTAAAAAGTTTTTGTATTTGTTTTTTCTCGTAATCTTATACGGGTATCTCATATCAATTTTTATTTACTATTATATTTTTTATTTAAATCAATGTATATATATTTGGAAAGAATTAGCATTTAGTACTAATTCAGTATAACTAGACAGATTGTATTAGATTGTTCTAAATGAAGTAAAATATATTCTCATATAGTTTTAGTCATTTATGTTAACAAAACACATTTTAAAATTTAAAAATAATGTAAACTAGAAATAACTTTTTTTTTTATCATATAACATTTTTTTTTTGATGGACGAGAACATTGTTTACGTTTTTTATTTTGTTGCAAAGAATCTAAGAATCTATTCACTGTCTTATTTTAGCCTGAAATTCATCAGTTACACACCTTTAGTTCTAACTTCACAGTTCGATCATTCATTTAAAATTAACGGTGTGTGTGACATAATGGAAGTAAATAACTTATGTAAATTAACTTAAATAAAAAATGAATGTTCGCACTAATTAACGAAGGGCGTTAATAAATTTTAAAATTATGACATATCTGTAACAAGGAAAGTAATAAATAAGAAACGGTAAGAATTATTACCGATCACCTTGTACGGGTTAAACCGTCGGTAAATCTAGCGGGTACACCCACAGAGCAGATTGTATCGCCACTGGATGCATTGTGGTGTCCCGGACGGTAAATGAGGTGTAGCCGCTGCTCACCTCGATTCTAGACCACTGATAATTACGACATTTCCAATTTCGAATCGATCTCGAATGAGACACCTAGTAGAGGCAAGGATGTAACAACAATAGTATTTAAAAATCAACTTACTACTTATTATTATTTAAATAATATAATAATAGTAAATAACTTCAATAAATTATTTGCTTTAACAGTAATTTTATATCAAATTCTAGTTATTAGTACATTCATTGTCATCATTAACGGCAGCCTATGGTCGTCGATTGCTGAACGTAAGCCATTAATGGCCACGACGACCAGTCCTGTGCCGCCAACATCCAATGCCCATATTACATTACTTATAGTAAACATACGCTGACTGGCCTTAGTCACCAACGACTAAATGCGCCAATTAGATGTTTATCCAATTTTAACAAGTGTTTTGTTTTATAAAGCAAAAGATACCTCACTCCATGTTACCTGACCTCTAATCTCATGTCCATGTAATTTGTAACAAGACAAATTGTATCGAGCCAACTCTATAAATGTAACTATTGCCTATCGAAGCGAAATTCCTGCACAGAACCGTTACGTTGTTGACTCTAAGTCGATCGCAGTGTAACCGCAGCGAGAGGCGTCCGATATAAAAACACACAAACGACTGCAGTAAATAATGACAGCTATTACTAGGTGGGAGCACAACAATCATGAGCGTTTCCTTTTAGAGCGAGCGGTCGACATCCGGCCGGTAAACGGATCTCCGAGTAGGGCGGCGTCGAGACATCTCGGAGCAAGATCTCTCTTTAATTATATTGTTATATCGATCGGCAAGCGGGAGGTCGTGAGGTTACACCAAATAGATTATCTACAGAGCGCGCCGAGCTGCCGCTTTCTGAATGCCCCTTCATATCTCCTGCGCACCACATCCAGATATCGAATATTTTTTTTTATTTCCCAACCGCCCGCGGCTCGTCGCTACGTCTCCGATCGCACAAGTCACTTTGATTGCTTTTTGTAATTTGTTGCGTTCGATTTATTTGAATTAGCTCGTCTTTTTTTACTTCGACGTAGATTTGTATTGTTACAGTTTTTGGAGCGATCTTAGATTATTTCATGGGTTATTTAATTTTTAATACAATTTTAATATGAGATTGTAAGTTTGTTTTGTTTGTTGTGAGTCGAGAGTGGAAAAAAACTAATATGATTGTCATTGTGTAAATTCTACATCATTGACTTTCTTTATTACTTTAGAATCTTAGCCGAGTTTGATTTCTTCTTCTGCTTTTATTGAGGTCAAAAACATGTGCATGTTAATTTATTTCTAAATACAATATTCTTTTGTTATCAGTGTTATTCCAACTTAGTAACGTTTTTCGGATGTTTTATATGGTTTTTAATCAAATGTAAAGGAAACAATAAATTTCCTAATTTAAATAAGAGATAGTTCTGCGACTGAATAACATAACAGCATATATTCCTGTGCATTTCATATGAGGCTATAATTCGTGACAAGGTATATGATGTCGCTGTTATCTATTAGAATTTTTCTTCTAACAAAGTTTTTGATATTAGTAAATAAAGGAAATAATATCAGTAATGTATGTACATTAGTCGAACTATACTTAAGGTAGATAATTTCACATTGTTATAATGAGTGTTGAGTCGCACATTTTCGGTATTAGATGAACTAATAAGAGCTCAGTTTCAGCAACACAAAATAGCTGTATCACGACAATGTGGGTGACGATTTCGTAAGGTATTAGTTTCGCTCGGGGACACCACAATTATGTGATTGTTTGCAGCTGTCGTGACGCGGTGATGTAGAAATGATCTACATAGAATGTGATACATGTTGATTGTGACATGTTTGTACAAAAAAATGAACTCATTCCTTCAATTTTAATCATTAACTTAACAAAGTTTCCAACGTTCGACATCATGCAATTGAGTCATGACATGGCATGATAATTATGATAGATAGTACATATTGTCATCCCTTTCATTACATTTTATAAAACAGAGACAACATGTCACGTGATTTTGTATGGATTTATCTATTATAGATGTAAATAGAAAATATCTTTCAAAAATTATCACTCCCAGGATATGCAACAAGACCTTGGGCATACCTCTCCATTTGACATTTACTTGACCTTTCGGACATCGCGTTAGAAAACTCCTACGACATGCCTTTATTTGGTAATGGTATTTAATACAATGATTATACTGATATGAATTCACATTAATTTTATTTACGATATCGATTGCGAAGTAACATCGTTGGTAAAAGTTGTGGCCGATATAACTTTGCCAGATGTCCTAGTAAAAGACTTCAACGGGAGCTTGTAAAAAGTCGCTATTCTTTACAACAGTTTAGTATGATCATATTTCAGTATATAATTTTATCATATGCAAATTAAAAAAAAATGTAGTTACACAGTACCGACAATAGACATTTAGATAAAAAAATTGAGTTGTTCACAAATATCTAAAGTTCAAAACTATCACATACATTTAAGTATATTGTTAAAATGTTTTAGTAAGGAACTTGTAAAAGGCTGGCTTAAGTAATCAGTTAACTTTCTCATACTAGTTGCAAAATCGATTAAGATGTGCAGAAAGTATATGATTAAGTACTTCACATACCTGCTACTTAACAGAGCCATTTAAAACGTAATTCGTTATATTAAGCATCACTACCGTTATTATTTAATGCATTATATAGTTCAGGCGTCGTGGGGCAACGTGGGGCGATGCGGGGCGACGTGGGCCGCCGCGCGCGCCCACGTCCCGGCACATAAACTAGATCTCGTCTTATTTATTCCCAGCTTTATTGTTACTCGGCTTTTTTGTGCTCTGAATCGTGTCGTTAGTGTAATCAGTGTATTTATTAGTTGAGATTTCCTACTTATCGAGGTCAAACGATGAACTTTTATGTTCGAAGTCCGTACAACTAATGGACATATAAAATATAAAGGAGAGAGTAGCTTTTTGTTATTTTATTTTTATGATAAAATCCAGTAAATGTCTAAAGTAAATAATCTTATGTACTGTATATGACACTACTGACAGATTATACTACAGTACAGTGAGCGACGGGCCGCGAGCGCGCTATAGTACCGATCCCACTCACCCTGAAGATGAGCCCCCGATGGGCTCGAAACAAAGCATAACTAAGCCTTTTATAAGTAGTATAGTGAAATATCTCACGAAAGTTTTATAGTTTAACAACTAACAGAATTCAACCCTACAAATGGACTTGAGTTAACTTAGTATTAATTTTACGCTCTACATTAGGTAGAGTATCTATGTGTATAGCTAAGATTACAAGATTCATACTAATGCGAGGGTGAATATTCGTGTAATATATATCCAATTGTTCATACATTGCAAGTCGAAAACAATAATCATAATTTAAGAACATCAAATTACCATAATCCATAGCATGGTCGACACGACTCCTTTAGATGTGGTGTGGGCAGACTTTATAGCTTGAAATTTCGTAAGAGTTCAAATAAAAAAAAATATTACAAAGGGTTAAAACTAGTTTGAGGACATCCCGGTATTTGTGAAAGGATTATTTTTAGTAAGCGAAACAATTAGCGGTTATTTTGTTTCGCGTGTCATTTGTTTTTATAATTAAATTTTGAAATTCGAATATGAACATTGTCCGAAGGATGGTATGTATTTTTTCCTCGTCTTCAATATTCCTTCTTAAAATAGATAGTGTAATTTGGTTCAGCGCAAGTACCTGATGGTAATGACATGTCAACGTGTCGATGAAGAGCATTATTCACGAACAACGCTCGTAAGACTACGAGCCTATTATAAGCGATAGCGGATTGTGAATAACTGTACTAAACAAATTATTGAGCACACTTTTGTATTACATCTTAACACTACTCGGAAGTTCAGAGTCTCTTTAATTACAAAGTTATAATAATTCTGAAAGATTTGGCTTTGAGTAATAAATATAATTGGTGAACGATTTTCATAAATTAAAATAGAATAATTGTTTTCATTTATAAAACAATTGACAACTGCAGCAATCAATTAAAAGTAAAAAAAATACGAGAAGGTAAAGAGACTGTATGTGGAAGGGTATAAAAGTAGAGGAACGGCGAAGAAGAATGTGTGAAGGGGGTGTGGGTAAGAAGGGAGTGATTTCAGATGGCTCATAGTGATTTAGAAGAGTACACACTGTGCTCACCGAACGTAAGGAAAAAGGTAGGCTGATGTTACATATCGAAATAGAAAACTGAACAAATGTTGCTAAAGTCATACATATTTTTAAACAGAGATCGCTGGTTATCTCGTAACGTGTGCGTAGCTCGGTGCAATAAGTGACATTGTGCTAGAAAATTAATCTTGTTCGGAAGCGCCGCCGTCGATTACAGCGCTCGGGGTGGAAGGAAAGTTAATCTATTAGCATCAGGCCGGTATGCTAAATTGCAATGATATTAACGTACCATTAAACCTGACTAATGACTAGATATATTTTTATAAAGAAAAATAATAATTTATTTGATTTTATTTAGGTTCTGATATAAAAAAATAAATTAAGTTTTATGAATATTTTATTATTACAGTGATCGTCTATTGTTCGAAATTATAACGTATTCTTTTTTATTCAAATTAATAGTAACTTTACACATGTTGTTACGATATAAACTTTGATTGTGTCAAATTTAATTGTTCATTTACTTCATCTATTTATGCACTTTCCTTAAAAAGTGGGTACAATTTTCTTTGTTTCTGGTATTAATTTAATGAAATTAAAATACAATCATTGTTTAGGCGTTACTAAAATTTTAAATAGAACATTAACAATCCAGATATTTCAGAAAAATACTATTCTTAGTAATAAATCTATGAAAGTGTCTCAGTTTCCTGAATGATAGTCATTCAGTGACCCGCCCAGCAATCTGAAAGTGTTGCCTTCGAGACACACTATTACGAACAATAATGTAAATTATTCGAATTAGTTACAATATCTGTTTTCTGTTCCAGGACGACTCATAACGAGTTGGAAAAGAACAGGTTAGTGGTAGTCATGTTCATTTGCGATGTAAGTGGCCGGCTGTCGGTTGTGTGGCAGTAGTGCACGGCGGTGCGCGCCCGCCCGCTGCGACCTTGTCGCCGCTCTCGGCCGAGTCGAGTGCAGCGCGCCGCGGGGGAACGGTAGCGCGGGGCGGGCCAGTGACGTTCCTCACCTATTTGGCAGGCACCTTCGCAGGCGGCATGTCGGGTTACGCCACGAAGAACTTCCCCAGTTTATAGCGCGATAGCTCAATGAGCGATTACAAAAGATTTGCGTTAAATTGCTGGCAATACCGGTACTAAGTAAAGTACACCCATCCTCCTGACGTCTTATTAAAGTCGCTCTATTTTCAGCTACTGGCCTCTGTTTGTCTGATTATGATGTCTGGTGTTTTAGCGTGGGATTAAATGCAGCTGGACTGCCAATTACCCCAACAGAGCCGTTTTGTATTCCACGGTCATGTGTCTGCGGGCGCGGGCAAGCACTGAGCCCCATTCGTCCTGCTTAGCTGGCCTAACTGCGAGTCAGGCGCTGCAGTCAGCGCCGAACGCACGTCGCCGCTGAAGCGGGCCGCCGAGAGGCGCGCGGCCGCGATAGGCGTTATGTACTCGTATTGCGTTAACTTTCGCTTGCGTACTCGCTGTGTAATAACAACTGGAGTGGATCGCGTAGCCTCGTGTAGCCTTGGCAACGCCAGATTTTTGTTGTGAAAGATTGTTGTGTCATAAACAAGTCTATCGTCTTAAGTTTTATGATAAAGTATATAATACGTATAGTAGATAAGAACCGGCATGAAGGCGACATGGCGTCGCGTGCGTAGCCGTGCGCGAGCACTACTAGCAATAGGCCGGCTTGTGTGCCCCCTGTGCGTGCACGTGAGGTGGCAATAATTGAGTGGAGGAGACGAAGTAGGTGGCCAGAACGTCAGCAACGTTCAGTTCTACTCGTTAAATTCAATCCACATCGAACATTCAAATCCCCTAAACAGATTTCAAATATCTTTTATTTCCGCCCTGAGTGCGACGAGAAACTTGGCTCACTATTACCCGTTAGTGAAAACGCATCTAAACCGGTTAAGCTATTCGTCGAGATCGGCGCGCGCGAACTCCAACGTCGAGACAAACACAAACAATTATAAAGCAATGGTACAGTATTGCGAAAGGAAGAGATCACCTGACCTCACCTGGCCCTCCATTAGGTGCGGCGCGGACCGGCATCAATATATGGGTTTCTTTGGTGTGCCAGTATCCCATTAGACGTGATGTTCCGAATATTATCTCGGAACACTGAAAACGCCGTAAAACTATCATTTTCCTCGGGGGCCTGGGCGACGGGTCGATGAGCTGACCTCAATTTAGTTAGCTTTAAACACGCGTGCAAAATGGCGAGTAGCCTTTTGGTGAATTACAGGTTGCATTTTGGAGAGAGCGCACAGGAATTACATGAGTTAATTCCCCATCCCCGCTGCACACCGCGCGTTTGTACACACGGCAGATCTTCACGCTTTCATAGTCGATGTTCCGCGCGTTCCAACCAAGTCATTTGAATTTTCATTTACGATGCGTTTAGCAAAGCAGAGGACCAGGTTGGCGGCATCAGTGTTTCTGTCCATGCTTATCAGGTTATTACTACAGTAGAGGGGTACTATCTTTAGGCCACATCACACCTCAACAGAAGAACGTCAGGGGCTAGTTTATCCTATCTAAAAATATTCCGTAGAATAGAGCTGGCCAGGCTGCGGTGACCTGTCGATACGCGTTGTCTACCTACAATCGAACAGAGGAGAGAATACACAAAAAGATTCACCCCTTCTCTTATAAAAAAGTTTCTCCTTCCGCAGGGCATGCAAAGTACCCTGCGGCACCCATTTTCTTTTAATGGGAGATGACTGCAATTGGCCGCAGCATAGTACACCCACAGTAATTAGACGAAACGTGGAATTATTGTACTTCACTTGGCGCCCCGCACCCCGCACCCCGCGCACCCCTCACCGACAACATGTGAGTTATGTGACGATTATGTGCAGCACGGAGCACAACAGAGCAACTAACTAACAATTGTACTAAAATTAAATTAATTCCGAAAACACATTCCACATCGCAAATCCGTACTTTGAGTCTTCGGCTCGTAGCAAGTGTCGCCGCGCGGCGTACAGCGGTTGGCGGTGCCATTGTTCGTTTACGTTTTATATAAGGGATGCACATTAATTCACGGCCTTAAGAATATGGAGAACACTAACATTTATAAATAACCAGCTTTTGAACGGGTCTTTGTCCGAGCGGAATTTGAAACTCATTAAGTAGCCTGTGTGACCCTTCCTCCAGCTCCACGCAATCTTGTATATCTCTTCCGCATGTGGTCGAAATCTATACGGTTGCCTCGGATGTACCTCCTAACACATAGGGGTGGATATCTGCTACAAAGCGTAGCCAGAACGATTCCATGCACCTGTACCGCACCGGCAGTGTGCGAGGCAGCCAAGCGCACGCGGGACTCATTCTCTGTCATTCTATTTGTGAACAAAGTGCAATTACGTAACAGCTTGGTAATAACGTGCTACTCATACATAGGCTTTGCACCTCACCTGGTCGTAGGGGACGTTGTCGAGTGCATGCCTTGGCAGCATTCAGTACTGCAGCTGGTCGGCTCCCCGTGATAGTGCGTGCTATACTATTGTTAGAAGCGAAGACTCTTAATTGGTTTCCTGGTGACCACTCCATTGTTATTTAGTTTTATCTAGCTGTAGGTCTTCCACATAAAAATAAATAAATAAATAAATAAATAAACGTATATTAGAGGCTGCTTAGCTTGTTGCCAAGTACCTGCCGAGCGCGACAGTGGCTGCAGGCGCCAGCACCGCGCTGCACGCGGCCGGCACCGGTGAAGCGCCGCGCTCGGGCATAGTGCGCGCCGATGCACCTCTACGACTACCTCGCTGAGCAGGGAACGGCCAATGTATTTAACTAAGATTTCAATCGAAATAAACGTGGAAGTTTGAGAGCGGCGGCGAGCGCCCACGCGCGGCACGCCAGCCTGCGCACGCCCTCGATACGAAAATAACCATTGTGATGCAAACTGCATTGAACTTTATTTATTTTTTGTTGTTTTCAAATCGCTCGTTGCGCTGCCGAGTCGTAGTCGCAATGTTCTGCCACGTAACGCACGCCCGCGCCATCTGTCGAACGTGGCAAAGTGTACCGCGGCTGCTGGCAGCTGGCGGCGGCGCGGCAAGTCTGCGAGGAATGAAACAAATCCCACAATTTTAGCGTTCGCGTTGCATTCGTGCATAACCAAAATGACACATGTGTAAGTGTATTCGTATTGGTCGTGTGTAGACCATGGACACCATACACTAATAGCCATCGTCTCTGCTTTAAACTCGACATCGGAAATGTAACACTTGTTCCACTTGCACTGGGGATCGGAGCCGTCAAGTGGCCACCGTCCGCCGTCTCCGCCCTCGATCCGCCCTCACCCCCCCCCTCACCCTCCTTCCGCCACCTTCATAACTCACTCAGACCTTTAGGGGATGATTTTTGTAAAATTCTTGCTTGATACTCGCCTATGTGGTCACAAAAGTAACATGCCTCGAGGTTTGGGCTGGGCGTCGACACCTCAGATAAATGGGGTGGATGCTGACGGGCGAGGGTATAGTTCTCACCGGTCTGGAGGACACTGCTACCAATTTATGACATAGTCAATCTGTGAGGCGGACCAGCCGTGGCTGCCGACCACAGCTCAGCCGTTATGACATAGTCAATCTGTGAGGCGGTCAGCCGTGGTTACCGGCTACAGTTTAGCTTTTGGTTAGAGGGCGCCAAGCGCGGCGGACGCGACCGGCCTGGACGTAAGTACGGCGGGATAGGCGGGCGACGAAGTGCACAAAGGCGCGCTGTGCGGGGCCAGTGTTGGGCACAGCTCTCAAAGTACAACACAGGGGTCAGCAGCTGATATTTTAAAAACACTGGTTATTTTTAATAGATTATATGTATGGTAGTCCTTGACTTGCGCATTATTATTTGAAACGCTTTGCATTAGGTACATGCTGATGGCTGTTGCCGCGCAGCCTCACCCGCGTCCACATTGAATCACTGGCAAATAGCGAGCAGTGCGATTGTACTGGTTTTTAGAATTCACTCGGCGAGGCGAAATAACATAAGGGAGCAACCCTGTGCGCCATCAGGTACTCCCACCGCACACGGAGCCCTCCTCGCGGGCAGAGGGCAGTGCGGCGCAATGCCAAGTTAAAAATATCGATTGTTACAACTACTGCTGCGCGTCAGATTGAGCCTGCGGGACTTAATACTCTCTATTTTCTCATATAAACTGTAAATTATCAGCTAAGTGAAATGAACCCAGAACCTGGACCGCTGCGACCCGCGCGCACCGGCCACAGCTCTCGGGGTGCCGAGTAACCTTGCGCGCGGTGCGCGGTAAACACGTCGCGTCACGAGCTATTCTTAGCCGGCAAGTGGGCGCGCGCGGGGTCGTCGACCGCCGCATCGGCTCAGTGCCGCTATTGATGACTTTTTTGGTATTGAAGATGTCCGGGCGTCAACGATCAGCTCGTGATCTTGCCGCTCGTTTCTCCTTCTCTAATACATTGCCC
>JAODUI010000005.1:1807967-1826334 GCA_027563995.1 Papilio gigon | reverse complement strand
AGGGACGTTGCAGTCTCGCGTACACGGACGCTTCGGTGTGGCACGTCTTTAATGCGGAATGCGTTGGTGGGAACGCACGCGACACGTAAAGGATACTCCACACGGTATGTGCCGCAGTAAAGCGATTAAAACTCGACCATAAAATGGTTATTTCATTTCTTAACGATCAATTTATATAGATATTAATCGTTGAATGACAGATGTCAAATCGATTAGTTCATTCGTTGACGACTGCATTAATTTTTGCGCACGCGTCAATTATGTTTCTTTTATTGACATTTGAAAAGAAATAAAAAATTTTCTTACTACATACAAATTATCGATCATAATTTCATTTCAAATGAAATAGAGTCAATAATAAATTACAGTATTTAATTAAAGGTTAAAATTTATTAGTCTGTTATGAGAGAGTAGTAAATCGATAATAACGAGTAGCGCGGTGGCAATCGATACATCGATAATCGTTATAACAGCTAGTCGGACAATAAATATGACTGGTAATATCCAATTGGATTCCTTGTTTAGAACCGTTCAATAACTGACTTCTAACGAACATGACTATATCCATATCCTGCAGAAAGACATGCAAGAGATCTGTGACGCACTGGTCACACAACATTTAACTTTCCTTTTATAAACCG
Source organism: Papilio gigon (assembly GCA_027563995.1). NCBI lineage: Eukaryota > Metazoa > Arthropoda > Insecta > Lepidoptera > Papilionidae > Papilio > Papilio gigon. Next base: position 1,825,693 of record JAODUI010000005.1, on the reverse strand, counting down.
AGCGCACCGTCAACTATTCAATTCCGTAATTCGAATTCGTATTTCAAATGTAAAATATAAAACAAAACACAATCGAATAATTTTATAGAATGAACAATTGTACATAAAAAAAAAACAAAAGAAACGCTAAAATTAATATATCTAGAACTAAGGACTCCATCTATCGGATATGCATTGCATCAACATTTCTATATCTGTAAGCCATTTACAGATAGAGCATCATTATTCTATAAAGTCTCATTAAACATTAAAAAGTAAATATCGCTAATAAAATGTCAAAGAAAAAACTACAAACAAGTCACAAGCTATACTCGGAGCTTCAATCAGTAGCAATTAGCCAGTTGATGCAGACACGCTGTCTGGCCTCAAGTGACGGGCGCCATTGTTCGTGAGGAGCTCAAGTTATAATGGTGATTGGATGTGATGTGTAGAAACAATGATTATACATGTAGTGGTGATTGCGGCCCGCCGAGATTGGCGCGTTTCTCCCGGCGTAATCACGTCTGACGTCTTCATTGTTACTCGACGCGCAAACGCCCACGTAAAAATTATTAAGACACTTATTGGACGCACTTTTATTATGATTGGTCGCGATCCGGGTTTGATGAATAATAGATGTTAGGGCCTTTATAATTAGCTGTAGCTACACCGCGGCAGACTTACTGGTGCAACTGTGTACGTCGTAATTAGGAGCAATGAGTTGTGTACATTTTTATTACTAAGGTTTATTATGTTGTAAGAAAGTGTACGTTTGTGAATGTGGCTCGCTTGTTTGCTGCTTGACTTAATGATTTTAGAACGTATTTGCCATATATTTGAGTCTTCTTTATGATTAATTTTACAAGCGGTGTAAATAGTAATAGACTACAGACTATGTAAAATTTTATAATACTTTTAGTTTTATATGAAATTGTAACTAGGTTTTTTACAAGTTCTTGTAAAAAATAACATATGAAAACTAACGTCACTGTTAAGTTTAAGTAACAAATAGCAGTACTCACCGAGGCGTACTCCGCACAGATGTCTATGGAGGTGACAAAGTCGTGTACGTCGTCCACCGACCAGCCGGCGAGCCGCGCGCGAGCCTCCGCACACAAGCAGTCGCCACGCGCCTCGCTACGATCTGTCGAATGACACATAAATAAGCAATCACGTCTCTTTTTATGTTTTATACTGTAGGGTTTTCTTACGGGTAAAAATCTACTGTTCAAATTATTCTTTATTTCTTCTGGTGGTATATTAAGTATAGTCTTAACCATCTCTTCAAGTCACACCTGACACAGACATTCAAAATCGATACAATCTATTTACTTTCTAGATTATTTTGAAGCATGTTTAAAGTTACGCATACTTGAGATTTGGACATGTGAGCTTTTGTAAGCTTTTTATTTCTTCGTTACAAGGATTAGAATTTTTCTATTGACGTCGAAGTAAAAATACACATTTTAATTGTATAAAATACCGTATCTAAAGTTCTTTGGTCGTACACAATGTGCTTCTTGTCCCAACAAGCTTTTCATATTAGTTTTTTGCGCTTGTCCGTATTGATTGGAAGCTTTTATATGTTGTCAAATGAGACTCGTTGTTAGGAACTTTTAAGCTGTATATTTTTTACCATTAAAAGTCGCGCAAAAAGAGTTACACGAATTAATTTATTATCAAAAAGTTTACGAAGATTGTGTAGTTGTAAAAAATAATTATAAACGTAATTAAAATAAGCGATTTTAAAAATCATTCTAATTTTAAACTTTACTCCATTCTTTGATTCAACTTTACACATTGATTTAATTAGTTTTTGTTTGAAAAATATTTTGTGGGAGTTTTAGTTGGTACAATAATGAATTTAATTGTAGACGTCAGATAATGTTCACGTTGGTAATTATATGTGATTTATCGTTGCAAGATGTTGTGCGTTCATAGAGCAATATTTGCATAGTTCAAAGTGCCAAGCAAGTGACGTCACTGGCTCATAAAGTTACAACCAATGATCACCGTTGTCTGAATTAACGTAGTCTTTGTTTATATTGAGAAACAATTGCAAACGTAATTTTTTTTTGTTACCTTCATTAGACACTCTGTCGCGGTCATCGCTGTCGCTTCGCGTGCTCGGGCTGGCGGAGAGGCGGGCGCGCTTGGCGGCGCTCTCGCTAGCCGCGGACAGATCCAACGGCGAGTGTTCCGTGGAGTTGCCCACCAGCCGCTTGCGCCGCGATCGACCGCCGCGACCCACTCGAGATATCGCCAACAGCGTCTGTGCAATAAAAGTAGTTGTAATCATTGTTCGCCAATCGCCGAAGCTAACTTTGAATGGGTCACTATGATTTTTACTTGCAAAATCATTCAACTTGCCTTTTAGATACATATAATCGATGTTTAATCAATTAACAAATGTTCTTAAGTTGCTAAATGTTATTTTAATTTGACCTTTATTGAAATACGAATGTATTGTGACATATCGAATTAGATTGCTCCAGCCGTTAGGAACAAAATTCATTGATAAGCTAGCAACATTTCTTATTTGGAATGCGGTAAAAGTGAGCACGTCACCAATACTAATTAAGCACCAGTTTAAAGTAGTTTGAGCGAGCATCAGGAAATAGAGTGGACAGCGTGGGAACATATAGCAATCGTATCGAGTAGATCAAGCGAAGCGAGCTCGGGATACTTTTAAAATCACACGTGTAGGCGCTCGGCGATAGATAGTTGATAAGATAGAGCTATTGCATCGTAGTGTGCGACTGGCCGGATTCCAATGCGGGACGTCACAGTATAAGTCAAGAGTTTGGTGGGGATTCTACTATCAATTTGTATATTGAATAAATGACACACGTATCATTTAACTACATTCCTGCTATTTTATTATTAATATGTACTAAAGCGAACACACACTACATATACGGTCAATTAAATGTACAAATAACTATGGTGCTCAAATTGAGACAAGAAAAGGTGCAGCCTATAATGCGGGTTCCCAAATACTATAGGAGGCAGAGATATCTTTTTGTAGCAAAAATTACTTTTTTTTTAAGCAAAATGGTGGTAGTATGTCAATTTAAAATGCCTTTAAAAATTGTTAAGGTCTTCTATAGGAAAGTGCGGTATTCTCCGTTTGCATTTCTACTTCGATTTAAATTGTGAATGGTTACTTATGAACCACTTGGCGCGCCCTTGGTATGTTATTCTAGATATCACAATGAGAGCTGCGAGCCGCGAGCCGCGAGCCGCGAGCCGACCTGTGACATTTAGAAACTCAATTACTCGGTAGCCGGTGAAGTGGCCCGATGCGGCCGGCCTAAGCAAACACCTTATCTGATCCAGACCACTCGCATTCATCATAATAACGTTAGGCCGACACGCTCGCCGGTCGCGGGTCAAATTGCAATCTATCTTTTTTAATTGCCCCGGCGCACTAAAAAAGAAGCAAAATCACTAATTCCGAGTAAATCTGAGTCGGAGGCGCGCGCGCGTGAAATGAACACGAGCGGGCGCGCGTGCGCTCCCCGAGCCGCCGCGCCCACCGGCCAGAGGTGCCGTCATTTATCTTACAATTTATTTCCGCATCGCTCCCGTTTCACTTTATAGGTGAAAATAAATTTAAAACGACTATTTATAGACTGAATAAGGGCAAAGGAGAGAAATGTAACAAATCATGTTTGTATTGCGCACGGATACGATCGATTTTAGAAAGCAAGCATCCAATGCGTTTACGAGCATTATGGAGGGAATAATAGTGCAGCGTTTGAAGTGGCGCGGATGCCCGCTAGGTGACGCCTCGAGCACTCGCCCAGTGAAAATAAGATAATCATCGCTTTTACTGGACGATATCTGCTGCCATTTACTTACAGAGCTGGAATGTAATGATTGTTTACGATAAATGTTAACTTAAAGTACTTTACATAAAAATCTAATTAAATGTTAGTACTTCAGGATATATAACAATATCCATTATAATCAAATAGACTTTAAAACCGACACATTTGATCAACGACGTAATATCTAGTTTACACATTCGGAATCTATTTTACAAATACTGATTTCAAATACAATAAATACTAACACTACAAAGTAATACTCGAACGTCGCCATTTTAATTTCACATCTCATGAGTAGCGTGTCTTTGGCGCATGCGCGGCGCGTGCCTCCGCCAATTAGTGCAGCTCCAGTTGTGTCCGCGCGAGTCGAAACGGTTCGCTGGCCATCGCCTCCGTATAATCCTGCTGATTGTGCCCGCTCGCACACGGTAACCGCCTCGCAATTAACACTCTCTCCGTCTTATCTGCACCGGAGGAAGTGTAAAGGTCGTAGGCCTTATCTGATTTAATTGTCTTCATTATGGCCGCAAAGGAAGCATCGCTCGCCGCGCGTTATGATTTTAAAGAGGTCCGAATTAACATAACGCCGGTCGACTGACCGCGCGATACCCCTCTTATGAATTTAACGATGCCCCGGGACAATTTAATCACAGCCGTGAACTATGAAACGCGCACTGCGATGTAATTAAAGCGGGAAGGTCAGTGAGCACTCGTGTAAAATAATTAATATGAATTTTAAAGACGCTCTTATGAAACAAAAAAGCAGCTGAGCGTAAATTATTTCATAGGGGGCAGACTTTTAGTTGATGTGAGTTATGAAGCCATGAACGGAAATCGTAAAGTAATGTTTTAATTTTCTTTTATATCATTCTGGTTCTTTTGACGTGAAGGTTAAGTTAAATATGAGATTATTTTGAATTACATTCAAAGCATTGTAAGAATCGGAATATTCAAAAACGTTTGCATATAATGTAATTACTGAAATATTAATTATTACAAGGTAATTAGGGTTTTGAAGACATAATATTTCTAACGGTTTATAAGGATAAGAAAAACTCTTGCTATATTCCGTCAAAATATGATACTAATTTCTTTATAAAAATAGTTGGTATATTAGAAGACATTTAAATTGTTACTAGTTTATAAAATAAAAACATTAGTAGCTATTTGAGTCGAAAAAATGATTTTATTATGATTATTGCAAAGCGATTTAATAGATGTAGCGATTGTAGCGCCCCCTGCAGTAAATTCAGATATATGAATTAACGTATTCATTCAAAACGATGATGCCAGGATAACGCGTTAACGTCAATACGCTTGGTAGAACGCTGTCACGTACTCCTTTGTCATGAGGAAGAATAAAACTGTTTGTCAATGCTTTGCTTCGACGCACGTAATGTCTATGGGTTTCCTCTTCCTAGTATGATAACCTCATTGCTATAACAACTATGGTTTAGTTACTATTAAATTTATTATCACATTTTACATTTGCGTTCCATATTCAAATTTTAACGGTTAATGTTATTATTCCAAAGCTACTGATGAATATGATGGTATGATCGTCGTCGCCTATGGACATCCGCAATAGTAAAAGAACCACAGATGCGTTGCCGGCCTTTAAGAATGATGTACACTCGCTTCTTGAAGGACCCTAAGTAGACTAATTACCATGACATCGTTCGGAATAAATATCGGCAAGTTAGGACGTTGTATTCATTGAACTTTTTGTATTTATAAACTCACCTTAGTGGAGCTCATATCCAGCATGGGAGGGAATGCAGGCAGTCTCAACGGCCCGCCCTGCTGTGTGGTGAGCTTGTCGAAGAGGCCGCCGAGAGGGACTTCGCTGGCGTCCGATTGTACGGGCGACGGTGGCGCAGCTCGGCCTTCCACGCCGAAGCCATTCATCCGATGAAAGTAACTAGGAAAATTGTTAACAATTAGCAATGATTTATTATAGGTTGACTGTAATGAGTCAAGAGCGAATACGTTTAAGATAGGAGGAGAGAAAGGGACCGAACTTTATGCCGATTCGTAATCGAGTATCTAAGTTATGTTTATTTGAATAATTCAAATTGTTATTGTTCTGAGTTAAAATTGTATCGTAAACTTTAGTACAAGGTCAATTGTATGCAAAATTTTCACACGCATTAAATGAAATTCAATGCTTTTAAATTTATCAAGAAATAAAATAATACGCCTCGATTTAATATGTTTATTTGTCTTTCGAAAGTTCGTTTATTAATATTCGTAAATGGTCCGGATCCTGATTTCCTGTTCAGATCTTTGATTTCTTCCTTTCATATTTCCTGTTTGACCAACGTGATCTGTTCTCATGGGACAGAACTAATGACTACATCCTATTATTGCTTAAATATGCAACATTATTTTAAGCAGTATTAATTAATTCTCGGATTTTATTAAGAATTAATTGATAAACGAAAGTGTAGATTGTATTTAATCAAGTATATTGTTTTAAAAAACATATTAAGATAAGAAGTAGTGGGGAAATATTTACTACTATACAGAGTGTCTTTTAATGATCAGTAAAACTGTCCCTTTGTCTACATTTCTCAACATAATTCAAGGATCTACCTTAGTGACAAAACAACTGTGAGTATGGTAAATATACTTAAGTGAATGCATGCACTAACATAATCAAATTGGTGACGTAGGTTAACAAGAATTAAAAGAAATAGGTAAACAAATTTTATAATACGAGTCAAGGGTCTATTCTGCAGTAATTGTGTAGCTCCAAGGGCGTTATCTGTTATAGGCAGCGATATCTAAGTATGTAAAGCATAGAATTTATGTCGAACAATGAATTTAGTGGGCGACCTTTGTACAACATTGCTGTTGTTTCATGAATAATGGCCCGCCTTTGGAGATAATTAAAGCATGTATAATCGAGTGAAATACTGCCTACCGGTGTAGTAGCTTTGTTAATGTCAAAAGGTTAGCTTTTGTATCGATACCAGATACTGCATGCATTTCACTATTACAATAATCATTATACAGTGATAGGCTGCTTGAAAGATTCTGTTCCGTTCCAAATTAAATGTCTGTTGATGTTCTAAAATCAAATGTGCACAAGATACCAGGCATATAGCCTCTCCAATTAGATAAACGATAAAAGTACTTGACCTACGACAATATTTATGTTTACTAGTTAGTATTTTAATATTGATGGATCCTACATGCGACAAATATCTTGTGAAATTTTTTGACATTGTTAGGGGGCGCTAATGTGTTGTCATCATTTAGTTTGACTTATGTGCACCGGGTCCGATAGATAACATTGTCGGTCTGTAAAATAGATTTTAAATATTTGCATAACCTACATGAAACTTCCGATTTTCCAATAGATATTTAATACGCAACGGTTTTTATTATGCAAGTCAAGATTGGTTGCACGGTTCAGAATAAAATGGACGCAACGTGCGAATGCTTACATCACTTTAACATCGATGCAGGTGATAAAAATCGATTAAAGTTGCCTTTGCTACATTTTTTGCTGCAACGTCCGCCAATACAAGTTGACCTTGGGAATAGAGTTTGAAGCTAAGTTACTTATAATGTGGTGCACTTTTGTACCGCCGAGTAGTGTCAATGGAGGGGTTTTTAAAAGTAATTTAAGTGTCCAAGAACTTCAATAAGATATAGTCTTTAATAGAAAAGGATCTGCAGTTAAAACTGACAGAGGTCAACGACCTTGGTGTTATATTATAAATTCATTAATATAACATCAGTTCACGCGGAGAGCAATAGTTCTCACGAATCATGTAAATCTGACGACTCAAAGTAAATTATCGTATCGATTAATATGCAAATCGATTCGGGCATCACTAGGCGGTCGGTGAACCGCTCGCATGCTATTGTGAACGGTGACATGCTGCGTGTGAAAAACGCATGTTGACACGACCATCACGAAAACGAAATCTAATAAAGCGACGAGCCGACTTTCTGTTTTAGCCACACGCGGCTTTACTCACGGTTTGTAACTATAATATACTGCTGTGTATCGATAGTAATTTTGATATAACATATGATGGGTACTATAAAATAACACGGAATGAGTAACCACACAGTTTCTTCAACGTTACATTAAAAATAAATTAATTTACATTTTAATTTGTTTATTTGTTTTTGTAAGTAATATGGGGAAACAAAATACTTATGTTAAACAGTTTTTTTTTTTTTACTCAAACGATTGTTTTTAGACAGCCAGTGTGTGTTAATATGCCAATAGCTATAACTGTTGTAGTGTCAGTGTATACTTTAAAGTAAAATTTAATTTGTTATAGGTAAAGAGCGAATAATAATTCAAATATTCCCTGAACTTGGCCGTCTATTAGCTGCCGTGTACCGCTACAATCGAATGTCGGATATCAGAAATTATAGCGAGCCGTGTTCAACACTATGATACGTTAAATTATCGCCGTATCGAATCCAGGTGACATAGTGTTTATTGGAATTGCTGGATACAGCATATTTTCATATAATCGCAGTCGGCCTTAAGCGATATTTTAAGTCAATACACAAGCAAATAGCGTTGTTTAAGAAACTATACAACATTGATAAAGTTGAGTGGTGTTTAATTACTTTTTATACAATTTATTAAGTATGTAAATCAGTAAGGATTTATCTAAATCTTTACATGAAATCATTGGTATATTAAAGCTGTATAAAAGATACTCAAATTTATCCGAAGGAGATTATTGTTAACATTATTTGGACCAACGTCCTATCTATGATTCACGTCAACGCGGTTTGAGGCTGTACTTCCTTCGTTATCTGACCTTTAGTGTTCCTCGTTTCTCAGAAGACAAGCATTGAAAATTTTCTAGTACTAACTCATTGGCAGGATGCGTGTTGTAGCGCGCGGCGAGCGAGCGCATGATGTCGGAGTAGTTGCGGGGCGGCTGCGCGGGGTGCGCGGGATGCGCGGGGTGCGCAGCAGGTTGCGGCGCAGCGTGCGGGCTGCCGCGCTCCGGCGGCGTACCTGGGTACGACGACGTCGACGGCGTCACGCTACGGGACCTACACATGCAGGCAAGATTTAATTTTTACAAATGCAAAACCCCATTAAAGAGAAGAAGAAAGATTAAATGAAAGAAAAGTTAATTCTTCTCCCTTTTTTTCACATTCAATATGTCTATAGAAGACCACTTACTATAATACGCTTGATTACGAATCATGCTAGAAAAAGGTACCTTGAAGCGGTAGAGTCGTGAGGGCTGAGCCGTTCGCTCTTGACGTGTGAGGGCTGCGTGTGCAGCGTGTCCTATCTTTTCTTACTTAAAGCCAAGACTTTGAAAGTTTACACGCCTTGATTTTTTTTCTCAGCGTCTTTAAGAGATCTTTGAAGAGAATACTGATCAACACTGTATAGCATTTTCCTCTAGAACACCGTAGTATCTTATGTCTCGGACCAATTTCTTTATCCATTATTTTCGTTGTCTTAATATCCACCTTATAATGTACACATATGTTGTTAATTGAACTCAAATGATTATTATAATACGATACGGCGTATTGATCAGCGGCGATCTGCATTCCCGCACACCGTCACCATCCACCTGCATATCTTAAATAGCGGTACATCCGGCACGTCAAAGCACGCGCGGAATGTGCCGCCGCGCGCATTCTCAACGCCGTGCACATTATCATTCTATACCGGAATTATCTGAACGTCTAACATTATCGATTGTTATGAAAATTTCAATAATAAGTCAAATTAATAGAAAAAAAAAACACTTTCCTACCCTTACTTTAACCCGGCCAGCTCTGTTTACCCTGTGATGATTGTAGAAAAAAAAATGTTGAATTCAAAAACAAAAGTGCCAAAATTCTAACGGTTAAAGGTACAGATTACCGGTCATGTGATCGAGAGTTCGAATCCCGTCGACTAATGTTATAAACCACTTCCTAGCACAAACCTAGCTTAGCTGGAGTGGTAAAACAAAAATCTGCTAATATTTTCATAAACAAAAAAAAACTGTTATTTTGTAAGGTGAAGTACGTTTATATTTATTATAGGACTGTTAATATTCAATGTTCCACATTTATGTTTAATCATTGTTTAATTTGTTTAAGTTTATTTTGACGTACACAAAATTCTTCGTAATTATTACTAGCCTTGAATCGTCCGCCTCGCCTGTCTCGCCTCAGCGCTGATTATAGTTGACTGATATTAATTCTTATTCTTTCATGTTTCCCAGACTGTGTCCGGGCATGCGTTTAATTCAATAACTAACAAGGAGCTACAAAGATCGGAATACGACGTGACATTTCGTTCGTTAAAATTACAGCTAAATTAACTTGTGTGTCTAATGCATATCTCCTACGTAAATTAATCTTCGTAGCATCACTACGATAATATCGTAGAGAAACGTTCTACAAGACTAAATAACATTACCATAGTTTTGTCATTTATTCGTACATATGTTAAGTGTTTGTTTTAATTATTGGAATATTAAAAAAAATAGGTAAAAATAGAAAGCGATTAAACTATGCATTGTTTTTAACTATTAAATTATTGGTATATTTTTTATTATACAATTAAAAAAATATTTTAGTACTCCAATAAAGCTTTCCGCTTGTGCTAAAACGTGGTTTACGACAATAGACAAATGGCGGGATTCGAACTCACGACTACGTACCCTTAACCATTAGGATATTGACCCTTAGTGTTGAGGTATATCTTATATGGTAAGTTCTCTAAAGTGTTATAACATAGATTTTATATTATATTTTTAGTCATACCGTATCCATTAGTTGTATAGTTCCAGGTGGCACCGGTCACAAAGTGCTACTTAGTCTGATTGGACAAGTTTTTCCTTTAACTCGAGAGCAGAGAGGCGGCCGTTAACGTCCATTCTTCTGTGAAATTGGCCTCAAACTTTGATGAATACAGAGGGTTGTAAGAATTATGATTGTCAAGTAAAGGGATTACTGGGATTATGATCTGATTTTAATTACGTTCACTCAATTGATCTTACAAAAGCTTTATTTATATAAACACTATTAATAACACAAAGTTACGATTATAATTATGTTTTCGGTTTTTCCTACACCCCTTAAACTGAACAGTCCATTTGTACAGCTAAAACTTGTGCAAACTAAACTGAGAACTGTGCAATTTATCTGGAAATTAAAATACTGCCTTCACAACTCTTAATGTAAAGTTCGACTGTTCACTTCAAACTGAAAATGTGTAGCGGGCTTAAGTATATCAACTGAGTTAAATTGGGAACATAAATAAATATTTTTTAATGAAAAATACCTTTGATTGAAATCTGCTACGTTGTGCTACTAATTACTACTATAACTACTATAATACTATACTATACTACTACTATATACTACTATACTAATTTATACAATATCTTACATTACTACACAATGTTACGAGGTTCTACGGTTAAATTAATATTAAACCTAACATAAATGAAACGAAAATGTATGTTAACCAGTGTTTCAAAATGAAAACTATCTGATTTTTTTTAATCCAATAAATCAAACAACTACAAAATTCATGAAATATATTGAAAAGTGAACTGAAAGATTTTATTACATGGCTATCGTTTTCAAATCATCATCAGTAGTAAGAAACCTCAAGTCACCGCCGATAATCAATATCCACTGTCCATTTATATATCGTCGAAGGTCTGTACTCGTTTTAGTTGTACAAACTTTAACATTCAGTTACTGTAACCTTTATATCTATAGAGATAAGATTCATTTTAGTTTGTTACAATGATATTGGTATGTCTCGAGGAATATTGGCGTGATCACGTGCTTGACACGTGGCCGTACACATCCAAAGTTCGCCGACGTCGGCTGCACTCACAAGATATCCGGGCACAAGGCAACTTTCACGTATGTCTGGTTATTTGTAGCGTGAATTACTGCGGCTACGAGTAACCGAAATATCTTTATTGTAGTTAAAGAATTTTCCTTTGAATTAATAATCAAACAAAGAACAATGCAAAGAAAAAAAAATTACTTTCAAAAGTATCGATGATATAAGTTCAATTTTCAATTTTTTTTTAGTTTTTTTTTCATGATAATAATATTAGATTTTTGTTAATTTATTAATATTTCTTACATAGTCAGTTTTTTTTTTCTAAAAAAAATTTATTATTTTTATATGTTATAGTAATATATTTTACGCTAGTCTATGAAGAACATGCGCAGTTTGGAAAAGATGTATTCAAAGTAGCTAAACATTATATCACCTTAAGGGTTGTTCCTGCGGCCGCACATATCTCAAAATAGATGTTTCCTTCGCAATAAGAGTAGATAACGCAAGGGCCGATAGCGGATGTCTTAAGTGGCTGAGAAAGGGCTGGGGGCGTTTGAGGATATTTATATTCCCAATATATCCGAGAGGTTGTCAGTTGCCAACTCGAAGACAAGTTTCGAACTAGTTTGTCGAAGGGTTCTTGTCACTAACTGATGTAAATATTTACAACGTTACAATTTAAATTCGTAGTTCTTATTTATACATTTCCGTATACGTTGTTATCATTAAACGTGACTACGTATTAAGAGTAAAGAATCGTCTTTGTTTGCCCACTATTGGACATGAGCCTTCCACGAGGCAAAATTATCTCACAAAATTTACATAAATTTTACTGCACGTTTACAGAAGCTGAGAGGCTACAAAGAATATAGAAGTCAAGATTTTTTTTTATATAATACAAAGTTTGCAGTTTACATCGCCGAGCCAAACAATTACAGTTATCTGAATTTCGATTTAATCTTATTTTTACGTAAAGAATCGCATGTCAATATAGAATACATTTTTTTTCCACCGAGTCATTCCAAACGTGTTAGATCAACGAGGCATTTAATTTCAGCTACAATAGAGATGCCAGGGGAGGGGAGTGATCGAACACTGTCCCCTGGGTTATTTCTGGCTCACAACGTTTTACAATGACAGAAGCGTGAATAGTAAATAAAAGTATTACTGTGATGGTTAAAAATTTTTTTTTACCATGTTTATAACCTTGGTAAAGTTTTGATTGCCGATTTCTTCTAATCCTACACTCACTAAAATATATTAATACCTTGTTTATATAGCTATAAACGTTACATCTGAATTCCTTTAGCGTTACCTAGCTTACTTGACATCAGAAATATCTGCTGGCGCAGCGATCTCGTCACCAGAGAACGCCAACGCCTCACCTGCGTCGCTCGCTTTTGGCGTGCTTGCATATGAGATACGATAATCATGTTTTTTGTTTATTTAAAAAAAAATAGCCTCCAGTCGTTTAGTTTGAGGAATAATGTATCTATTTTAAAGTAAATTTACTGAACTCCAATAATTCGATACCTCTTTGTCAATCATTAAAACGCAATGACGTATAACGTTGAAGGAATAAATCCTTATCATTGTGTCGCAAGCGCGAGGTCAGGATGTTTGCCGTGGCCGGTGGCCGGTGGCCGGTCCTGCTGTTTGCTAACGAGTCTCTCATTTAGCGAGTTAGACGTCCGACAAAGCCGCTGGCGTCTCATTTGGATAATGCTATGCAAATACGTGGATACAGTCAACTGGAACCCTTTTGAACTCCAAATTTAATTGTTTAAATTTTTAAAATAGATAGCAACTGTTTTATTAAAGACATTTTCGTGTCTATTTTAAAAATTATTATTTATTAACTTTATTTAAGCATAAAATTTTAAATATAATGAAGATAAACAAATTCAATGTTGTACTTTAGTTTTTTATTAGGAATCCAAAAAAAACATTTTATCTAAATTCCTAGTTGAGATTATGTATAGTATTATACTGGCCAGATGTATATAAGAAACAAACCTCGCTTGTTTCCAATAGAGATGCAGAAGAGAAAAGAGAGAGACAGCAGTATATATAGACAGAGATAACAAATATATATTCCGACTCACTTTACAAGCGTACAGTTCCAGTTCCAGGATGCCTACTGCAGGTTAAAACTCTAACCATATATGGAAGTAGTTTTAATAATGATTCTAGTTAGCAGTAAAAGTTAACCGAGAGCATCTAATCACCCGACCTTAGCATCTTTAATTCATAATCACCAAACTATAATTTGGTTGCTGGATGGCCGTGCAGCGGGATATTGGCTGGCGCGACGCCGGCATTCTACGCGACAATAAAATTTCACGCGACATAAAGCAAAAACACACCCCCAATGTATACCACTGTTATTTCTCGTGACCAAATAAATAAGACCTCTCAAATATCATACATTGTTCCTGTCTTGTCTATAGCGTCAATGGTACAGGGGCCGCGGGAGGTCAGGAATTCTGGTGAATAAAATACATCTTGTTATGGTAGTGCGGATATCGTCAAAGTTCTGTCGGATGTTAAATATGAAAAGTTCGACTATAACGAGGACCGTTTAATGTTCGATGTTAGCGGCAGTACATAATGTATGTTATTTTAATCAAAATGTTGAGAACATGATTTAAAAAAAAAAACAAAAGAAGTACAGTGGGTAAGCAAAGGCTGATGGTGGTAGTATAGGCATATACTAACAAACATTTGAATACTTTATTTTACACTATAAAATAAACAAAACGTAAGCGACGTGTTAAATAAAAAAAAAATATGGTTATGGTATTTACAAATAAATATTATAATACAGATTACAAACATTCGTCATAATAATTAGCACCATAAAATGAAATTTTTAAAAGGTATTTACGTAGGAAAAATATCTCACCAAAAATGCTCATAAACCATGGTAATAAATTTAAATAATATGCCATTACCGGAAACATATGTGGTGTAATAATTCCCAACATAAAATATATATATCAAAACGTTTAAAGTATGGGAAAAGAGGGAAATTACAAAATATAAAACAGTATTTTATTTCTAAGAACATTAGTAAGTATAATTAACTGAACTTAGTTTTTTTTGTATATGGTAGTTAACTCTCTGACAAAGCATATATAAATCTTGATGAAAAATGAAACTTTCCCCAAGAATTACAACAACTAACTAATTTTATGTTACAAATGGTATCAAACAATATTTTCAAGACGTTGACGATAAGCTATCGTTATAGTATAAAGCTATGTACACATCCAAGCAGAAGCTAAATAATAAAAGGCTCGCGTGCAGTGTGCACCCGGCTTGAAAACGTCTCGAACACCAGCGGCGGCGGCGGCGGCGGCGGCAGCGCGGGGCGTAATTTGAACAAATGAGCGACGGCTCCGGAACTAAATTAAATTCGCGCCGGACTCCCTTGCCGCCCGCCGCCCGCCGCTACCGCTCGACGCTCGCCGCCCGCCGCTCACCAACAGATTACAGAAGGCGACCAACGCGGCCTCTCCAATTTGTATCGATTCACAACTAACACAACTATTTCTATCATACTGACGTGCTTCTTTAGACTGGAGTATCGCTACAATAGTTTCGTACCTCCGGATGGTATCATTTTTCTTGTGTAAATTAAATATGTACAGATTTATCAAAGATACAAGTGATATTAAATGATATGCAGAAACGAACATGCAAATCGGCAAACCGAAAAAACGACGCAATTAAACATAAGTGGTTTTTAAGAGCATAACCTAATCTAGGGGTCACAAAAATTCGATCAAAGAGTAAAAATTCAACAGTTCAGGGAGCAAAACGCACAGCCTTTTCAAACCCAAATCAGAATCATATTGACCGAATGCAAATAAATTCCTTGCTATCCAATGTTTGAACACGTCAGCCCGCGCTCACCCGCGCCCCGCGCTCCGCACCGCTCTCCTCCTAATCAAAAAATTGAACTTTCAATAAAGGGAATCATTAATTCTTTTTAGGGAGGGCTCCTGTAAGATCCTAACGAACTCCGCAACAATCTTGGCATGTTTTTGTCGGATAATTATTTGAAAGGAATACTGCGATGCGGCGGCGGGGCGGCGGGGACAGAAGTTTCTTCTTGTTCGATTCTTTTTCTTGTTTATTTACGATGTTTTAATTATAAGTTGTTATCATGGCAACGTTTACAAAAACTGGTTTATTGTAATTCGTCCTTACAGGCTCTAATCCAAATAAATATTAATCTATAATTGCATTTGTAAACATGCAATAATGTTGCAACAATGTTCATTTACGTTTTGTTTCCTTTCTCTTCGTGGATGTATATGTTACTGTGTTGCCAGTGGTCAATTGTTACGTGATAATAAAAATAAAACTGTATGCAATCAGTGATGAACCGTGACAATGAAACCAGTCTAACCGGATATTGATCTGTTATTTTCCTTAGAAGCTATTAGAGTAATGCAGGCAATCCCCCGCCGCGGCCGGGCGACTGCCGAGAATTAATGATGTCCCTTATTGGAAGCGGAATTTTTTGATCCCCCCTCCTTCCCCTTTCAGCAGCCCCTCTAGCCGAAGGCAGAGGAAGCCAACAAAAGCTTGTTTACACGACGAAGCTCGCATTAAAACAGACTCCGGTCGCTTTAAGGCATTTAGGGGCCCATTGTGGATTATAGTATCGGATTGTCAAAAGCGATGTTGCGTTTATGTCGCTTCCGGGCCCTGAAGGGTTGTAAATGAACTTTTTACCAAATGCCGTGATAATTGCAAGAACACGTGTATTAAAATGTATTTTGTAATTCGTTGATACTATGAGTTACAATCTTCGTTTATAACTGAAATCCCCTTGAACTTGAACAACAATTTTACCTATTTACATCTTCCCCTACTAATACAATATCCGCGCACTGCCCGTCGCCCGAACAAGATTCATGCACAGTGCTGCCCTCAATCACGTTACGATGTAGTGATAAAGTCGGCGCGCGCTTTGATCAATTACCCGAGCAAATGATTCTACGCAACGGCTACCTGCGGCCAACAGATCTCTCTCCCACAGGAATTGAAGCGTCAGTTAATACAGAGGAGTCTATAACCGAGCAATAGACTAATAAGACTAGAGCATTGTCGATTTATCAGCACACTGTATATTATTCATGGATTCAAAAACAGATTAGTTCACTAGTAAAGAATACAACACAAATGCATTCCTGCTCTCGAACAGTATGCTTCTCATGGATTAAAAAAAAACACGTTTAAGCGTCAATAGCTTAATAGTTATGGGTACGAACTACCGATCTAGCGGTCGCGGGTTCGAATCCCACCATTCGACTATTGTCGTGAACCATTCCTAACACAAGCTTTTTAAAGCTTAGCAGGAATGGTTACTAGAAATATTAGTAAACTATCAAAAATCTACTATTATTTTAATAAAGAAAATATATACATTGCGAAAGATAACTTCATTGAATTAATCTTGTGAGAGGGATACAAAATATTTCTACTTCTTTGTAGGTTCTCATACTATGTATAAATAACCCAATGTAATGAAAGAACATTGTAACATTACCCAAGACGGTCCTACGTTTCAATTAGCGGGTCTCGTGCCACTATCTTCATGCTAATCTTGTTAATTACTGCCTCTGCAACTTACGATGCACCTTTCCCCTCTCGCATCCCTCGGCGCCTTTTATATCAGATTAGCAACTTCACTCTTTCTATATCTTTATTACATCAATACGTTATGTTTCGCACAGTATCTCAATATAAAACAATTGAATGCTAAAAAAAAGAAAAACTACTAATGTGACAGAATAATGTATTTAATACAAAAAAAATGTTGCGATGTTTTTTTTAGATCCGTAATCCGCGGAAAATTAGAAATGTAAAATTAGTGTCTACACGTTTAAACCGCATGTCCGTTACAATCAATCTGGTTTGTCCGAATTTAGGCACACTGCTGCCGCACGCCGTTCAAACTTCAACAGGAAAAGTTTCTGTCACTATTCTGATGGATATTTTATTCAACACCATATATATTAAACTACTAATAAAAACGGCTTAACTCACGTGTAGATCGGTGTAGGTACCGACTAGTTTCGGACTCGTCGGGA
>JAODUI010000005.1:1737165-1807867 GCA_027563995.1 Papilio gigon | reverse complement strand
AATAACATACCCTTATACCTTCTTACGCGTGAAGGAAAACATCGTGATGCAAGCTGCACATGGGAGGCCGTGTCGCGCGCGCATCGCCGCGGCCCGCCACCGCCGCCGCCGCCGCCTTCACCTGATGACAAAAAGAAAAAAAAATGTCAATTTTGATCATTATGCTTTTTAAACTACTTGACGGTTCAGTACTTCGTGAGTCGAACAGCTCGCAGAACAGAACACAAACTTTGTTTTTAAAAGCTTTGAAAGTGTAACATACAGTGTCTAGTTGACCTTGGGCGACCAAAAAGATTAAGTCGGTTCCATTTTACGAGAAAGAATTGTTATGTTAAATAAATGCAGTTTCTCTTCATTGAAATAAAGTATCGAGTAACATTCATAAGTCATTCGTCTAGATATAATCTATATCTCAGTTCCTTCAAATGCTGTAATCATCATAATCGACTGCGAGGGACAATTAATTTTACCTAGAAAGGTGTACGCATGGCGTGAATCCGGTCGCAAACGTCTCGTCTTACGCGCAACTGTCGAGCGGAGCAAAAAACGAAGCCATTTTTGAAGCAAGTGCACAGGTTTTTATTGCCTTGGGTTCTGTGTATCTGGGAAACCGCAGTGTCTCTCTAGATAGGAAACTGTCGAGAAGCGCTAATAGCCTAATGGGTAAGGGTACGGATTTTCGATCACGTGGTCGAGAGTTCGATTTCCGCCATTGGACAATTGTCGTGGACTATATCCTAGCACAAGCCTAGAACTTAGTTGGAGTGGTAAAAGAAATATTAGTAAATAAACAAAAATCTGCTAACATTTTACCAAAAAAAACTAGACGTAATTATAGATAGTTCCGTGTCATCTGATTCACTACGCAATAAAACTTGTCCGCAGTTACACAACACTCGCGTACACCGACGCCGCCCATCCCAACACGACTTAGTATGCAATATTCTTTAAGTAATGTAAATTAGTAAAAATTCTGAGCATTGAATTAATATTTCGATCGATATCAGAGTTGTTCGTTCGGATTCTTTGGAAGACTATAGAAATTCTTTAAAGTCAAGAACGCTCAGCGATCTTCGCGGCATCTCGGCATTTACACCGATATGAATCGCGGCTCGTTTGAGGCCGGGATACACTTTCCACCAATCTTGTGGTGGCATCGCGTTGAATTAATGAGCCGAGGTCTGACGGTGTCACGACGGACAAACTGATTGTGCGTGAACCCTCTTGTTCTTGCACTTGCGAAATATTTTCACTAAGACTGAACTGATGGTATATATCATTGGAGTATTTAAGCAACACTCTTAAAGTTTAAGCAATATTTTTATACGATTTCAAATTATTTACATTAATAATTTGACTACGAATACAAACTCAGTTGTGACTATTGAATAAGTATCGTATTTATAATGATTATTAGTGTTGAGAGTACTTTGCCTTTTTCCTCTTATTTAATAACAAAACAGTTTTTTATCGTTAAAAAACAAAATAGCGTAACTGTATAAGCCCGATCATTCATATATTTCATCGTAAATTTATTTTCCAGCTTCTTCATTTTCTTTGACGTGTACGTATTCAAAGGTAACAATGAAAAGCTCACCTATATAGTATTGGATGTCGTAATATGACAAAATTATTTAACATGACATGTTGAGGTTCGTTTGTTATGTTGGTACGGTGTGGTGGGCGGCAGACATGTTTGTTACAAAAGATTGATGCGTCGCTTGTACTATGGTTTTGAATTGGGCGATTGTGTGACAATTGTTGGACAAAGATAAGATGTTGGACCACAGACGTTGACTGTCTTACTATCATAGTACTTCTGATATACTAGCTCAGTTCGTTTTATTTATGATATTGTTTATAGAAGTTTATTTCAAAGTACTAGTGAACTTCCATTGGTTCTGATTCGGTTATAATTAATAATCTAGGTTTTTTTTTTCGAAAAAAAAATGATCTGTGCCAAATTTCACGTCCCGTTAGCGTAATTTCCAGATATTGTGTAGTTAGTTAGACTGTATAAGACGTAACACTTTGTACGTAATTTATTTAAAGATTTATTTCATTTTCTATTAAAAGAAGTTTTAGCAACTTTTACAATTTTTATCAATTTAATTACTTGACAAAATTAATATATTGATTGGAAACAAATTACATCAATAAATGTAATTCTTTAACCTTTGACAATATATGTATGTTTTTCGAAAGTAATGAACCGGATATTTGACATGATTAATATTTAAATCAATACATTTGCTGATATAAATTATCCCTCAAATCAATCACATTTGAGTTCATTTTAAATTCACTTAACTTATAAACTGTGACTAATGTTTAATATCAATATTCGGATGTTAAAGTTGAAGGTTTTTTTAATGAATAATTTGGTCCGTGAGAAAATGTCGACAGGACGTGACGAAATTGTCGCGTTGATCGTTGAACGACAACTTCCTGTCAAAACCAGTCCGTTAGCTAATCGATGAGGTACAATTTGACATACTCCGATGTACGTAACATCATCATAATGTTGCCAATAGTTGTATATCTTAAAAACATAATGCGTCACTCTCGAAATACTCTTCTCCGGAAGATGTAACTTATGTTGCCCTCCTGACAGAAGACATTGATTAGGATGAATCGATTAATTTATTTTTCTTTATCTAATCTATGGTACGATAAGGTAATGATAAATTCCATAGATTAACATAATGTAACAGGACTGTTATTCAAATGCGCTATTCAACTGTTTTCTGTGCTTTGAACTTGAAGATAAAAATTATGGTGTTAAGGTACTATATAAATTGATTATTACTTAGAAATTAAGTAAGTAAAGATTGCGGGTTAAAATTGTTGGTAAAACATGTACCGCACATTGTTTGGTTACCATCGGACTTGACACTTATTCGCTCTGTGGTGCAAGTCACGGGCATTCGCTGTATACTATCTTATGTAATTTTAGATAACATTCAAAAAAGCATTCTAGTATCACAATTGAAGTGATTTTTGATTCTATGAGAATTTATAATGAAAGTGACAATGCTACTTACTCTTACGTTACCTCAGGCCTACCCCTATAGGTGTATCCTCACACATTGATCATTATCATTATCATATCAAAGACACGTCGCCAACTGCTAGGCATATGTACTTAACAAAGATCGTTACGTACGTCATCAGCCACCCCCATCCAAGTAACTACACGAATACTTATCGTATTATATCTAGTATGCTATGAAATCAATCGAATGATGTAATGTGCTCATCACTCATCCCTTACAACGTTGCTAGGGTCAGCAGTCAAACAAGGTACCGTTGGCACCTGACCCCGATGCTGGCACGTCCGACAAACAGCCTGCCTAAGTGATCGGCACCGTTTATAAATATGTGCCTGTGTGTCCGTGTGTCCGTGCTGACGCTACGTGATTGACTTGTAAAGTGATTGTGAACTATTGTGCTTACACTCGCGCGCAGACCGCAGTTCACAGCAACGTTACGTTGACATTACGGTAATCAGAAGAGCTTTACTGGGGAATGACTGCTAAGTAATGGGCTTTTGTAATTGATCTAAATACTTAACATAGATGCGAATGTTTAGTTTATTTCTTACTAATATCATAAAGCAAAAGTTTAGATTGATAGATGGATGTTAACTATTATGTATGTCTAGAACAGATGTACGATGCAGAACATAGTCCTAAACTACCGATTTTTTTTATGTTTGATTACTTGCTTGTTCGTTTGCTTAATAAGTTGCATTTTTACTCCTGAACCATTAATTTATTTATCGTAAAAATATGAATTATTGTTATAAAAACAAAAGAACAAAACAGAACAAGGAAAACAAAAGAAGCGAGTAACATGTCAGAATACTATTTAAAAGTTTGTGTTTTCTTTTGTTTTGAAATTAAAGAAAGTTTAATAGTTTTGTTAGTATGTTGAAGTAACGAAATTTATCGATCCAAGATTTATAAATGCATTGTCGTTCAACAAACGATTGACGCAGTCGGGCAATTAATGCCCGACTACTGAACGATAGGAATCATGTGACTGTAATTAGTGCGGTTGCAAGACTTTACCGAGCACCGCTGACAAACATAAGTTAACTTAATTAGCGCGGACCGCTGCTGTCGGTACATATCCTACGATAGGAGAAAGAAAACCGTAACTTAGTATTGCGTCAATATTAGATTGAGACCTAACAGCTTTGGTCTAGATTTCTCAACTATCACTTTTGTTATAATCAGCACGTTGTGATTATTAATTTGTTTACCAATATAACGATTGTAATGCACGTTGTCGCGTGGTACTTCGTCTATGCACGAAGCTATAATCTATGGCTATTTCAAATTCCGACCTGATCTGTTCAGTCGGTCTATAATATAAAAACAAACATCGGTATTCCAGTTTTTTTATTTATCTTAGTAAGATATGCATTTTAACAAGCAGGAACTCCGGCCAATATTAAGATACACCGATAAAAACAGAATCCGAAAGTTTTAATTCGAACATTAACCAATTTACTAGATAAATCGTAAAATTTAGGTGAGTAAGATAATCGAAGTGAGAAGACGACATAGGCTGTGTAGATTTAAAATAAAATTTAGTAATGTAATAGAATTTTAAGTTATAAAACTAGTATTATTAAGATTAATACAAACACGGATTCAAGAGACTTTATAACCTTGTTCAACAACATCATGATAATTATACTCAAAGCATTGATCTTTGAACTCGAAGTGGAGACGAGCGACGTAATATAAAGAGGCTCGATTCACGTGAAAAGGAACGTATGCCGGGGAATTAAACGAGGATGACACTTGCGACCACAGATAATATCAAAGTTCCCGGAAAGCTTAACACGTTCGCTGCGGCATTAATTTTTGCGTAGTTTCCGTCCCTGCGGAACGAGGTGTTTTCGACCCGCTCTGTAACTAGATGTGAGTGCGACACGCGGTCCAATAGACCCCATTTCCTTTAAAAAGTTATGACCTTCGAGCCACAGAGAAGTACACTTTTTTACAATGATTAAGCTAGTGCTTGACCGCTATCCCACTTAATATTAAGTGATGAAGAAATCAAAAGATGATACGCACTAGTTTTTCCTTGGCGCACCACAGGTACGTTGCATTAGGGATGATTTAGGTCTCGTTTAGCGGCAAACGTGTTAGGTGTAAAATATTGTACTCGTTTATGACGCTTTATTTTGCGTATTTCTAATAATAGGCTTCAACTGCCGACACTTGAGTAGCAAACACAACATTAGTTAGTTGTTCTTTTTCACCGCAACCAATCGTCAACATAAGCGCCAAAATAGTGTAAATCGAATAGACGCAGAACACCACGGCTTATAGCTTGTAGAAGGTTAGTAATGTTAGGAATAGAACGAGAAAAATAAAAAAGTTTTAGTATATGTACTTCGACAGGAGAAACTCATAGTAAGATGTCAAATAAAATTATGAACAGATATGTAACAGGTAAAACAAAATAAGATTACCTTAATATTGCATTTTAATTAGTTCCAAGTAACAATAGAGTTATTTAAATAGAAAAAAAAAATACTTTATGAATATTTTTGTGAAATTCCAATATCATAAAATGCAATATAAAACACTTATGAAAGCTTTTGTTACACGCATGCGCGCGCACAATGTCGTATTGATTTAGTCGTCTCAGAGTGCAACGGGTCTATTAAGTGGCCATAGGGTTGTCAATAAAAATAAAAACAATAGAAGATTTTTTTGATTTGCACATATAAAAAATAACTCTATCAAGTTATTAATTATCGATGTTTTTGTATTCTAGACTAAAGAAACATAAGTGTTTATGTCGTTATGTGATTAGACATTTGTTTGTTATTGTTTGAGAGCTACAAGTAAACAATATAAACATCATTTAAGAATCGAGTTTCGTGATTTTTTCTTATACGAGAAGGGGGCAAACGAGCGGTGGGATCACAAGAGCGATCATCGACGCCCATGGACACCTGCAATACTAGAGGAACCACAGGTGTGTTGCTGGCATTTGAAATAGAGGTACGCTAACTAAATGGAGAGAGTTAAATGATATTGTTCTAACTCTATAATCGTTTTATACGTATAACCTTTCATGTCGTTGCTAAGAGGCCGTATTTTAACTGTTCCGAAATTCCTGCATGACAGCCCTATTGGTCTTGAGCAATGTCACTTGTAGTTTAATAGAAAAATCAACAGTTGTGTGCGACAGTGTTGACGTAGCGCGCCACGCGCTGGCCGGCGGTGGGCGACGACGGCTGACCTCCCGCAAGCTCGGGGTCTAACAGGTGACACTACCAGGGAAATGCTTTTGTTTACTTTACTCTGTATGCTCTTCTTTTGCTTATACTGTTGACTATTGATGGGACAATCGAGTAATGAGGTGTGGTCACATTTTTTGTCTACCTACGTGTTTGAATACATGGTTTAGTATTTTTAACTCTATTAAGAGCTTTTATTGCTCTAAATTTTTCTTTTAAATCGTTGAGAAAAATATTTCGCTTCTCTTCAACAAATTTCATTCAACCTTCTTATATACATATCAATACAACTACATTTTACTATCTATAAAATTTACCTTTGCAATAAAACAATGAGTTAATCAATGCGAATAATATTGAATAACAATTGTTATTACAATTGTATTCAACATCAATCAGATGCAGTGCGTGTGTACCGTGCACTAGAGGCGGCGTAGACGTCGCTACGCCGACGCAGGTGGTTGTCGAGTCAACATAAACAAGTGCGTGTCTACACAACGGACGGCCGTCGCCCGTCGCCCGCCCCCGGCCGCGGCCGCGACGACAAACACAGCTGAGTCAGGACCGGACTGCCGACTGGTAAGTTAAAAGCTTCCTCCATTTTTTTTTTCTTTGTCATATCTCCAAAATGATTCAGAATTTATAAAAAGACTTCAGTAAATGTATTTAAAATGTTCTAAACCTCCGAATTTATAATTATTTCAGGATAACTATAAAGTCTTTAATTAATTTTATTGACGTAACCATGTATGTCTTCAGATTGCAATTAATGGTATGTTATATATTACAGTAAGAGAAATTCTCGTGACAGAAATGTTGGCGAATCAGAAATTTATATATCAAGATAAGTTAAACGCGTAAATTTCTCGTTTTTATTTACACGACGCTCGTAAAAAAATCTAAGGCATGTTTGTGAAATGTGCGCATAAAAAGGTGAAAAGTTCTTGACCCCGACTCCGAACATTTGTTGATATAAAAACAGGAATATATAAATATTAATTATATCGCTGTTCAAAGAACTGATTACAAAAAAAATACATTCAAACTTGTTTGGCGATTAAAGACTTTTTAATGCCATCTCTATCACTTTTCGTTTTTACACTCAACATATCCTGCGATGGACACGAATTAAAAAAAGAAAATAAAGATTAAAAATAAATATTCTAATCTCAAATAATTTTACATATATCTAAAAATTTTATTAAATCCTATAAAGTAAATACATTATGTGTTACAAAACTAACATGCATTTCTAGTATTTTATCAAAAAGCGTGATCTTTAGAATTCCTATCGAGGTCACCGTTAGCGAAGTTTGCTTTACTTTATACATGGTCGTAGCTCATTTTCATATTTCGAACGTTTTAAATATGCACTTAAAAAGGGATACTTAAAATCAGGTGCGTTGTAAGTGCACGGTGCACGACATGGCAGATGTCGATAAACATTGACGCGTCTCAGCGAGACACCTGCTCGAAATATTAAACAGTTACCGTGTTAAGAGGTACGTACTGTCAAGGAGTAGTCACTGAGTTTCGTCTAAAGTTTGTACTCATCTAGAGAACATTTGACGTTGAAAAAATGTTTGGAGAGGTGACCTCTTGACGACCTCTCGACCGGACGAGCGCGGTGACAATCGAGGCGGCCGTCCGGTTTAGTGGCCCGCCATACATACTTAATAACCGCAGGTAGGTTAGCGCTGGGTACACATTATCAACTATTGTTTGCTCATAATAATTGTCTTGAACCCTATTTCTTAAACTGATTGATCTTTAAATACATTTAATAAATATTGACCGATAGAACGATATTACGAATTAAAAATAAATTGTATTCTAACGGTCGAAGACTGAAAAGATTGTTGAACAAAAGCGCCGTATATTTTTTAATAAACGTCAAAATTTAATACGAATTTGAAGTATAAACATGACCTTATCATTGAATGTTGTTACATAATTAAATGGTCTTTCAGTGTTGTTCATTATTTAAAAAAGTTGGATACATTTTAAGCAGACAATAGCCAGAGTGTAATAAATCTCTTAGCCAAAATCTGTACTAACAGAGTTTTTTTTTTATAAAACATCGTTATTTAAAGTGAGCAGACCCCGCATGGGCAGGCTCTGTGGCGTTTTAAAATTCCGCTCATGTTGTCTCCGTTTTCTAAAGGCGAGGTCGGGCTGAATCCGCAATTAACCCTGCATTAGCATCCGAACCGCGACCTGCCGCGCCGCCGCCTGCCGAGCTCGACACACACCGCAACTTATGAGCCTTGGTATCTTATATACGGGAAATTAAATAAAATAAACAGACGAAGTATTGATTGATTCATATATGTAGGTAGTATGACTTGACTTCACTTAAGTTTCTTTATCCCCGTGGTGGGGTAGAGGACGTATTATACTTAACAATATTTTTATTTATAAGAGAAGGGACAAACAAGCGGCGGGATCACCAGAGTAATCATCCATTACAATATTGCATTACTCAAAGTTCTTAAACAATGCCACTGGGATGTTTACGAATGTATTAAATAAAATAGTTAAGTCATCTATACTTACTATATATAGTTATGATACAAGATTTAGGGAAAAGCAAGCCAACAGGAACTTATCGCATGTTACTTAGGTCCGTTAAGTCTCATCACTTGAAACAAAACAAAGCCAAACCTAACCTTCATTCCAGTAGCAATTGAAATGGAGCGAAAAGAATTATAACATGTTTTCTTGTCTCGATTCGAAATTTGCTGGTTTAAAACGCTCTACAATATAGTCACCAACATACTGTAATCGATTTAGTAGAGTTATACTAAAGTTACATTCAATATAAATATAAAAGTATAATATATCTATCTACACTATAGAACCTTTGTAACATTGTCATCTCAGACTTTTGTATTGAATGTGCCTCTGTATCTGCAATTTTGTGTACTTTCTGTTTCAACTGCTTAACGGTGTGGACAGCGACGTGCGGAGAGGGTTATTAAGAACCCCAAGAATTGTAAACAGTATGTTAAATCGGCGGTAATGCAGACAGCAGCGACTACCGATTGAGCATAAACACTGGTGGTTTTTATCAACCATTTAAATTATTATTTTTATTGTAAAATGCTGTATAACTTGAACAATATAAATAAAAATAAAATAAATCTATATACTTGAACGAAAGTAATAATAATAAATGATAATACTCGTATAGATACGACGTAACTACTTTATATTCAACAATGTTAATTACTGTGACCATAAAAAGGTGCGATTAGAATTGTCATCGAGTAACTTGTGTTCAGTATATGTGATATTATGAGTTGTACGAATACAAAACTCTGAAGTATGTAGCATTCAGAAAAAACAATCGATTAATTTACTTTTTTTCTCTTCATTTCAATAAAAAAATGTCATCACAAATTGAAGTATTGGTAACTCGGGTAGAAATATAAGCATACTGTAGTTGTTTCGGAAGTGGAAATTTTGAATTAAAATTTATGTGACTACAATTTGTGGTAACAGTCTACCCAACTATGTATTTGAAGTCGTGAAAGCTTTACATATCACCTCGTGTTTGTTTATCATCGGTAAAGACGTCTCATTGATAAAGTATGCTCGTACCCAAATGTCAAAGTTCTCAACCTTCGACCGGCAATGAATCAACATCAGCATGTGCGACCCGCGCCTCCCACGGCCCGCCTCACCCTGACACTGACCCAGACCCTAACCTTGACTCCTCGAAAATATCCGAACGCCACTTTACCAACGTAAGAAACGATTCGCTTCGATTAATGCCACGGAAAGAATTCAATATTAGCGTAGAACTTCACCAGTTGTATTAATATATTGTCATCCTTTTCGTTCTCTTTGACAAGACAGAGACAATATAATACGTTATCACGAGTGTTACAGCAGTCGAATTCTACTTTTATATTTGCATTTTCGGACCGGTTCTGTATATGTTCGATATGGACCCACGCTTATTTGTTTATGAAGTATTATTATGAGAATCAATGTTTTTAATCAATTCAAAAGTTGACGGTCATCGGAGTTTCCACTAGTCAAATCATAATCTAAATCCATATTGATTTGATTCTAATGTATTCTTGGTGTCAAGGTTAACTAAGAATTTTACTGAATTCATGTACTCATTGTCGAGGTATTATAACTAATGAATTAATTGATTTGTTCAGTAAGTTAATTTTAATGATATTCCGTGCCCAAATCGTTTCGCCGGTTGGTCTAAAAGATTTTTTTTCCTTCATGAGAAACTATAACTGTTAAGTCATTTTACTTCAATAATGAAGCATAAAATATTGTACTAAAAGGAAAATTCGGTGTCGTTTTAACGACAATAATCATTTATGATTACGTGATTTAAAACACACGTGAACAAAGCCGTCATTACTTGACAACTTTTGAAGAGTACAAAGGTGACATTTCGACAATTGTTTTGTTGAAAACTTCCTTATAAATACCCTCGTACTTGTATTACTTCAGAGATCGCATTGTGCGACTATTACATAGTTGAATACAAAACTTTTCCATCCCTCGCAGCCCACAATACAACATGACCGTTGTATTGTCGCGATTTCCTGTGTGAAAAAATTACGACACTGCAGGTCAGGTACCAAACTTTTTTTTCTGATGGTCAGGTAAGTTGGGGCGCAGTGTCCTTTCTCGGAATTTAAAAATGCATTGAATGCTATTTGCGAAATTTCAATTTTCCAAAGCAAATGAATTTCACTTTAAGTTGCATAGAATTAAAGTTTATAGTTCTGTGGTTTGTTTGTCACATTTTTAAATGTAACCTGGTAATGTAACTCGGTACGGGCAGGTTACAACTTGCTTATCAAGCTTAAGGTAAAGCTTTTTTGTGCTTACGAAAGCTTATTTACGTATTGTATTTAGTATTAGAAAAAAATATTATGCACACTGTTCATAGTTATCTTTTGAAGGCGTATATTTTAACCGTTTACGAACATCTAACGAGGCATGTCTTATTTACTGCGAAGCACATGGTTGCCAATTTTATTTAGTATTCTAATTTTAAATTCAACGGAAATGAAATTGAGAACACAGAATTCACGTTAACAGTAGTCAGATGTGTATGTTATAAATTAAAGCACGATTACGCTTTAGCTGTATGAAATGATGAAAATATGGCAACGTAATATCATCATCGTCATCGTTATTAGTCCTTTTCTGCCCACTGCTGGACATAAGCCTTCCCCAATGCCTCCACGGTATGCGATCCTCCGCCTTTCGCTTCCAACGACTTCCTGCCTTCAACATACTATACTTGCAATAAATTAAAACATTAACAACCTTCTTAATTATCATCTTAATTTTATGATGCTAATGAATACAGCTCGTGGACAAAATAGGTTTACATTGGCACTAAAATTATATTCAGGTATTAATTTAGGGGATTTTTTTATGAGCTTTTATTACAGTTAGAGATTTTGAAACTTTTTACACTCCGTGCACCTTTTGTTTGCAAATATCCGAATCCTAATCCCCAGGGTCTTCGCCAACCTTTTTACCTGTCATTTGGGCAGACCTTTCCTCATTTGAAGATCCCGACACGACCCTTTCTTACACCTAATTGGGCCCATCGCAGCCATTCTTTGTGAAACGTTTCTAATTTGTGCCACAAGGGTTATTGTGTTTGTGATCCGACGCCGAAGGTTACCATTTACGTGAAAAAATGTGAAAGTATTAAGGTGAAGGACAGATCTGTAGGTTTTATTTACACTGGTTATGGTGTTTTTGCATTAACCGCAAATGTAGACTTTAATTTAAAAATCGAATTTAAACGTTGAAGAGTTTAATAAATATGTAAAACAATCGACTAATTTATAATAAAATAGATATAGACATGAACTAAAAAAATAAATGTATAACAAAAATATTACGATAAATTATGGAACATGGTTAATACAATTTTAAATCGAAATCTTTAGCATTATTTACCATCATAGGTATGCTTACGTGCGGTAATTATGAAAACCTATATTTATAACTTACTTAAATGTTAACAAGGAAGTTGAAGTTTAAATAAGAAAATTATTATTTGCATTTAATATAAAAACAATCAAAAGCTCAAAATATTGGACAGTAAGTTTAATGTTAACAGAACCGTCTCTGTATAATTAAAACTGATACTAATATCTCTGATTTTGTTGTAAGGAGACGTAGAATTAGACGTTGATGATATAATTGTTGTAAATATGTAAATAACTTTTTTATAAGATTTGGACCAACATAATAAAAGCTTTTCGGCTGTCGTGTTATTGTTAATTTATCAATTATTTAACATAATTTCTTAATAAATTTTCTAGATACCGCGGTATTGCGTTTGTGTTAACACGATGTTATTGAAATAATATAATCAATATTTTTAATGAATACAAAAACTCATTTATTAATCGATACAATTATCATTCTGTATACGGCTTAGGAAGGCAGTGTAAAAGACATAAACGACTGAGAGAAGTATTAAAAACGAGAATGGATAATAAAATGTCGTCAATTTATTTGTTAACTTTATACATGACTACACAAGCGGAATTAAAAACTTTTCTATTAGCCTATGTCCTACAACTATAACCAAATTGAATCTATATCCGTTTTGGAGATACGTTGTTACAAACATATGTATAAATATTTATAATTAATTAAACATATGTCTAAATATTTAAAATTAGAAATGTAGGAAGATAATATACACGATAATTATTTGTATGACTCTTAACATAATTTAAGAATGAATCAAATTCAAAAAACTTTAATATCAAATTCAGAGCTTTTGAAAGTTTACGAACGAATAAAACAATAATTCATAATCCAAAACAAAATCACTGACAAAAGCTTTAAATATTACAGATAATCGATCAAAACATCATACATCAATACAAATTAAACAAACTTAAAGCAGTATGCACCATGACTTCCAAGCTTTTGTACAAGTGCGCCATACAAAAGACATCAACGACAGCGACTTCTGTATTAAGCATTTTGCTCACGTGAATTCATGTCTGAGTATTGTTTAATAAACAACTTGATTACTTATTCTATTCTCATTAATTCCTGTATCCGTGCTTACTTACTTGTTAATTAGGAATCGCTTCTTATAACTATCCGCTAATTATATGTAACATATTTAATATTCAAGTAGCAATTTTAAAAATACCCATTATATTTAGTATTCATATTGTTATTGTGTATAGAAATATAACAATTACATTATCAAGCCATAAATTAATTATTTTATAAGATCATTGTAATGTGATCACTTGGAAAACGTACTGAAACATTATCAGAAACGTGTCAACCAACAAATGAAGGAGGCGTAAATAAATATTAACTTAGATACAAATTTAATCATGGTATTAAACATATTCTCGTTCCTTATTCAAATCTAAGGATAAGGTTGTATTAAACATCACATATAATAACTTACGGTCATCAAGCTCTTCTTCGAAGTCTGAAAAATATTTATCTTCATCTTTCAGCGACTGGTTGTCGGGCTGCTGATAAAACCTTTCTGATTTTATATACATTTTGAGGTACATCACATTTAGTCTTGATAAATCAAATGAGTGTTAAGTACACTATGAATCACTTAGTTTAAAAAAAAAAACACAAATCATATCCCTTTTAAAGCACAGTTTAATCAATTTACAATAACAAAAGCTACTGTGTCCACTTAAACAATTGATAATGCCAAATAAAGTTACACTTTCTTTGAAATCATAACGCAATGTCTGTTACAGTGGCAGTACTATACATAACGCGCGTGTATTTTGAACAGGTAGCGAAGCGGGCAAAAGCGCGCGTCTCCGCCGAGGTCCGCTCGCGCACTGCCCCGCGACCCGGCGGTTATCATGACTTTGACGAAAAAAAAACAACACAGGTAGTGATCTCGTAGCTGCTCGCATTAACGGCAAATTGATTCACATTTTGTTTTTAATAAATATAAAATGTATTACTATCCACGTGCTGTTTTTTGTCTAATCGTATTAATGTTGCTTTTTAAAGAAAAAAACAGAGTTTCACATAAGTTGTTTTTTGTTATTTTGTTTTTTAGTTATCAACGTTTTAATAGAGCAATTTTATTTGTTTCGTCTTGTATAAAAGATCGTAAACATTAATGAAACTACTACATTGTTAACTACTTTTGTAAATATCACCTACTTGGAAAGTAATTATTGGTTTGCATTTATATATTTTAAAAAATATTGTAGCGCATTAATTATTTAAGGTTATTAAAAGATACGTAAATTACTAAATAATTGATTGGTCATAACGACGTTTGTCATCGAAAATCCCAGACGTATCGGTTTCCTGTCACGCAATACGAACTCATTTTGGTATTCAATAAAAAAAATATTAATTTAATACACCATGTCCATACGAGGTTTAATAGCGCATTTGAGCCGATGCAAAGTCGACCTCGAGTGACCCCCGCGGTGACACCGTCTGATTTATAACTAGAGCCGGCCAATGATCGTGATGTCGTATACATAATTAAATTAATTCAATTGATAACGCATTAATTAATATTCCGTATAACTGTACCTGACCGTCGTACGTGTTGCGATGATGGACTAAATTTTACATACGAGATATCAACATGAAAATGTGCTCACATAGATTTTAATTTTATGCTTCAATTAATTTATAAGCTTATTTTACAAACATGTTTAATGTACTTTGATGTAAGGCAATAAAGTTTTGTTCGCAACTAATTACTAAGCTATAAATTATAGAAATTTATTTCATATCCAAAAAGGAGAAGGCATTCCATTTGCCAATCAAATTGATAATCTACAAAAATTGAAATAATTTTAATTTCACAAACTTATGTGTGTTGAGATGCACTGTTACCTCGGTTAGTTCTGTCGAAAAATAAAAGCATATCTTAGCTTAAATAAATGATATGACGGCTATAGTACGACAAGCATCTGGTGACAGTTTTTTGAAGGTTTGATCTGTGCTCACCGAGACAGATAACTTCGTCTATTCATAGTCAACATAATGAAGTCAGTAACAATGTTTTACCACTGATTGAAAGTTAGTTGTGACATCATACATAAAAAAGTAATAAGTTATTGTAGTTGTTAATGTAAACAGCAACTTTAAAGCTCAATAAAAGTTGACGTACACCAGTATACGTCGGAACAACGTGTCACTGACTTCCAAGATTTATTAGATGCTTACCTCTCTATAACTAAAGTGATACTCATGTAGGGTCATAAATTAAGTAACAAATGCGAATATTAAATTGTATAAGTTATTGATAAATTTTGTTAATAAAGCACGACCCAGCTACTGTATTACTGATGGTACCAGTTTGTTAAATGGCAGATTATTGGAGAAACATGGTAGAATTGAGTGGGTGTCGGTGCATACGGGATGTTCAGTTATTCGAAATCGATTTTGATCATGACAAGTAACAGTTAGAATTCGAGAATGTCATCATCATCATCATCAGCCCCTGTCTGCCCACTATTGGACATAGATCTTTCCCAATGCCTTCCAAGGTATGTCCAGATTGACAACAGTTTATATTAACTACTATTACCAATAATCTTGCCTTGTTTTTCGGGCTTACAAAATGGTTATACGAGTGTTACATTAGAATCTTATTCAACTTTGAAATCTCTCCGCCGCCACACTTAGTTATATTATAACACATTGTTATCTCTATTGTTTTAAACTGAAACGAAAGGGATAGCGATATGTTTTTATACAGTGAAAACGCACCGTCTTCTTAGATGGACATTAAACTTTTACATCTACTTTATCGATAATTTTTATTTAATTGTTATTGTTACATCATCCTGTATAATGTAAAATAATTTAGCTCAGTTGTGTTTTGTGTCGCATTAGTTGGCCATCTATAGACGATATGTTAATATACCCTTCCATCACCTTCGAGTGGAAATCTCTGACCGCTCTTCAAAATATTTTGTTCTTCATTTTTATTGGCACTCGGGTTTTGGCGTTGGGTGGGCCGCGGGGGCGTGCATACACTTAGAATTTCCAGCTGCTTTAAAAGTATAATACTGATTTGTAATAAACATACTTATTAGAATATTGTTTTAGTAAAAAAATATTAACAAATAACGACTACCTTCATCATTGAATATGTAAACATTTGAATTATTTACGTGTAATATTTATAAGTATAAGATATCATGAATTTTAATGGTTCCGGCGCTATCGCATATTTACAAATAATAAAAACTTAATTAACTACTCCTTAAAAACAATTAAAAAGAGTAGCAGCAAATTCCCTGAACCACGCCGCACTTAACATGGATGTTTGTTAGAGTAACTTCAATACAGTAAAACAGTTCTGTAATAAATAATCATTACATACTTATGTTAATGTTGCAATAGTAAGTGACGTGTTATAACGTGTGACTATGGCACGTAATAAATAGCACTAGATCTAGGGTCTCTATGACACGGTATCGGTCTCGGTATGTGCGCGTTCCGTCCGTCTGTTGTATTGTATGCGCACGCGCAACTCATTAGCATTGAGAAGGTCGGCTGCATGTAGGGTTACCACGAATTTATTACACTAGACATATTTTAATAGATATTAAAATTGGTGCTTAATTTTATAATGTAAATCTGAGCTCTATTCAAGTCTGACTAATTTGGTCGGTTTGTAAATTTGTAAGTTACGAATTCGTTTTTAAGTCATGTTTTGATCTACGTTCATAGCAAGTTCTCATGTGCAATAAAATAGATTATTATACTAATAATAAAGCTGCTAACTGAACTAAAAAAATTGCGGGATATGTCTTTAAGATTTCTAGGAATCATTCGTTATGTTTTTGTTAATTGGACACTCTACGCAGGCGTAGGCTTGGCACCCGTAGAATGTTGAACGCGCTTGATATTTCGGCTTTCTCAGCTCGTGTTAGAGACTCGCTGTGTAAATTATTTAATTTATTGACTCGATAGCAAATTATTTCGATACTTACTATGTGCGGTTGAGAACATAATGAACGTAAATTAAGTAAATTATTGAAAAGGTTAAACGTGCGGGCGTGCATTACAGTGGCTTTTTTATCATTTTACTTATATGCACAAGTTGTGTCGTTTAAAACATATTATGTACTATATTTATTGTTTCAAACATACATGTAATTACATTAATAGTAATTTCTTCAGGAATTCCTAATATCATGATCATCTTTTTAATTTTATTGACACATTAAAAAAATGTATCCTTGTAGTAATTATAGATGAAAATTATCCTCTATTCTCTTTCTTCATTGCATCACAATTTAATGTATAAAATGTTTACACTAATCTGTTACTGTTATGTTTAATAGTGTTTGGAAAAGGCTAGTTGTTATGAAAGGAAAAATAAATAAAATATGAAACATTTGAATTCAATTTTCTTAGTTTAAGTAGGATAACATCGTCGCGTACGCTTGCAGTGAAGTAATTAAATAAAATCGAAACAAATTATGTACAATTGCAGTAATAGTGACCGTGTTAAAGTGAACCAGACGATGCACCAGTAACTGTACTTACTGATTTCTTTACCCAATTGTCGTAATCTCTTACCTGTAAAGACAAAGGACAGATTAAAAAGGGATCAATAAAACACCAGTATTTGAATAGAACAAAAGAGATCCTTTTTTGTTTCATTTAGTACTTTTTTTTTTTAATTTTAAATATTACTTTGTAATAACACCACGCCTTTATAATTCACCGATTCGATGCATCAATAGAGATTTGTTTTTAAACCGATAATTATCTTTATCCATTGAGTGACGATTAAATACGATAATTGAGGTAAAATAACCGGTTTCGTAGGAACGATTTAGTCTAGGTTCCTTTTCAAGTTGCAAGCGTGCCGACGCGTGCCTCTTTGAAGAAATTATAATAATTCCCTATAAATAAACATGAAGATCGATGAACGATTTTTTAAATTACTTTAATAATAAAATGAATCTAACAGACATGGGACAAATTAAAACTCTTAGCGAAGGAAGAGAAAAAAATGCTTTGGATGTTTCCGTCCTAAGTATGTTGTAGGTATTAATGTGATAGCTTCTAATATAGATACCTCCGGTTCATGTCATTGTCATTGTCATTACACGTTTAATTAACTATAAATATTTGATTTATATCTCCATTGGTTTTGGTTATATAAACATTTAGAAGGCTGCTTGAAACATAAGAAAGACGGGCGTCACCTTTTCGCACGTAGCATTCTCTAAGTAATTGTGAGGCCAGCTATTACTGAAGGATAATGTTAATGCGAATTTCGAGAAGTTGATTTATATTCGGTCCATTAGTGAGATAAGTAAAGGTCGATATTGAGGCGGTCGCCGGCGCTTGAGACCCACACCTTTCACTCTTATCCGATGTGCTTCTGTTATTCGCTCCGGACCTTATGAAACTTGTGTTCGTTGATAACAATCGTACCCGACACGAATTTGTTATTAATTATCCCAATTATAATAAAACAAAAATGAACTGTATTCATATGTGTCGTAGGTTTAAAATCCTTTGCATTTGTTTGTAATAGTTTACATTTTTAACGAGGTATTCGTAGCCACATGGGTATAAAATATACCGGGTTAATATTGTGTTGGTTTCACAGCGACCGGTCGGTAGCTCGTTTTGATAACGAATGCTTGTAAAATGAAATGATTGCAATAAATTTGTCACTACTATTTCGACTTTATAGTCCATGACCTTAGGACGTATGTTATCAAAGGAATGCGTGTTTATATTGATATAAAGCATTAGAGAATGCATTATATTATTAAGTCAATGAATAACCTTGTTTTTGTTCCACTGACAGGATAATGTGTTGCGCAGGAGTGTAAATTTATCTCTTTAGTAACTTCTGTCACCGACTCTATCTGCGGTATTCCTTTGTTTAGAGCTTCTAGATTTGCAAGGGATAGACCGAGCTTCATGGCAATTGGATGGGAGAGTTAAAAATTAATAGGTCACGGTGATGTTTTTTTTTTTAAATATGACTTCGGATACAAGTCATTACTAACTTTCTACTCCTAATGTAAGCATGTTTCGTAACTACCACGCAAATTCCTTACAGAAGTATACAGTAACGATGTAGGCCACGTGTACTGTGACAAAGTCCTAACGAGGTTAGTCCTGCCCTGTCCATTGTTCGAGTCTGTCATAACAAGGCCCGGTGACCCGCGCCCACGCTGGACACACCTCGCGTCTCTCAGACACGCTAAATGTCATCCCAGATGGCGCGGGTGTGCGCCGAGATTTGTAATGAAATCATAAATGCTATTCAATGGAAATATCATTTTTTATGACATACAATAATATGATAATGTATCATTATATCATATAATGGATGTTATATATTTTTTTTTGTCTAGTTATAGAACTTGTAAAGTAAATTATTAAAAGATTTTTAATTTCCCTGTAGGTGATCAGAATACTTGTTTTGTTGTTTAGGAGTAAAGGAATGGCAGTCGACAGACCAGGTAAGGAGATGAAGAAAGGTGAATTGAATAATTTTGGATTTTCTTATCGTACATACTAGGCATGCATAATATAGTATGCAATTTATAACGAGGCACTTTACCTTGTTCTCTGTTTATGAGCCTAGTATAAACATTGCATCAGATTTTCCTTTTTCAATTGTGCCTATCCATTTCAGAGTAAGCGGCTGTGAACCGCGCGGGGTTACGTACTGTAGAACAGTCTCACCTGATAATGCCACCATTTTAGGACAAAACTCGTGTCATGTTTGCGTTGGTGGCGTAAATTGTGGTTTTTGACGTTTCCCGTTTGAAATATTGTCGTTGTTTAGAAAGTCTGAGGCGGATTGCATGTGCGGCATTGAGCCGCGGGATTAGGACAACGTTTTATACGCAGATTAACCTTTTCAAAGAAAATCTGTTTGAAATATTAGTTAGCTTAATGTCATATTTAAAGAGCATAATTTTGGCAGCTTACTGTCCGTTTTTTTCAATGGCATTAAACTGGACCACTGAAGATTTGATCAGTGTATAAGTTGCAAACGAATAAATTTACAAAAACGAATACTGAAGTTTGTTATTTTAATTTCGTTACAATAAAATCTTACTACATGTACACATAAACAATTGCTTAAATCGGAGGCAAAGTGAATATTACCTCTACGTGCTAAAAGATATAAAATATTCATTTTTATGTAACACAAACTTTACCTATTAGGGAATCAGTGAGAGATGGTATTTGTGCAGGAACGGTGTCTGATTCACCCGATGACGCATCGCTTGTGCCCGGTCAGAAGTCAACATTGCCCACGTGCGTTCGCCCTATACGTGGATGGTGTAGTATAACCAATCGATTATAACATTTTGATCGCCTTTTAAATTCGTCAATGAGTCAGTTTGTGACGTCAGAACGAACAATAGATGACGCTACCAGCGTAACTAAAACA
The DNA here is from genome assembly GCA_027563995.1 of Papilio gigon. Classification (NCBI taxonomy): domain Eukaryota; kingdom Metazoa; phylum Arthropoda; class Insecta; order Lepidoptera; family Papilionidae; genus Papilio; species Papilio gigon. The sequence continues at coordinate 1,787,165 of JAODUI010000005.1, read as the reverse complement.
CTAGTTTTATGCAAGTAACACATTAAGTTATAAGTTCCGTTCGATTCAAGTCAAAAATGACTACATTAAGGATGTATATCGTTTTTATTTATATATATATATATATAAATATATACATATATCAGGGGTATGAATGTGTTACATTGACAGACTAAAATTACTCGAGCGTATAAAATTTAATTATTAAAGCGCCACAAACGTTTTTAAAATACAGGTTTTAAATGACATTTAAGTAGTGGGTGTTAATTTCAGAGTAATAACGCGGAAGCGAGAGTTCGTGTTGACACTCGGGTCCCTTTGATCTGGATCGTTGGACGTGTGTGTATTGTGCAGTGTGACGTCTGTCAGTGGGCATGTTCTAGGAAACGCCGATGCCGGCCGCACCTTGACATTCGTGTGTCAAATGTCAAGCGATCGTCGACCCGGCATGCGTGATAGTTCACAACAGGATTGTTTTGTTTTGGTCACCACTCAAGTCAGCCTTTGGTCGGGACAACTTTCGAATCATGACGGACAGAGCGGCCGTCCGTTTGACTATTCTCGATCAAGTTTTCTTCGATACATTCGAAGTGACATATTACGAGTAAACGGTGTGAAAATCGTTACAGTTATTATGTTCGCGGTTTCCATCTATATCTCTGCTTGCCTACATTATAGGCCTCCTCCTTTTGTATAGGGAAACTTATATTTCTATTCTTTTAAAAGTACATATCCCTGAAATCGCCATAATGTTAGCACGCTTCGTAGCAAGCGAAAGGAATTAAATTAAATTAATTGTATGTATATTGAAATTGTAACTCGTTCTACGTATGCTCAGCGGCACCCGACTAATAAATTATCATAAAGTTATTTAGGAAATATATCGTAATGTAATGAACTTTGCTTTTTAAAAGGTGAACCAGTTTTTACTTTATCTTCGTTTGCCATTATAATTTGAATGTAAACCGCCTATTGCACGGTGTTTATGATCAGCGGTTTATGTACCCGTTTATCTATAGAATTGCTCCAGTTATAGGGTAAGATTTATAAGATTTTGTGTGTTGACAAAAAATTGTAAAGTGGTCTACTTATGTTAAATGAACATTACCGTGTAGTGATTTTCTCACTTCGTATGATATTACATGTATAACATTTTAGACCTTAGTTTATGTCGAACACATCGAGTATGCATCTTTCTTTTAAGTAACGTTAAAATACGAAATTACTACAACATATTAGCCTAGTATTTGTTATGAATGTATTTATTTAATTAGAGTTTTAAATCATATTTATAGAGCAGCTCTGGTCTGCAGGTCCATATTTGACATGTAATTTCTGAGTGGTCTCACAGAACGGGTCGGCGAGTAGTATGTTGAAGAACTGGTTCACAGATATCTACGAAGATCGAAAGGGCTCTAGTATTTGTGCTTACAAGTTAACTTGTTTAAATATTTTCTTTCAAATCAAAAGAAAGCGTTTTAACGTAAGATGTTTCCTATGTCTATTTATACGTGATATAGAAATAACTTGCATTTAAGTCTGATTAAAAAAAAAATTAAAAGTAAAATATGAGGAAAATTACCATATATGATTTCCGGAATTAAGCCTACTAGTCGTCGTATCAATGCGCACTAAACGTTGGCACGACTGTAGCTTTTGAGATACGATGCGCGTTCATCTGACCCTGATTATCCTTGTCTGTACTTGAAGTGCTTAGCCCTTAGTCTGCAAATTGAACTTTTGCAAGAATCGTAAGCTGACATATTTATGATTGATTTATAACAATTATATTATATAGGTGAGCCGGAATGGCCGTTACCGTGGCGATTGCGACTAATTAAAATGTTGGACTGATTTGAATTTATAAAATATGTATAAAGAAAAGCCTTTTGAAGCGCCAATAGACTAATGGTTAAAAGTACGGACTACCGATCTAGTGGTCGTGGGTTCGAATCCCGACATTCGACTATTGTTGTGGTCCATATCCTAACACAAGCTTTTTCAAGCTTACCTGAATTAGTCACGAGAAATATTAGTAAATTAACAAACATATACTAATATAAAAAAGAGTTTTTTTTAGTTTATAGAAAAAAAGTTATTTTATTTTAATTTAATTTTAAATGTCCTTTCTTTATATGTCAATTTGATATAATATATTTGCTGTAAAAAAAGGACTTTATGCGTTGGGATTGAATCAAATTAACTTCCCACTACAATTGAATATCACATAGAAAAATGCCACCTTACGAACTGTAACTATTTATTGAGTTTTTTATTAGTATACTTTGGAACATTTATCCGAATAGAACATTGAACAGAACAATGGCATTGAAATCTCATCACCTATTATCCATTGAATGCGTTCGGTAAATCAATAAATTACACACACAAAGGTTACATGGTATAGTTCAAAGGAAGCCTGAAGGACTAAGACCTGCGAGGGTCGCCACGCGATCGCAGTAAATCAGGCCTTAAAGATTGAACCTAGGGCTGCGTTGCGTGCTTCTGCGCTATTACTCACTTTATAACCCGACTCGGATAATTATTGTTGTCGTTATAATGTCTCATATAAATTACAGGTCATTGACCTTTTTCAAGATAATGTTAAATTTTATTGATTATCAATAATTACTTAATGTAATAATAAACAACGAGAACAGGAAACGAAAAAGGTTAAACTAAATGTTTGTTTTTTTTTTGTATATATTTTGGACAAAAAAATAATATATTTTAAAATAATTTTATTTTCATTATTTTTTATAGGAAATGGGAGCAAGCGAATGGCGGGTTTAGTAGGTGATCATTATCATTGTAATTATCATCCACATGTAGTCCACTGCTGAAGCAGCTTGCCACATCGTTTACCACGATGACTGGTCCTGTGCCACCTTTATCCAGTGCACTCCCGCAACCTTGACCAAGTCATCGGTCCATCGTGCGGAAGGCCTACCAACGCTGCGTCAACCAACTACGTATATATCAATATGATTAGCTCTGGCACAATGATATATAAGTCTCCAATGAATTACATAACATTATGTAATATCATCAATTACAAAGGAAGCTGCGCGATGTTACGCGATGGGAGGAGGGCCAGGGGGAGGGGGGCAGTATCGTTGCTCGTTTGTTTACCAAACTATTGTTTCGCGGTGTGAGATGTTGCGCGTTGTCTTTGTTGTTACAACGCATCCCTGTTATCTCACCGCGCGGCTTGTTGTGCCGCATTCGGCGGTGTGTTTTGGCATAGCGATCATTTGCGGCCATGAGGCAATTATGTCAATATGCTTAGTCAGAGCCAAACATAGCGTGTTTATAACTGACGCTGGGCTGGTGGTTAGGAAATTCATGTAATTAGTATGGCGATCTCAAATGATATCAGAAAATTTTACTAGTTAAGGATTACGACTAAACTCTTATCTAGACTGAAGTATGCATCGACTAGTTTCAGTTCCATCTTCGCGGAATAATTAATGAATTAGAATATTTATTTTTAGGTACATAACCATGACTTTTACGTGTCAACTAAATCCACGTTTACTGACTTAATAGTTACTTAAAAGTTCCTTAGTTTGAAGTACTATCTAAAATCAGGTTCTAGTATGATAGAATGATTAACTTGTTAGATTAGTTCTTTTTCAAATACATATGTAAATATATCGATTTCATGATAGATAACCATCCAGCTAACATATTCCTTAGTCATTGTATTCATTCAGTTTGAGTCTAAGCTGAGATGAAATAAGGCTTCATACACGCTATGGTTCCTGTTTAGAATTGATTACAATGTTCTCTATATGTTCTCGTTATATGTACGATTCTAGACTGGAAATTATGAAGAGAAAATATATAGTTGGTTCTAATGGATCTCTGAAATGTTTGGACGTACATGGTAAAATGAATTTTCAGTTAACATCATGTAAAAGCTTGGTTACTTAGTCACAACAGTTTTTATTAATAGCAGATTATTGTTAATTTATTAATATTTCATTTACCATTCTAACTAAGCTCTAGACTTGTTCTAGGATATGGTCCACAACATTCGAATGGTGGGATTCTAACTCTGAAACACGTGATCGGAAATACATACCCTTAACCTTAAGACTATTGGGGCTTCTTAATGATCGTATAATTTTTATCATAATTACTGTGGTTTGTAACGAACCTTATTCTCAACTTAGGTGTGTCTGTAACCTTTATACATCCCCGTCAAGTGCTGTCATTTGTTTTGTATTAAAAAAAAAGCTCATTGTCCGATGTGGCTAGTTCGGATGTCACCTTAAGATCCTTGACTGGATATAACACATGTAGATACATTTGCGTCTCAGCGACAAATGTCTTTATTATTCTACCCACGCTCTTCCAAAGCGCATTTATTACCAAAGATCGCTGTTATTACATCGTTACAGAGGGGACACCGTGTTTATTTTTATTAGCGGCTCAACGACACGGATGATGCCTTGTAATTTTGTTCCCTTTACCCTTTTTATTGGTGTACAAAGACCTGGAAGAGGTCAGTTTCCTCTCGCAGTATGGATTGGAATTAAATATATTAACAATGATTAAAAGTTAGACGATTTGTTACTTAGACAAGAAATTTAACTTAAAACAAAAGTGAATTCATATTGTAACATTCTAACAAACGGGAATATGTTTGATTTATTCGCTGTACTCCTTATTTTTTTTTAACAAATATTAAATAACATTAAAACTTTTTGTTAAAAAATGTATGTATTAAATCGATTTATATATCGATATATTTGACCACAACACTATTGATTGTTTTATTGAAAGTGTTGGTCATGTGACCCACGCGGAAACAAAACAATAATGGCACATCGATCTTGCTTCAAAATCGATAAATATAATAAATTATGTTGAGTGTAAGTGTAACGAGGTTTGTTGGTCTGTGGCCGGGTCGCTCGGGGCGGGCGCCCACGCGTCGCACCGGGACGCAAAGGTCGCGCAAGACGTATATTTGCTCACCGAGCTCACCCACAATGGCTCCGAACAGGGTTGCTTTGAATTCATAAATACACCTAGGATGAGATATCGGCAATGCTTTGCTTTACAACTTGTCTACCACAAAACGTTACGTAAGTATACAGGTTCAAAAAGTGTACATTTCCACCGACCACAAACTCATGTGAATAGTAAGCAAGTGAAGTGAGGTGAAGCTTAAAATTGGAGTAACTATCATAACCTACTTAAATAATAAAAAAATAAAATAAAAAAACTAACTTTAGGTAACTTTCGGTAGCTAAACACTAGGACTTGGCTTGTGCCCCTGTACTCATCGCAGCAGTATTGCCTTATGTTTCCAACTGAAGGACACGTCTTCTAATATAACACGGAAGTAAAAACTGCACAATATTACGTAGGTTTGGCAACCCTGCATCGAGCGATGATCGATTGAATGACGATCACGCTCGTAGCTGTTCTATTCTGATATACGAGCCCTCCGTATCAAACATCTGACAGATTGTTGTTGGCGCTGAGTATTGGATGAATTTCTAAGGATGTGTAAATGTGGATCTTTATCGTCTACACACTTATTTAGAATCATATTGTCATCCCTTTCACTCATTTTGAGAATGTAGAGACAACAATGTGTTAATACCAGTGTTACAGAAACCACTATAAGTAACATCTATTATTATATTTAATACTGCAGTAAATAGTAAAGCCTGGTACTAGACACTAAGTGACGATAACTTCATCTAAATAGTCGTAATTGAATTACCTCAAAAGTTGTCAAGTTCGCTTTATAGCTGGTAGTAGTGAAATTCCTCCTTCAAGAAGCGAGCGTACATCATTTTCAAAGACCGGAAACATATACAGTTCCTCTGGTTTCGGATATCTATAGGTATCGATGATCCACGTGATCTAGTCGGTCGGTTTCCCCAAGAAACATAATCTAGTTATTCTCCTATGAAAAGAGAAGTTATGCAAAAATTGCAGCTACCCTTGTGTCCAATATGATCTTAGCTAGATACCTGAGTATTGCGTCTCATACAATAATATAATATTAGACAAGCAATATATCTTAGTATATGATAAGACTCATACGTCGTGTTGGTAGCTACAACGAATAAAAACATTACATAACACTAAACACAATACATTGAAATGACGCGAAATAAATTAGGCATCACCGTTCTTGTGGACAACAATCGGTTTACCCAAACAAGCGGTGACAAGTTGTTCGTACTAGTTACACGACGACCTGGCGACTTTGAGCCACGGCCGTATCTGATTGTACGGCGACGTACGAATAAATTATCTATCCGTCACACGGATCCGCATTATAGATAGCTCATCGATCAACCGCCAACATTCTTGGGTGTCGTAGGCCTCGATACGAACCGAATTAACATTGATATTTTGCCTACGAACTATGCGAGTGGAACTATCAAACACCGCTATGTAATGATACCTATAAATAACCTTATAATCTAGTAACTAATGTTTATAACGATTGTTGAGTTTCTATGTTACTGTTTACAAAGTAAACAAAATACACGTGTCATGTTTACTAGAATAGGATTAAATTATGCTAAATATGCTAGATAGATGAAACGAGCCACTCTATGGATCGGTTCGAAGCAAGGCATGAGAACAAGAGGAAGGACCGAAGCTCGATGGTCTCAGGGCCTAATAAAAATTGCAAAATCTGTATGGAAATAGCAATGGACAGATACAAATGGAGACACATGAAGGAGACCCATACACAGCAAGTGGCATTACTACTCGTGCAATTGTAATTAACTTAAAAAATATTATAATTTGATGTCAAATAAAGGCTTATTATTATTATAATACTATTAATTATAATATGTGACCTTTCTTAAATAAGACAAGTTAAGTGATGACGCAGACAGAGAGACAAGTTGTGAGTGGATCTGAGTGTAGCATTTCATGCGAGGCGACATTGGCCAGTGGAGTGGAGCAGAGAAGGTCTGCGGTCTGTGCGTCAAACCCGATCACTTTCCCGCAGCCCGTCGCCGGATTAAGATCCGAAATGTCATTGGCTGTGACATTTTTATATCGGCTCGACATTTTGATGGTGCTTGTGCAACGGACGATAGGATCGAGCCAATTAGAGATTAAATATTTTTTTTTTAGACAGTGAGAACACAATACCATCGTGATGCGAGGGGTAACAATGACATCTTGATGCGTTTACATCGTTCTTTGTCTTAGTTAATACTAAAAAGTGAGATTAAATTGCCAATGAAATTCAGAGTAAAGCACTGTCTATGATCAAAAATGTGTAATTAATGCAGAAATTTACTGAGAGGTCTTAAGAAGCACAACTCTATAATTCAGTGTCAAAATTATTGTAGAAACTATGATATTCAAAAATCCTCCAGAGATATCTAGTGGGCAGAAGTTTCCAAATCCAGTAAAATAAGTCACTAGGGCTGAGAGTACTGCGAAAATTAGATCCGGTTTAGCTTCACCATTACTGTCAGAGAATACTTGAAAAGGGTTCTCTTTAATAGTGAATTTAAATACATTACAATTGCAGTTCGTCTGCGATAATGTATAATAGGCAGCCCTAACACCTAGTGACAGGTTTATTGTTTGTTTAACAATATATTAGCAATCGGCTAATTCGTAATCCGGTATTGGACGGGTATTGGACGCGGCACTAAACATTTCAAATCCATCCAGTTCGCCTACAGTCCATTGTTGGTCGCTGACTAGTTGCCCGCGCATTCCATTTGTCTTCAACAAAGCGATAGCTCGGGTACTTGTTGCGACGCGCACGCTTCTTTAATGACCTCGATTAAATTGATGTAACACAACTATTTACACCTTCACACTTTTCATTAACACTACGAAAAGTTTCAGACGGAGTAAAATTTGTGTAATAATGGTGATAGACATTAATGGCATAGAAATTCTAAGTAGGAAACTATAGGGTAGTTAAAACTATATCGTTGACGTTATCTGATGATGTAACTTTTGGTTGTAGATAAAAACTAAATAAACAGACTTATAGAATTTTAGTCATCAAAGAGATAGTAACGTTTTATAAGTTGAGTTATCAAGATTCTTAATGATTTTATTATTACATATTTTAATCGCACTGACATATAAATTGTATTAGAGAGCACATTTATGTGATTGCCGTTATAAATAAAATGTTTAAGACATCAATAAAAATGTGTCAGAAGCATCGCTAATTAAGCCGGTGCCATTATGAATCACATGTTGATTTGTAGAAATGACTCGTATGTAAATCGATTTTATCGATCAAACTGTCAACAATTGACCTTTGCTAGAGTCCTTAGAGTTTGATTTTCAAATGGCTTAATGCTCGTAAGTCAGTTTGCACGGCTGAGCTATTTAGAAGTAATTGTTCAAACGTTCACAATCAATTTGTCGTTCGTATGTTCGTTCTTTCGTATTGCTCTCTGTATTTCTTAATAAAATGACAAAGATCAAGTCAAGTAGCGACATCTATCTCTAACTTCTGCGATAAAGACACATAGATCAATATCATCAACGCCAGCCTTTGTCTGCCCGCTGCAGGACTTACCGCCTACCGCATCCAATGACTAAATGCAACAAACCCGCATGCCAACAGGGTTACTTAAGGGCACAAAAACCCAATGACAGGAAAGTACATGGTTGTTTGGTGGAAATTAAAAAAAAAAACATTTAAACTTATAGAAGTTCCATAAAAGTGTGTTTATAGTAAATTTTCGTTCACAATAGTTCGTGTAAAGCAAGACTCCGCCAGCGTCGCCCACGTCAGTAGGACATCTGGCGGTGTAGTCTGGTACTACAACAATTTGATATTTGTCCGATACGGTAGCTATCTTGTTTCTTACTTCGAATTAATTAGACTTACAAATAATAAATTTGAATAATGACTATTGATAAATATAATTTTGTTACGTATTGTAAATCATAAGGATTTTTTTTTCATCTAAGTAAAGCCTACTACACTCCTTCACTTTCAACTGAACATTTGTACTGTGTAGTTAAAACTGGGCATGTGTGAGCATAACTGAGAACTGAACAGTTTAGCTTACAGTTAAAATTTTGTCTAGATACGTCAGTTTTAGCTATACAGTTAAAACTGAAGGTGTGTAGCTGGCTTAAGTAACTAAATAAAATAACAATTGAAAATTTCAAATGTCCGATGTTTATTTCTGTGATCCTTATCAAGAGTCAACGCGTAGCGAAAGTTCAGTTATGGCACAAAATGTACCCTCTCATGAAATCTTACACGATTCGATCATAATTTAGCACTTGATCCTACAATAGCCGGCCCCGTCTATTAGATAAAGGTCTCCCGGCGAGGAGGGACCCGCACAGAGCACATTACACGCAGAGTGGACAATCTCGGAATTTATTCTGTCAATAACGCGCCGTGTTCACTGCTTTAGATATTACAAGTTGTCGATTGCTTTCGTCGTACAATAGACTTTGCTTGGATTTTACGAGCGCACAGTGTAATGCAGGCTGCACATAAGGTTGTCATTAAATTATTTTATTTAAAACATGTTTATCGATAGCTTTAAAGTACCATTTTTATCTAATACTGAATAAGGTCGCCAACTTGTGGTTCCTCTGACCATATGATGTCAATGGACGTCGGATTAACTTATATTAGGCAATCCGGTACTACACCCTCTCCTATAAAATAAACTTTTTAATCAGGTCGTATTTGCTAGAAAACAAAGTAAAGTATTTAATAAAATGTTTGGCATTATTTTACCGCCTAATTAAGTATGTAATAAATGGTGCTATTCTCTATAGAAATTTAACACTATCCCGGTCGCTTAACGAATAAAGATTAATCAATTAAATATTGACACATTAAAGTCCAGTCCGAACACAGGTGGTAGAAGGACTTGAAACAATATCTCAGTACAATTGCGTTTTGATTGCTCTGCGGCATGTCGCGCGCCGCCCACGCGTCTGTCGCGACTCGCCGCGTAAATATTGCGCTCAGAATTAGAACTACCCGCCTTATTTATCGTCACAGCGCAAGGAGAAATCGACGCGCGGTCACTTCCTGCTCGGACGCCGCAGTGGACGCACGCTCCGCGGGTAATACTCTTGTAATGGTCCTTTATTTGATGCCATAAAACTATATCAGAACTGTCTTACTTCCACTTGCGAGTGCGTCCGTAATCGCTTATCTGATTACAGTTGTTTCACTCTGATGTCTGTTGTTTGCTCTCTAGCAAGCTTGTGATTTATTGAAATTGTTACAGAAACTTTCTTCGGGGACAGTTCGGCACTTTTTAAACGACTCTTTTTAGGTTTCTAGATTTACGATATTATCTCGATATTAAAAGCCATTGTAAGTATTTAGTTGACCCATTTTTTCTACTGAATCCAACAGTAGTGTTGTTCTATAATTCACTATTACCATGTATTTAAGTGGCATAAATGGCGCCAGCTACATAAGGAAGTACCAACTATTTTATTATTATGTAAATGTTTAATAGCGTTGAGTACATAACGCTAGGAATAAATGAATATTACGATACAATTAAAGCAATTAAGCTGTCGTAGTTAATTAATTTCTTCTGTTAATACATTTCTGTTGATTATTTTAAAGTCGCGAATCCAGTCAATAGTTAATTGAAACGCTTACTTGTCCGCCATCTACGACTTTAAAAAAAATATAGATTTTTTTAATATAAGATAATTTCGTGAACCACTTTCTTCGTATAATATCTATAAATTTTTTCCCGCAGACCAATGACTATACGTTAGCTGATAGTTTGATCGAGTTGGTCTCATATGTCAACATTACTTTCCAGTTCGGGCTTAAACAGCAACATCGTAATGTAAATTAAGGAATGTCCGATATCAATAGCAGAGCGTCGTAAAAGTTCATGGCGAGCTAGATCGAATTGTCACCGTGACCGAAAAAAGTGCGGAAGCAAATGATAATATAGTGGTCTTACTAACACTGACTTTTTTATGTCTTGACATTTACGCGACATTTGACATTCTGGGTCCGCCATCCGTCTAATTATTATTTGTGGGTGTGGACTGTCAATGCATACCTAAACTGGGTTGCGAGGTGATTGATATCGGCGTTCGAGAAACCAGTTCGTTGTATAAGGCGTCTCTCAAACAAAAGACAACTATTTTTTTTTACTGATAGGCACATAGGAGAATTCACTAAACGATTCTGCTAGTAAAGTCCTCAAAGAAAGTATTAAAATACTAAGTTCGCTTTTGTTAGCCGGCCAAACATTTTCCTAAATTGAGTTTCCTTTTAAAGAAAGAAAAATACACATTTACAACCAAACGAATACAAATTGTATTTAGTGAAATAAAACAAATAAAAACAAGAAAAATAAATGAATATGTGGCAAAAAGACAAATCAGTATACGCAGGAACAGCCAGCCAGCACCCACTTTCATCTCTTGTAAATAAAACACCGTTTTCTACTTCGGACCAGAAACCGGTGTGCAAGTTAGAGTGGTACCTTATAAGAAGTACCTTGTTTTAAAGAAAACGTTATTTTATCATTTTAAGGTTTACTAATGAGATTGCAAATTTGTTTCTGTACGCAAGTCTATAGACAGCCTTATTCACGGATGTATTTGATACAAGTACTTCATCTAATTATACTTTCTTCCTTACAAGCGCTACAAGTATTGTAACGAGACCAATAAAACTTAATTAAAGTGCTTTAGTAATAATTGCTTTGATTCGAGCGACTGGCCTTTGCTCTGCGACTGTTAAAGATCACCTATGAATTTATTAGAACGAAAAACAAGAAGCAATAAATTTGAGCTCGGCTATTACAAAAAGATATGTTGTCTGGTATGCCAGTAATATTTGTAATGTTATTAACACTTTCATGACATAATAGACCGTCCCACATATTTATAATGTAGCTTAAAATGAGATAAATGTTACAAAACAGATTTAGTATGATTTTAAACAAACTTTGAACACGCTGTATGAATTCTATAGTATTTTTACGAAGACGGCCGAGGGTTAAACAACGTGGTGATTATTGGGGTCGCCTGCACCCAGCAGTGGGTGAAAGGTTGTTGATGACGTTTTAAATATATTTGCCGTTGACCTTCAGTTGTTCACTGCGCAGTGCGGTCTCCCGAATCCCTTTACGCCCCGCTACATCTAACTTTGTTCGGTGTCTGCTACGAAGTTTCGAGTCGTCAAGATATACGACAAAATCGTATAATACGTTAAATTTTTTTATAAATGCTAAATGAAACAACTGGTTTAATTAAGTTGTAACGGTATTATATATCGTATTTAGGATTATATTTTGTTACTAATTTATGTAGCAGCTGTGAATACCAGATATTTATTTTTGCTTTCGAAACAGGAGTCGTTAAAAGCCTTGTACCTCTGACCGCGCACATCCGTTCCGTCTTTGATATTACATAACAGAATAAATCGTAACATTTATATGTTTATTTTACGAAATCGTTTATAAATGTTTGATTTGGGAGATGTCGGTACGTTTGATCATAGATTACATATACTTGAGATAAATTTATTGTATCATTTTGAATTCATTTCCTCTCATTAATATTAACGTTGTTAAAATTTATAGATCAAATGTATAGTGCGACTATCTTCTCTGAACCGACACGAGAGGCGCTGATGTCGTAGTTTGTTCTCTCAGATGCAAAATCTACATTGGTGTATAACCCACCGTTTGGCATTAGGACGATAGATGGACATTTTAAACTATAATTTATATAAATAGCACAAAATAACGAACAACAAGCGTGGTCTTGTCATTCTATCTGTCAAAAAGCGGCGCCAAAAGTAACCTCTTCCACCAATCATTTTCTTTACACAGACTCAATAACTTTTAAGAACATAGAATATACTAGTGTTGTTAAATGGTTTCAGCTACAAGATATAAGACTACACTATGACTTCTTTATGACTTCTTTCGAATGAGTTCTTTTTTTTAAATTAGAGTATTCCTTGACAATAAACTAGGACTTTCCACTAGAGAGTGATAAACAAAGATTTTATCTGCAGTACAAGGTCGAGGTCCAAGAATATACAGCCTGTTGGTTGTTCACAGAGTTGCGTAGAGGTCGTAAGATCTGGCTATAAAACTGCCACTAAACTGACCTCTTTGTAAGAGGCCTATATACTTCGAGACTATAGTAATATTTTCTGTGTAATCATTGTTGGAAACAAGACCATCTTGACACTTCTATCTTACTCTCTTTGACACGAGAGAATGTTTTTCTTTTGTTTTGAAACAATTTAACAGAAGTACTAATAAATATTCTTGATATAAAAAGACCGTAGTAAAAGAAGTGCCAATCGGCTAATGGTTAAAGGTATGGACTATTCGATCTAGCAGTCGTAGGTTCGAATCCCAGCATTCGACTAATGTCGTCAACCATATCCTAACAGGAGCTTTTTAAAGGTTAACTGAAATAGTTACCAGAAATATGAGTAAATTAACAAAAAAAATAATAATTTACGAAAAAAGTACTCGAAGATATGTCGAGGTAAAATGTACATACAACTATTAAAGTCGTATCAGTGATGTCGATTAAGATTTATTAGTTGTTGTTCGGTGTCGTGTCGGCGATGCGAGCCGGGTCACGACCTGTGTAACTGCATCAATGGATACCGTTCCAGCTTTCCTCACATCCGTCGCAACGCGGCCGCTATCGTGTGGCCGAGCCTCAATGAAATGTAATCAAACATTACAAAACAACGCCCGCTCCAGTTTCTACAGGCTGACGTGCGACCTGATCTATATAGGGTGACCAAATTTTAGTGAAATTATATTATTCGTACTGTGGAAGGTATTGGGAAAGGCATATGCCCAACAGTGGGCAGACAGGGGCTGTTGATGATGATGATATTATTCATCGGTTATTAACTAACAAAACAAGATTTGCAATTACCTAATACTGCAAATCTGTGTTTTCTACAGTTGTAATAATTTTATGTTCAATATTATGTAGTAATTACAATAATTGACAAAAAATAAACTAGTTCTACTAAAGTACTAATTAATAAGTGTCAAGTTTACTTGGACGTATTTGTTAAATTAGATTTTTATTTTATTAAGTATGTCTAGCGTGTATACATTAAATGTTCGTATTTAAATGTATTAACGGATCATCTTAAATAATAAATTATTGAACAATCAGTTTTCTTAGTTCTTCATCTTCCTGTTTTCCTTTCCTTATCCACGGACGGTTGGCTAAGGACAGATTTTCATCACATATCTAGTTAATGTTATACGTTTATAGAGTATCCTGATTTATTAACAAATTCGTGGTGACATTAGTTAGGCGGCTGCGAGCGGAGCCGGCGGAGTGCGGCGGCGGACAGTGACCCGGGCTATCGCGAGATCGCAGCCTCCGACCGGCCAGATGCCGAAAGATGTCAGGTCCGGACTCCCGAGTTTGATGACTTAAATGGAACAGTTTATATTTAAATGTTTATTGTAAACTCGTGAATGTCTATATCAAAAACCTAGAAAACTCTTAAACGCAGTGAAGAATAATGATTGTTTTTCTTAATGAGTAAGGCTTTATTTAGTATAAGTCTTCTTGTAGTCTAAGTTTACAGTAACTGTTACGTCGCTGACGTGAACAAGCTAGCGAACTGAAAATAACTTCAGAGCGACTGGGGCACAATTCTTTCATGTTTAATAAATTCTTCTCTCCTAAAAGCCAATTTCAGTAAAAAAGACTGTATTTTAATGTTGTATTCATTAAGATATTAAGTTTATATAAATCCATGTCTGTCGTAACCTTTAGCTCGCGGCTATCGGCGGTTAAAAAATAAAAGAAGACGCGTTAATATAGTATTTTGAGCGGCGCGGCGCAGGCGGCGGAGCGCTACCGCAGGAGCGTTGGCCCCCGCCCCGCCCCTGCCCCCGCCCCACGCAGCCCAAGCACCGACAATTCATTAACGAAACTCTTTCTAATATGTTACATTAATTATAAGGCACACCGAACAGAAATAAAAGGTTTAAATTAATGAGTGGTGCTGGGACTTTTTAAAACAGTTGAACATTAGAAACGGTAGGGTATCGCAGTATATGTCAGTCATCTGCACTGTATTCCTTTTAATAAAGTAAGACCTTTGGTAAATCAATTTTACAATAAACTTATTCCATCAAATCACGTAACACAGAAAAACACATAGACTTGCACTGAGTACTGCGTACGTTTTCCAGCAGCAAGTAGCATTAAATATAAGATTACATCGTTATAAAGCTCACTTAAGTAGCAAAAAGAAAAATCGACTAAAGTAATAAAGTCGATTTTCCAACTTAAATCGATGTAAAATAACTAATACCGTTTTTCTGTTAGTGGACACGAAGGCGGAGGCTCATTCGGACAGGCTAATGATTTATGAACTAGAACGCATTGCCACAGAGCAGGGAAAATGATAGAGCTTGTAATATCTTAATCGATTATAAGTTGGCATCGTTAAGTTAGTGTGCGTCGTTGCAACCAATCCTTTGCTCCTTATCAGAGAAGCAATGCACTAATAAATAAACATAAATTGACATGTAAACGTGCCTCGCGCGACAAAATATGTTTATGAAATGATTTTGATTTAGTATTTAAGATTTAGCACCTGATTCCGGATAGCGGTGCCGTGCTGCATTCCGATCGAGTTTGTCTGAATGATTGCAAGTTAATTGATACAATGTTTCAACCTTGTAACTGTCAATGGGTTATACGAAATTGACAATGGTCTTGCTACGACACGACGGTGGACTGATTCAATTATAAACACAATTTATGCTACTGTTAATTATCGTCTGTTGTTACAATGAATAAGTGATCTAAAAATTGTTTCATCTGTGATAAGATTAAATATATTTAATTTTTTTTACAAGACAAGGGGACAAACGAGCGTCGTGATCACAAGAGCGGTCATCGATGACCTCAGACATCTGCAATACTAGAAGACCCACAGATACGTTGCCGGCCTTTGACTTCATCTAATTTGTTTGTTTGATAATGGAACATTCTAGAAAAAAATATAATTTAGAGATCTATTATTACTCTAGAAAATAATAAAAAAAAAACAATTTATCTATTTAAAATCTATTATACTGCAGAATCTACTCTTTTAACTCGACAATAAATTAAATCTAGACGTAAAGTAAAGTAGTTAACTTACTACTACTAAAGAAAGTGCCTAGATAGTTTATAATACGACCAGTTAAAATGAAGTACCTATAATTTCATTATAAGGAGGAAAAATAAAATTTAATTAATACGTGCCAAGAGAAATAATTAAAGATCGTGTTAATCGATAAATATAACAAGTTTATCGTCTGTGACAGCTTTCCTTAGGTCCATTAGATATGTTGAGATAAGGTTTGAGAAGAAAAAGATTCTAATAGTATAATATTGTCGTAGTAAGTAACAATGCTATACCACCTGCTACGTACGGCCCATTACAGCGCTCACCCGGCGATAGGGCTGTCCAATTTAACTGTCAATTCAATTATTTAAATCTATAAAAAATCAAATAAAATGATAATAGTCTATATTTATTGATTTGTTAAGAGAAAATATTACGTTTTATTACATTGCTTATATGTTTATTAAAGATTTAATTTATTGAAAATAAAATGTCTGTAGAAACTAGCTATGGCCTGTGACTTCGTCTTCGTGATGAAGTCTTTTTACTATTCTATAATGTGATTTAACTCGCTTCCACAGTACCGTTCCAACTCACCCTGAAGATGAGCCCCCGATGGGCTCGAAACTAGTCGGTACTGACACCGAGTTACACGTGAGTTAACCCGTTTTATAAGTAGTATAGTGAAATGGCTCACGAAAGTTTTAATAGTTTAAATGAGTTTAATTTCTAATCTATTATATTGGTACAAACGGTAGATTTACATTTGTCTATAAAATATTTCCTTCAAACTAAAGTAACACCGTTTTTCACTTAATATTAATTGCAAATGGCAATGAGCTATGTCATCTACAACCAAATATTTTTTTTCTGTAAATTGGACAAGTCCAAAAATTTGTTTTTGCGTTGTTCGAATTAATTTCATGTTCACCGTTTCAAATATTTTATATTTTGAAAGGTCAACAATTAGCTTTTGTTTGGAGGGTCGGGTCAAGTTTTTCTTTTATTGTCAACTCGTAAAGAACGTGGTTTTTATATTATCTTTAAGAACAAAGGACATCATTTCTATAAGGATAATGTACCTTGCTTTCTATTTAAATTGAAAAATATCAAATTTCGAAATTTTATAAAACACCAACACCGCACCCAGACCGGGGAATACTATGATTTAACAATATTTGGTTTACATCACACCATACAAAAGTTTGAAACAAAAATTCTCATTTGTAAAGAATGTACGTACACTTTTTTATTTATTTTACACTAGCTGTCCCGGCGTAGTTCGTACCACCGAAGACTAGATCTTTAATTATTTTTTTATTTTTCTCTCCTCAAAAACCATATTTGTACCTGAAAAAAAAAATTAGCAAAACTGCTCTTGTAATTGACGCTTAACACACATTTAGCGATTCATTTTTATATTATAAATTGTCCATTTAACTTTGTGCGGAAATAGACAATGGAAATATAATAAAGGACAAACACTTCGCTACATATATTGAATATGTTGAATATTTCTCTAGGACGAAAGACTTCATACAACACATGTTAACGGCTGTTAGTTGTTGATAAGCTCTGAACTCGCTGGCACAGTAAATAGGCCAAAATAAACATTCTTTAGGGTTATTAATTACATAGTAGGTAATTAATTTTATTATGCTTATCATCTGGGAGCATTTGTAGGTATACTAAAGTTTGTATTAAATTAATTATCGTATTAGAAAAGTTCGTTCGAAGAATACCACTGTAATTATTAAGCAAATATAATTTTAATTACAATTTAGTAAAATTTAATAAGATAGCAATATTTTTAAGCTGTCCAAATCTCTGGTTGTAATCACGTCAGTTACAGACTAATGAAGATTTAATTAAAGCAAATAAAATATAATTTAAATCGCATTGTCTTACAAAGACTGGTCCCGAAATATAATCGTAGAAAAAGGGGCTACTGATTCTAGGACTTAATGACAGCCATTAGTCTTAAAAAGTACTTACAGCCAGCTGTTACAACATTTTTAAATAGAAACGAAATTCTGGGTATTAATTAATCTTTTTTAATTTTTTTATAATAAATTTTATAACTTTAGCAGCTTTACTTTATGACAATCTGTGGAATTTTTAATCACATGCTGTTAGCGCGCAATAAAGATAACGAAAGTCATAATGGGAGCCAAAATTGTGGTTTGTTTAAGTTAAATAGCTAGTTTATAACTATTCAAATATGGAAAGAAGTCAAATAATAAAGGAAAAGTTAGAAAGGAAAATCATTTACTTCGAGATTACGCCACTATTCGCGCTAAAATGCGCCTGTTGTTTTTGATAAGACAACAATTTCCGCAGTCGATGAATTGAAAAATTGCTATTTTTTTGCATGAGATATTGTCTTATTGTAATATTCTTACGAGCTACTAGCCCTGAAAACCCCTATAATGTTATATATATAGTATTTGTGGCTGCCTAGTATACTATGAACAGAATTGACTTAGACTTAAGCTTTGCGTGATTTTGTTTAAAATGAAACGGCTGCAGTCGATTCTTTCGGAAAAAACACGGAAATAAACAAATACATTTAATATTTAACATTTGAATATAGATATGTCGGAAAGAAAATTGAATATGCAAACCGTCGGCCATTCATTTTACAATCAGGAAAATGTGCTAACTTGCTTATTTGCCTCTGGGTTTTACCAACGTGTTGCAAAACACAAATGTTTGCGCTCACGAGTACGAAACAAGATTTCTTTGATTTTCTATTGATATGGTCAAATGTAACCTTTTAGATAGGATAAAATTAATATTTTTCCTTGTGGTTATATTTACTTAGTCAGCATTTCAAAAATTGACGATCGTGGCTAAAGTTTTCTATAGCTATTTGCATTGTATTAGAGAAAAAACCTTAACAAGCATTTAAAATCATATCAAACTAAATATATATAATTAAATTCGCATAGTTCCCGTTAGGTTATGTTATTATATTTGAATACGTTATTATGTTTAAATACATTGTCGAACTGTGTGTTTATGCTAAAAGATAAATTTATATTAACATTTATAGGTTACGAAATATCTAAAAAACTATCTTCAATGATATTGTACGAAATGAATATCGTTAATTATTATATGAAGTTCCGTTAATTGTTGTACATTTTTTCCATTTTTTAACCGACTTCAAACAGGATTAGATTCACACTTCGATTGTATATCTTTAAATACATCGTTTAATTTATATATCAAATATATATGTATTAAATAAATTAGAACTAAATTTAAAAAGATATAGATGAGTAAATGAATGAATTATCGAAGTACAGTTTGAAAATCTTTATATAGCATATACTTTATAAATGACTTTGTTAATTGTTTTATGAAACATTAAGTATAATCAAAGAGACGAAGCGAACGAACAATGGAATAAGTACTTATTAATTTAATGAGGAAATAATTACGTACTAAGCGTTACAGAACATAATAAAAATGTGTACTTAAAATTGTATTTATATCGTATCAACAAGCGTATCTACATATCACCTTTATTCTTTATTATCGAGTTAGTAATCAAGAAACGAACTCGTACAGTATTTGCGCGGTATCAAACCGACATGGACGTGTCCCTGCTGGGTGTCTTTTTAAACTGGTTCTTTATACTTTTAAGTATTTGTATATTATTAATATGTTGGTATTTTTATTTGAATTACAATTATTGGAAGAAACGCGGTGTCCCGTACGAAAAACCATTTCTTTTCTTCGGCAATCTTAGTTTCGTGTTGAGAAAAAGCGTATGGGATTTTTGTTACGAATTGAAAAATAAACATCCAAGGGATTATGTCGGAATATTTTTGGCTTGGAGGCCGGCTATTATGCTGCAGACGCCGGAATTCGCAAGAAGGATTTTCGTTAAAGATTTCGAAAATTTTCAAGATCGATTTTTGTACACCAGTTACTCTGATCCTATGGGGTCATTGAACTTGTTTACTGTCAAGGTCAGTCTGATTATTTTTTTTATCATTTAAAAAAACATTCAGCAACTTAACAAAGTAAATTCAATAACAAGTTTGAAAAAAAAAACGGAAAATAGTTTTTCTGGACTTGTCCTATATCTTGTCCTTGTCCAGTATATGTGCCGTAGATAAATGTCAAGGACGAAGAAAAGATGAATAAATATACACAATCTCTAAAGGCCGTACTCACTAGGGTTGGAAAAGAGATCAATAGAAAATGAAGTATAGAAATTAAATTTAAATTTTTGATTATCTGATCTAGAAATTAAACTATTAAAACTTTCGTGAGACATTTCACTAAACTACTAATTAAACGGCTTAACTCACGTGTAGATCGGTGTAGGTACCGACTAGTTCCGGACCCGTCGGGGGTCCTTAAATAGGGTGAGTGTACTATAGGGCTGTACTCGCGATCTCGGCGCGCCTGGCACTGATCTAGAAATATTAAAGAAAAAAAAATACCGTTATTATTCCAGAAAATGCGCAAATACATGTTTTGCATTTTTGAAAATCTGGTTCGAGCAGTCTTCTAGGAGTTAACTGCCTTAATTTTTATAATAACAGGAGTACCAATTATTAAGTTTATCTTCATTTCAGAATCCAATTTGGTCGATTATGAGAAATTCTCTGTCGCCCATGTTTACAGCATCTAGACTTAAACTGATAACAGAACTGATGAATTTGAATTCTAAACAACTTGTCGGGAAAATACGACGTGATCACATCGACAGCAACAAACCTGTCATACTAAAGGTAATGATCATATTTTACAACAATTTACTTCAAATTGCGACAAGAATAATGACAGAAGTTGCAACACTAATTTTACATAACTATGGGTGTCTTTTGTCGGTTCACATTGTATGCTATGTATGTATGTTGATTAACTGTCCACTGTGAAAACATTAAATCATACAAACAATTATCATCCATCTCAAAGTCTTGAAAATAATTGTAATAACAATATGGTCAGACGTCTTTTTGCAATGAACACTCGCGGTAATTCCCCGCGGCCGGGGGCTTTACAATGTACATTCATTTACCTCTAAGCTAGGCGTGTTGGATGCACTATTGTAAATGCAAGGATTTAAATATTATTATATTTGTTTAGTGGCCATTACGAGCACTTAAATTATTTTAACATAATATCTGTACCAAATTTTTAGACAACGGAAACTGTACCGCTGGTACCTAGTAGTTAGTAGTAGTTAGTAGATTAGGTAAATAATATGAAATTAATTTGTTATAGGAACTATTCTCAATGTACACTTCAGATACAGTCGCGTACAGCGTGTTCGGTATCCGAGTGAGCGTGCTAAATGACCACGACTCGCCGCTGTGGCTCATCACCAACCACATGGTGAAATGGAGTTTTTGGAGAGGTTTAGAGTTTACAATGATATTCTTTGTACCCGCTATTGCCGCTCTACTCAGGTAACGTAACAACGGAGAAAATATGTTTAGACATTATGAAAAACAACGGCATTTAAAGAAATAAAAGACAAAATGGTTCAGTATAATAATACAATATAAACTATTCACTATGCATTTAAAAAAAATCATTACGTATCATGGGTTCTGTAATTGTAATATTTTATTTTAAAGATTGCAGTTCTTTTCGGAGGCTGCAAGCGATTACATCAAGAAGATATTTTGGGACGTTGCCAAAGAACGAGAGAATAGTAAAAACGATAATCAAAAGGACCTCGTTAATCACTTGCTTAAGCTAAGAGATAATCTAAAGCTGCCGGCTGGTTCGGGACCTGGTACGTAGGAAATTATAATTTGTTACTACTAGCGATAATAATTATCATACTAATTTCGCTTTCTCAACGAAGCAAGACGTAAAAAACATATAACGTAAAGTATTATAGTGACGGACTGAACTCGTTCAGAAACAAGTTGTATAAAATTGTAAATATATAACAGTGTATAAATTGAATTGATGCATTCATTTTATACATATTATAATTTTTTACAAGCTTTTAATTGGTATATTGATCTGCAATGTAATCGTGATTTTTGTAATAGCTTTTTATTTAAACGATTAAAACTTTCGTGAGACATTTCACTATACTACTTAAAAAACTAGTCGGTACTGACACCGAGTTGCACGTGAGTTAAGCCGTTTTATAAGTAGTATAGCTTTTTATTTGTATGCTGTTGGCTTGTCTTAATAAATAAATAAACAAAAAGTAGGTATAGTAAGCGTCTTAAATTAAAGTACTTACAATTAACTTCGCTGACGCAGCGACCTAAAATCTTGCTGACATGAAGTGCCCTAACCATTTTGTTCGTATTGCTTTAGACCTGGCTGATAACTTGATGCTAGCGCAGGTGGCCGTCTTCATATTGGGCTCTATCGAGACATCCTCTACAACCTTGAGTTATTGTCTCCACGAACTTGCTCATCATCCGGAAGAGCAGGTATGAATTGTTTATATAACATCGAAACACTTGTAGTAAATGTTTTTTTTTTATTCTCATTCTCTGTCAGAAATTAGATAATAAATTTAATAGAATGGAAATAACAAGTAAAACTAAATTTCTAGTAATGCGTGTATTGTAAATAAGTTAAAATGAAATTAAAACAATAATGTAAATGGATTTTACCTAGATTTTTTTTGGTATTCGTTTATTTTTCTGAATACATCTTTTTAATACCTTGATATTACGTGTCGCTCTGTCAGCCGGGATTCCCAGATGAGACGATTGCTTTATGTTGCAACGACTCTTTTCATTTTTTTGTTTTAATCTTATTTAGTATGCCATCATTATACAACTCTTTATAATCATGTAAACAGAAAACATGCAAAAACTCTTGATTTTTTGTTATTTACCTCCGAACTGTTGTTACACGTATAATATGGTGCAAAATGTTTTATGTACATTTTCAGGAGAAACTTTATAATGAAGTTTCGGAAGCATTGAAAAAATCTGGAAAAGACATTTTGGATTACGACGAATTAATGGAATTGAAATACATGTCATCTTGTATTAACGGTAAGGTCCATTTTAGAGTGACAGCGTGTATTCCGCAAACACGTCCGCGTCGTATTTACATAGCCACGCGCACCTACCTATGAAATATGTAGTAATTCATTTATTGTCAGCAAAGTTTGAAACAAATGATAATTTTTAGAAACACTCCGCAAGTATCCGCCGCTCGGATATCTGGATAGGATTTGCAAGGACACTTATAGATTGAACGACGAAGTGACGATTGAAAAGGGGACGCCGGTATTTATAAATGTGTTAGCAATACATTACGATGAGAAGATTTATCCTGAACCGAACCAGTGGCGGCCGGAGAGAATGCACAATACCTCTGACAATGATAATCTTAACTTCAGCTTCTTACCCTTCGGGGAAGGACCTCGTTTTTGCATAGGTAGGTGTAAATTATTATTTTTTTTCCTTTAGGTAAGGCAAATGCTTATTAAAACACAATCTTACAAATATTAATATATATAAATAGATGGATGCTTGTTAAGTAATTTCTAAACGACCAATCGGATTTGGATGAAATTTGACAAACATTAATTACTGTTTGAAAAAGCGCAGAGATTACATTTTATACTTATTTTTATTTGCGCGCATACTAAATCGCGGACAAAACTTAGTTTTTATATTTCTCATTATTGAAGATGATTCAAAACTCCCTTATCCCTTAGCAATGATATAGTATGGATAATCTATGGTATATAAGGTACTAAGTAATCGTTACGGTGCTGCGAGTTAAGATTGTATTTTTATTTCCGAACATATATATGACTAAATAGTCGTTACATCAACATAGTTGTAAAACAGATAGCAAAGATCAAGGTGACAGAAGATAGTAACACGTGAAACATATAAATGTAATACTAGGTATTGCCCGCGATTGCACATGAATTCCTTTTTAATATCCCTCTATCGATTTTTTATAGTCTACATTGTATTTATTTTTGGAAAATAGCATCATTAACCTGCCCTTTTCGCTGTGGAGGGTCGGCACAGTATACTACTGTGCCATACATCCCTGTCAGCCGTCATATCTGAACTCGCAGACTTCTTACGCATATCATTCGTCACGTAATCCATCCACATCTTGTTTATGTGATCATCAGCTCTTCGCATGTAAGAAATAGAATAAATGTTGTTTTGTTGCAGGTAAACGGTACGGGTACATGCAAATTCGAGCGTCGCTGGCCCAGCTCGTGGCCGCGTACAAGTTCCTACCAGCTGACATTCCGTATAAAGTTGAAACAGATCCCTACAGTGTTATTTTGTCACCCAAAGACGGTTTGAGTGTTAAGTTTCAGGCACGATAATATAAACAAACGTATAACATAAATTGTAAGAGAATTCAATTTGTAATTACATTTTAAATTATTGGAATTTATTTTTTTCTGTTTTTTTTTTAACTTTTATTTAAACAAAAAAACTGTTATCTATCGTAGAAAAGTCGACAAAAAACATATGTTTAATCTCTTATATAATTTATGTATGAAATATGTCATCATAGAACTTGTACTAGATAAAAAAAAATAATCACACGTTTTCAAATCTAACAAAACAATTATCGTCCATCGCTGATACATTAAATCAGATATTAAAATGATATTAACCAGCTTTACATTCTATGATGTAAATGAGTCGTGCAAAGTATGAATTATCGCGGAGATTAGCGCTCGGTTTTGTTCGATACCAAAGCAGGAAAACAAGAATAATAGGCATAATTGTTTACAAACATCTTAGCAGTAGTTTAACTTTGTATGATTACAAACTGGTTACTACGAACCAGTCTCAGCTTAGAACAGATTGAAGGATAAAATTTAAAATAGGAACTCTTTTGTGGTTTCCTTTTTTATTAACTATTTCTGACCAGTAGTCTCACATTGTTCCAAGTTAAAAAAAAATTAAAATGAAAACAATCTAATTGATTATTATAAATTGGTGTATGCACTTTTCTAGATTAACTTTACCTATTTTAAACAGGTTTATTCATTCGCGCAATTAATTTAAAAAGAACTACAAAGACCTTACGGATTAATTTTATTATCTTGAACAAATAAGTGATACCATTTCGTTGAAAAATCAATCAGAACACTCGAGAATTCTTACACGTAAAAGGAAAATATTTTTACATTACTTTCACAATGCTGTAAGCATAGACTGCGCTGAAGAAGACTCTTCTAAAGCCATAAACAAGATGTGTTATTGCTATGATGACAACTTGGAAATTGCACTCATCGTATAAGAATTAAGCGTAAATTTTTATGAGCAAATCGAGTTCAACTCTCCTTACATGCAGAAAAATAAACTGCTTCATGATATCTACCGTTTGTACTGGTACAATAGAATAAAGATCCAACTATACAGTACTTACTATTTTGGACTTTTTTTTCCTTCGCTTTGTCATTATGGTCGCTGCGGGAGCATGAATTTCACATGACACCGCGACGCCCACTGTGACTGTTCTGGACTATAATAACTTATTAACACGACATAATCATGTGCAAGATAGGTCTTCTCACTGTTAATATGTAATAAAATTATTGTTACCCGTACAATGTGAATAAAGTATCGGTCATGTGCACCGGTTTATTTTTTCAACATACAATAATAGTTTATGGGCCCAGAACGTTCCCGCTGCGTTTTTACACTCGTTAAGAATCCAAGAGCGTCACATCCCTAGCGCATTATAATCAGAGTCAAAAAGCAACCATATCCAACATTTTTCTGCTATATCCGTGCATTTTTGATAAACCGGAAATGACGGCGATAACATTAATTTAATTTATGAGTGATTTTGTTACGATATCCTTTTAATCAATTTCAGAAATTTCGTTTCACATTTTACGACTCATTTAAAATTTATTATCTCATCGTTATTGTTTCCAAACAAAATTGCAAACTGCAAAGTAATAAATTCGTTATGTTAGCAACAGCTTGCACTGAACTAAAAGTATAATAAAGTATAGCAATTTCAATGCTCCAGTAAAATAAATTTCCTTCTTTATGATTGATCCTTTTTTGTCCAAGAATAAATAATGAATAACCAAGACCGGTTGGAAACCAGGAGCGTGCGGCGCCCTACCTCCAGGTAGACCGACTTAGTGTCGACGGCGGGAGGTCGTTGAACTGACCGCATGCTGTGAAGGTATTGGGGAAGGCCTATGTTCAGTAGTGGGCAGACAAAGGATGATAAAAATGAGATACTAACACCAGATATAAGTGTGTATACTGAGAGCACGAATGAGACGTTGCCGTAGGTTTCCACTGGCAAAACATGTGTGAAAAATATTTTGTTACATCGAGAGCAATAGAAACTCATAATTACTTTAAATTAAAATTAAATAATCGGCGATAACATAAAACATTTGAATATCGACAGAGTTTTTTCGCTTCATTAAAATAAAAAAAGGTTATCTAAATAATAACATAATGGAAAAAAATATAGATGACATTTGTGATTATTAGAAACTATGAAATCGTTAGTTGCGTAATATATCATTGACACAAAATGAATGTCAACAACCAGTTCAATAATTTATTTGTGAGCGCAATTATTATATTAAATAACGTTCTGTGTCAGTTCTTTAAACATGAATGAATTAAAAATGATTTTAACAAGCATCTGCCCTTGTGTAAACTTTAAATATCCGCTTCGGAGTACAATATTTTGGTTGACAAAAGAATAATTCGCTCTTTTCTTTAATTTCAACCTCCTCCTCTTTTGTTTTGTGACGTCTTATCTATTTTGATGAATGTTTATTTTCGTTAAAAATTATTCCGGAAAAAATTTAAACGAAATTCAGTTGAGCAAAATACCCAAATGTTTAATTTGTCTATACGTTTATTTGAAACCAACAAAACTTTAATAGTAATTTTGTTAGGCTATCAGTTTCTCCAACGCAATATGTTTCGTCAAAAAAACGACGACCACATCCGAGCATTGTTATAGTTGCTGTGACAATGACTAGGGTTTCTCGCGTGTACATTCCCAACATTATGTTGGACACGTAAGGTCATTAGCAGTGTACGTAACGATAAATTATACTGTCAGTTTGTAATTAACAGTAATCATCTTATTGTTTCTATAATTTGATATCTATCTTACTTATCAGTGTTACAATTCTATTTGGTTTTCAATATCCTGATATTAATGTGTTTGGGATGATGAGCTACGTTCTAATTACTTCTAAAAAATTGTATGTGAAAAAATATAAAAAATATGCAAAGCAGTGGCAATGTTTAATTCCAAATCGTTAGGTGTATCGCGTGCGCTAACGACATTTGCTTTAGTTTGATTAATGGCAGCGAAAGTGTGCCGTCACCCATCGCGGGGGCCTTTGTCTTCTAATGGATTTTGTTCTCCGACAAAAGCGACATCTAGTGATAGATTTATTAAACTTATTTGAATGAAAACATATGAAATTTCAACCAACAAAGAATATTAATTATAACACGAAACGCTTCACAACCAGGCAACTTTGAATTAATCAGAGTAGGTACCAAATTAAAAATCTGAAATATTTGGGTCCTACCTGATGGGCAAGGCTAGTGCTGCCATGTTTGATCAAATTAAACATCCCGATCTTCTAGGTCTTTGTTGACGCAAGATAAAAACTAGGAAATGGTGAAAAATTCTCATCGATTCTCTTAGTAGGCGAGTGCCAGGTTTATACTATATAATATAAAAAGAAAGTTGGTAGTAGTTTCGATTTTGAAAATGGAACGTGCGCGGAAATAAGTTAAGAACATCGATGCGGCGCTTACGGTTTGAATTTTCCTTAAAGCGCGAACACTCGGCGCTGATAGCAAATAAGATTTCACTTTAAGAAGCTTTGCTGCGAACACAAAATTATATTAGCTGAATATCGTGCTATGAATATTTATGAGCGTCAGTGGCGCAGTTATTAAGCGCTTGATCGGACCGGAACGTACTAGACTTTGTCCAGGTTCGATCCCCGCTATGTACCAATGTGTTTTTCCATTTTCGAATTGCATACGTATATTATCCGACGCTCTTACGGTGAAGATAACATGATATGGTCTTTTAGAAATGTAATATTCACCTTGATATTTACTTAACCATCATTATCATAAGCCGTTGTCTGTCCATTACTGGACATTGGCTTTCCCCAATGCCTTCCCCAGTAGGCGGTCCTCCGTCCGCATCGTTTTTTTTTCTTTTAATTACGAACCAAGAATACCAACGACGGACTTGGACACGTCACTTTGTCAGAAGTATATTGAAAATAAAAATGCAGTTATTTTTCGTTATAAGCTATGTTCTGATGCTAAAGCGAGTTGTTCGACAGTTGTAACGTTAGTCCTGTCTCGGCGCATGATACAGAGTTGTGTGTAGCGAGTGGTGCGGGTGCAGCGTGCTGCCAACAGCGCCTTTGCGGTTCGCATTTCCATTACTTCGGATTTTAAAATATTGTCTAAACTTTATACCGTATGTTATCTTGATAAATATTGTTTGTCTTTATTATGTAGATTTAAAAAAAGAGTATTCGATTTTTTTTTATAAAATAATACCAGATTTTTGTTAATTTACTGATACTTGTTTTACCACTCCAAGTAAGCTCTAGGCTTGTGCTAGGATATTGTTTATGACAACAGTCGAATAGCGGGAGTCAAACTCTAGACCACGTCATCGGAACTCCTTTAACAGTTAGGCTATTGGCGCTTCATTATATGTGTTTATATAAAAAAATACGAAACCAATTTTGATAATTCAGAATTTGCTGTCGAAGACATCAAAAATTAAAAGTATGTTTGTAATAAAATTTAATTTTTAATAATAAAGGTTGGTAGAAATATCATGTCATAAGACGTCAAATGCTTATAAAGGTTTAAGGCAACAGTATAATCTCATTATTATGCTATAATGCCCCGCGTATGGTGCAAATTTATTACGTTGGCGGCATGATCTCAAATTGCTCGGCCCTTATCTCATAAGCGGCGGGCGTTCTATTCGTTATGACGAGATCGTGGGCTGGCAAATAGAATTAGATGATACAGTGGAGAGATTGTAATAACGAAATTTGATGTTTCATGTAGCTATTCATACTATGAATGTTATGACCGTCAATTGTTTTTCTATATTTTGTCTTAAATGCAGTAATGATAACCACCAGCAGTTACTCTCGACTCTGTTCGAGTGAGATAAATACGTAATTAGTAGCCTATATGATTTTATAGGCTGTTAACTATCCTTTTTTAAAACAGTTGTAATTTTTTTTTAATTAAACAGTGGTTTACACTGGCTATTCAAACTCTTAGGACAAGACGGTATTTTCCCGTTCTTTATTTTTTTTTAATTATATATAAGATTTTTCCTTTTCTTGTATTAAATGTCATTGTTATAGACAGTAAAATTGTTTCACCATTTGTTTGTAGATAAAATAGAAACGGGATAATTAAATAAGGGGTAATATTTTCGTATTAAAATATGTTCTTTACTAAACATTGTTGTAGCATATTGGGATAGAAATATTGGCTTCATACTGAAACCTTACTATTGCGGTACTGAACGAAGATACTGGTATTATATTACAAAATTTCATATTCGAGTAAAACTTTAAATAAAGTGGAAATTGTTTAAATAAGAATATAATGTGTCGTAATTCAGGCAAACCTTTGAATAGAATAATATTTTGAACTCGAAGTTATTTTGTTGACTTTATTTTACATTTGTTATTCACTACATTTTAAATTAATATTACTAATTCTATTTCAATGTGTTTAATGTAATATCATTATAGTAACAATATAAGCGTCGGTGGCGCAGTTGTTAAGCGTTTCACCGGACCGAACCGTACTCGACATTTCCAGGTTCGATCCCCGCCATGTACCAATGTGTTTTTCTTCGAATTTCATATGTTACATTATCCAATGTTTTACGGTGAAGGAAAAAATAGTGGTGCAACCTGCACACATAGGCGAAGAAATTCAAAGATATTTGTGAATCAAACAACACGCCCTGGGCTAGCGTGGTTGCTATGGCCTGGTCACCCCTAATAGGGTAGGCTCCGACGCCACAGTGGGGACGTGTAGCTGATGACTATTAATATGAATGTAATATAAAAAAAACAGTAAATTGTCGTAAATGTCGAATGAATAGAAAATTTAAGCAACCCAAAAATATGGCGGTGATTTTAAAATATTTGTGTAACAAAAGCGATTTATATCTCCCGAGGCCAGAAATAATGTACCCTTGCGACGTAAATCTTTCTAAACTTTAGTACTCTTCACGATCCTGTAGACAGTTGGTTGCGGAGATAAATTTGTTTTAGGAATTTCGTCGGCGAAGAATATTGCCAAAGCGAGAAACATTGTTCTCGTTTTGATTCAAAATTTTCATTCTGATTTTAACACATCTACAGATGTAGTGAGAAATTATTTTCCTTCGGGAAAACTCGGATCTTTATCGGAACACGTTTACACCCGAACTGTTAATGAATGATCGTATTAAATGATATTTTCACACCATTAATATTTAATATGGAACTTTATTGTTTAGTATCAAATGTCAAAATGAATATTGTTATGTGAGATGCGCACTGAAGCTATTTGAGAGAGCACCATAAATACGAACTTTTCCGAAAAAATACGAAGGAAAATCTTTTTTCACTATATCACAATCTCGTCCGTTTGGTAGAGAAAATTGATGCATGAATACATATATCATTGTCGTTGTCTAATTTTCACTTAATTAAAGGCGCGATGAGCGACGGAGGCGGAATTATCGTCCCATCTGATGCCGCGCGCCGCCGCCGCCGCCGCCCGCCGCCCGCCGCTCCCCAACGATAAACTTTACGTCCTCTGATGTGCGCGTTTAATGTTCCTAAAGCACTTTGTAAACGACAATAGCTTTGAAGGATGTCTCATGTAATATGCAATTAGAAAATACTTTCTAAATGTCCATTAAAATAAATTTAATGTCAATTACATTGTTTATTTTCTGTGTTATTTTACATTTCCCTTAATCTGTTGGCTTTTGTTTTTAAAATCATCACCAATCTCCATGAAACCTAAAAGTTTCGTTTCAATCAAGATTGTTTTATCAAAACGTATTTACAAACATAATAAAGTGACACAGTTGTGTTAAGGGTGTCTAAATAGATTTACAGTAGAGCCTACAACCGCTCGTTAGCCGCTGCAACAGCGGGTATTTTAGAGCCAGGGTTCAATTTAATTGAACAGGTGTAGGCGAGTTAACACAATCTGTTAATTGAGATTATTGAATGGATATTGATATATGTATAATTTAATTAATCAGAGGCGCCAATAGTCTAATTGTTGTGGGTACGGACTACCGATCTAGCGGTCATACAATCGAGTCCCGCCATTCGACTATTCACATGAATCGTATCCTAACACAAGTTGCACCAGGAATGGTTACAAGAAATAATTTACATAAACAAAAATCTACTAACGAGTTATAAAAAACAATCTCAGTTTCCTGTTTACATACACATTTTAATTGCCTTAATTTCCATCAGCCTTGTTAAACATACTTCATTCTTTTGTTTTTATTTGCAAGAAAGAGGTTTTAATAGCAGTACCTTTTTGATGGCATTTAAAAGTAAATAAAAGGTACCACATTTTAAACTAAAATACAAATCTACGCTTGTTCGTAACGTGCAAAAGTATGACATATTCCCGCTAATGACTGCTCGTTAAGAGAAATGTTACAGTTTAATAATGACAGTGTATTTTTGTTTAACGTATTTCTGCACTAATTGATAAAACAATTTAGAACAAACGAAACAAATGTGTTATGTTATTAGGTTGTGATCATTGCGATAAGGTTTCTACGTATGAATTATTATAATAGGATTCTAAATAAACTTATAATGAACAAACATAAAGATGCTACTTATAAAACGGCTTAAATCACGTGTAAATTGGTGTCGGTACCGACTAATTTCGAGCCGCCCCGAGATCACGAGTGAGGGACGGGCCGCGAGCGCGCTATAGTACCAAGGGAAAGAAAGGCCCCCGATGGGCTCAAAACTAGTCGGTACCGACACCGATTTCCACGTGAGTTAAGTTATTTTATTAGTAGTATAGTGAAAATTTCCCACGAAAGTTATAATAGTTTAATCTATTGAGAAGCTATTTAGTAAAATATTCCTTAACATTCGTCTGATACAAAACAGTTTGTTTCTAAAACAAACACGTTTGTAGACATCTTAACTCAACAGTCGATGTAACATACGTAAGTTATTTATTGTTCATCATCAGCTCACTATAAGTCCTTACTAAGGTGCTCGAAGCCTACCCTATCATTAAGTGTGACAAGGTCATCATAGTCAAGGGGATCGAACCTGGATAATGACAAGTGTAGTCCAGTCCAATCAAGCGCTTAACAACTGCACCGCCGACGATCTTATTTGTTGTTATAAGTACGAATTTCAAAGCTTGATATAAATAAAATATCTTGATACTTGTATAAACAGTCGACGAGTGAATCCTTTGACAGCGCGACGACAAATATTTTCAGTAATAATGGTCAAGCGGATTTTACGGGTCGCTCGAGTTGTAGGGACGTAATCATCTGCCCGTGTATTATTCAAACGATAATTTAAGCCTTTATACCTTTGCATTTAATGATCAAGGAAAATAAGGATTAAAAAACGTTATTAAAAAACGTGTATATATGTAATATATACGTTTTTTAATTTATTATACATAATCCGATGTCAGATAACATATAAACGAAATGGAAAATAACGAATTGAATAAAACAAAAAACGATATAAAAAATCACCCCGATGGGTTCGAAACTAGTCGGTACTGACCGATTTACACGTGAGCTAAACCGTTTTCATAAGTAGTATAGTGAAATGTCTCACGATAGTTTTAATAATTTGATCTAAATAACTTTAAGTGTTCGAAATTTCGAAATAGAAGTGAAAAATTGAAACTCTTTCTGCAGGGAATTCAAGAGTCAGTATTAAACAACAGTGGCCAAGTGAAGAGAACTTTTAATAGAAAAGTTCTAAGTGTCTATTACGGTGCTGCAAGCTGCAACTTGAGAAATATCTTCTAACAAACTTTATTCCACAAGTCGGTCGTGGCGACGAGAACATTATTATGTGACTGCAACAAACTCTCCCCGCGGGACGCACGAGTCGGCGGACAGCTCACACTCTACACGAACGAATTTTACAACATTTTGAAACAAAATTATAACGGCAATTAATATCCAGAACAATGTAGATGACAGTGCCATAGATATAGTTCTTAAGTAACTAACAGGTGTTAAAAAAATACAGATTTTTAAAAGTATATGCAATGACGCAGACTGAAAAAAAGCGACCACTTTTAGGAATGATTATTTGTCAAAATTAACGACCTTTTGAAAATTTGAAAGACAAAAGTAGCAGCTAACGACAACTTTAACAAATCAAACATAATTTAATGTTATTAACTGGCATTGTCTACGACTCCTTTCTTATTCCTAATTCCTAAAAAA
Source organism: Papilio gigon (assembly GCA_027563995.1). NCBI lineage: Eukaryota > Metazoa > Arthropoda > Insecta > Lepidoptera > Papilionidae > Papilio > Papilio gigon. Next base: position 1,753,594 of record JAODUI010000005.1, on the reverse strand, counting down.
AAGACCTCAATAGCTTCCATTTATTTAACATGAAGTGCCAACAGCTAAACAAGTTTTTTCAAGCTTTTATGGAACGGTTACAAGAAATATTAATAAATTAACAAAAATCTACTGACATTTTATAACAAAAAAAAACATAAGGAAACTGTCGCGAACTTTCCGTACTATATTGCTTTAGCAATTATTTTAAATAAAAAGTCCTGTAACATTTATTCTTAGCATAATAAAATTTACGATAGTCACAAGCCTTCCGTATAATGTGTCCATTCAATTGTTTCATTGGAACAAGCACCAAGTTTAATTTCCTGTTCGCTTCGAAGCTATGTACATCGGTTGTTTTGAAAACTTTCAAAGCATTGAAAAATATTTGCTGGAAAATAATACTGGTGAGTATTTTTTTAATGAAAAAAAGCGTGATCGAGTATTCTTTACCGGGAATAATAATATTTATTTTAAAAAGACGATGAAAACGATAATTAATTTATTCGCTAGCCTTAAAGATTAAAGAAATCGTAATTATTTTTTAATGAGAGAATTCACCAAGTGTAAATTAACTTGTAAATGTATCTAACAAAGAAATAGCAATTTATATATTTTGTGGAAATATTTATTTTTCTGGATAAAAGTGTAAAAATCCGGTGTAGCTTTTTTGCTCTGCGTAATCGCCCAGGGGCTGCGGAGAAGTAACTTTTTATGCAAACATATTTTATAATTAGAAACTCCGGAAAGATGATAAAATCTCGTCTTACTTAGTTTCAGAGATGTACCTGAGTGTAATTGAAAATTCGTATTGAACAGTTTAAACTTGCGTGTTGTCATAACTATGTTAACTGCACAGTTCGATTGTTCAGTTATAATTGAAGGTGTTTAGCAGACTTATGTAATAAATACATAAATAGATATGTAATATTAACTGTTAACTAAAATAATGGTTAAAAAAAGAACTTTGCAAGAGATAATGATCGCGTGAGTCTATCCAATCAACTTTGTATGAAAAGTTTATAATTGGATGTTGTGCACACAACTGCGCAGTGTGTGTGTGTGTGTGTATTGAGATCGTTATTATTTATTTATTTATTAATATCTTAAAAGTTCACCAAATAAATTCAATAACATACGACATCTCAAATATTAAAATTGGATAACGTAAAAACACGAGTATAAGAACGTCGTCTGCATCATAATCTCCTGTACTTCGGCCGAGCTTAATTTGTATTCCAAAAGGTAAGACAGTAATAAGGTAACACAGTCGAAGATGTAAATAATATTATAAGGATATACGTCATGAAATGTTATTTAGTTAAAAATAGAATTAATTACATTATAAGCTAAATGGTCAAGAATGTTATTAAAATAAACACTCCGGTAAAAAAAAATGCATAATACCTTAACACGTTCGCTGCAGCATTAATTTTTGCGTACTTTCCGTCCCTGCGGTACGAGGTGTTATCAACCCGCTCCGCGAATAGTTAGTGCGACATGCGGTTCATTAGACCTCACCTCTCCTAACAAAGTTGTGCCCTTCGCACCACAGAGAAGCGCTGGTGACTTCGACGAGTTCGATGTTGAAGCGATGATGATGATCCCCGATGGGCTCGAAACTAATCGGTACTGACACCGATTTACACGTGAGTTAAGCCGTTTTATAAATAGTATAGTGAGATGTCTCACGAAAGTTTTAATTGTTTGATTTAGACCTCGTTTCGCAGCGAACGAGTTTTTCGTAAAATTGTTTGATCAAGATGTTCACACGTACAAAAGTGTCCAAATTTAAACCCACGTTTCTGCGTGACTTTCTGGGCCTCGAGAACCAGGTCTATGATACCGCCGCTCGTTTGCCCATTTCTCTTATAAAAAAAACAAGTTAAAAACATCGTAAATATTTATAACCGTTACAACTTCCAACGAACTAATTAAAAATATTAATTAATAAATTGATTTTGAAATATATCACTCCGAAAGCAGTAGAGTATCAAATGTTGATTGCATATAGAACAAACAATTTCAGTTTGTAAACTCAGCTAACGTCGAAACATCTATTCAATGAAATTGTGTTCCAGTTGGAAAACCGACAAAGTTGTCGTTTTATTTTAACTTCACAATACCGCTTCGGTTTCACCGATGCGCCCTCAATGGCGGACTCGGAGTACCCAGTACTGCGATGACGTTTCCTACCGGATATTGAATTTACATTGACAATTTTAACGTAAAATCGAAATTTTCGTACGTTGGATTATTTAAAATGAATTCTTTTTTATTTATACTATAAATACAATTCAATATCGATAATCATATGACCATTTTTTTTATTTAAATTTATTTTATATCACGAAAATAAACAGATTATATTTTCATGTATTTCTGATTTATATTCAGCCCTAGTCCGACACAAATTTAATTTGAATTCACTCTCGAAATCAAGTGACCGTGTTGTTTTTGTATAAGTCTTTTTAATTTATACAATAAACAAAACAATTGAATTGTATTTTTCAAATAGAATTTTAAAAAATATGATCCCTAAAGTGTTCAATAACTTTGGACGTAAAACGTGATAGACGGACAGTCGAAACGGTCGAGTACATAAATGAATGACAGGTTTCCACCATTGTTTCTTATACATATAAAAAAAAAAATTGTTATTTAAATATTTCTTGTATTACTCCAACTGAGCTTTAGCTTCCTTTTGTACTAGGATATTGTTAACGATAAATTTAAAAATAATTTGTATAAAGATTTGAACTAATACCAATGTACTTGGTACGTTAACATCAAAGGACTTGAAGTTTATTGCCGGGGTGGAGGGGTAAAGTAAGGGGCGCAGTGAGGCGGCAGATAACGCTGCGTCTCCGCCGTCATTATTACACGTAGCTTTAATTTGATTAAAATGACGCAATAAAGCACGTGATTACATTATTATCTAAATATTCAATCACTATCTTTAATGTATTCATTTGTTTATCAAGGCCATGCATGATTTGACTGTTCAGAAGATATATTTAAAAAAAAACATCATAGAATTACAAAGATAGACCCACCGCATTTATGGTGAAGAAAAAAAAAATCTAAAGATAATTGTGACATCAACCAACACGCACTGGACCAGCGTGGTTGACTATGGCTTATCACCCCTAAAGGCAGACCTAAAACCGTTTAGTGGGGACTATGGGGAGCCGATTATATGATGATATGATTTGATTACTTTTTTTCAAATTTCATAAAATAATTATCTCGGCATTTATTAAACACAAAGCTGGCAAGTTTTTTTTTTTGTATTTCAACATCTACTTCACCTATAAGCTAGTACATTCTGTGTGACAAGACGGAGAACATGTCATGTCATTAGCGAAGCGTTCACGTGAAACCCTTTTCAACCCTTCACGGTACAAACAATATAACAAGTAGATAATTATTCACTTGTTATTTTAGTTGTACATCTAGTTTTAACTGCGGCTTACCAGTTTAGATACAGCCTTTTACTTTGAACTTGTCTGACGGCATAGTTTTTATTCATCTTATTATATAAACGTCATATTATTTACCTTTAATATTGGATGTCTATGGTTCACATCAAGTTAGTTCAAGTTATAAACGTAATATACGAAAATAGACTTTACCCAATGTATGTATCGCTTTTATTTTATTTTACTTTTGTATGGAATACATTTGAAAATATCGAAAGTTTTAAAAAAAACGAATAAACTTTGAAATACGACGACTAGAACTGGCTGCAAAAAAAAAGTCGAAAAACTTTCAGGGAGTTTGTGAAACATTTGTATTCATCAATGTTCGTAATGTTTACTAACGACTTTCTAACTTTTGGCTTCAATTCAAATTTCGATACGAATAAAACTATCCCAAATCCAACATACTTCTGTTACATATATAATGACTTTTTAGTCAGTTAAATACCCAACTCTTTTGTTACGTTGTAACCAATTATTTATAATTTGTTTAATCAAAAAAAAAACTGAAATTTCATACAATTGCATATATAGTAAATAATTTTCTGTGATTCAAATATATATTTCTAACTACTTTTAATGCGAAATTATAAGCTGGATTTTGAACAGGTGACTCCAAGACGGGTAAACTGATCTGAATAAATTTGTCACAGAGATAGTAGTTTGGGAAAGGGCTATGTCCAACAGTGGGCAGACAGGGGCTGATGATGATGATGATAATAGTTTACTTATAACGTTTTTTCTAATTTTACGCGTACAACGTGGCCAAATGTAGTTTTTAATAAAATTAAAATTTATTATAATGTTGGTAGTTAAGGGAACATCAGATGGTGTTATGAAGCGGGCCGGGCGGCACTAACGTGATAAGTCAGGACGGGTCATTTGATAAGCATCGCATAAAACATCAACATCTTATGCACCGTAATGGCGTCCTAACGTCTTATTACGTGACATGAACTATAACTTTATATACTAAAACTTAAATAATAACTAGATGTGTGCTAAATATGATTAACATCATGAGCTTTTAAGCGCTCGAACTTTGCATTGAACGCATTATATAACATCTTATTATACCTATATAATACATACCTACATACATATATTTGAAAAGAAAATACACGGAGTTTAAAATTTAATAACAATACATAAATTATTGAAGTAATCTTGACGAGTAAAGTTGACAAGTATATCAGTATTATTCCAGTCTGTTTACCTCAGCACAACTCTCCTTACATTAGGGACTAGATAAAAAACAAATGCCATATAGGGGTGAAAATACATGTTATAACCAACTAAATTAGAACAATTAGCATAAAGTGATTAAAGATTTCTGTTTATGCTTCTGTTACTGCAGCTCATACGTCAGAGTTGGCGTTCGAAAGCTTTTGTTTAATTTATGCGGGCAGATGAAAGGTTGAGTGACTTCCAGCCTCGGGCGAAACAACATCGCTTGCAAAACTTCGTTCTCTGTAATGTAACATCTACTTTATGTTTCTCAATAAGACCGACATTATTATATAAATTTCAAAGCCAGAAGATTTAATATATACGAATTTGTACATATTTAAACTGTTGTAATATACTACTTATAAAACGGCTTAACTCCCGTGTAACTCGGTGTCATTACCGACTAGTTTCGAGCCCATCGGGGACTCATCTTCAGGGTGGGTGGGAACGGTGCTATAGCGCGTTCGCGGCCCAGTTGTAATATGTTAAAAAACTCATTTACACTTACCTATTAGAAACATTACTTTACTTAGGTTCGTATAACAAGTATACAATTCTTCCGGGAAAACGGTAACATGGTGTGGTCCCGTGTTGCCGATTTTTGGTGCTAGAGAGCGTTAGCTCTAGGTTGTGCATTAGCTCAGTGCAGAGGGTCCCGGTGCGTTCCTCCGGAGATCCCGAGGCCCTCGCAATCGCACTTGAGGATGGCCACCGTGGGGGTTTTAGTGAGTATGAATCTCACATAACACTGCCTTTCCCCCAATAGGCAGGGTATCATTTGAAGATTTCCCCCCCCGTTACCAAAAAAACAGTCTACAATTCTTACATGAAACGTGTTGGTAATACGAATTGAATATATTTCATTTCACTTCAATAATAAATCACTAGGTTCGAGTTATATAAAAAAAAAACGTTTCAACACGAGCCAAGTTCTAATTCATTTCTTTTACACAATGTTATTTATTCACGATCAAAACGTGACATTTCGTTCTAGGTCACGATTACAGTTGACCAGTCCTGAAAATGATATTACAATAAACAACCTAAAAAATATTCAAGTAAATACACTTTTATCTTTGTTCCTACACAAGTACTAAGAATAATTGATATTGACATATAATTAAAATGAAATAAAGGAAACTTGTGACTAGTTCTCGCAAATAAACCGTCCCGTCTATAAATCTTTCATTGAAATCTTTTAAATTTATATCTATTGCAAAACTAACCTAAATCGTTTTGATAGATTACAACGGTAGTGATATCCCACCTTTTTGTTAGTCGGGTCATAAATGTATCTGAAGAGAAGAACTTTTCTAGACAACGTACAAAAACAAATTAATATATTCAATTTAAATACAATGTCTTGTGAGAAAGTATTTTGCAAAATCATCATCGGTTTCATTAACCGTGATAAAATCGTGTAGAAAAATAACTTGATGTCACAGTCCCTTGTTTTGGAAAATTAAGCAATTATTAAGCATGACGTCACTTCAAGTAAAGTAGGTGCTTAATGTTAAATTGCTTGTAATTTGAGATCCATAGAGACAAACCATAAAGATAAATATTCGGCTGATAAGATTTTTAACTCCGAAGAAAATAATTCAAAGATTACTGTATGGTAAGGGGCATAGACTACATACAAAGCTTTTTTTTTGAAACGGGGAAAATTAGTGATTTAGTACTCTATGATTTGTCATTTATTCACTTTTATATGATTTTCTTACGTAAGTTTTATTTTGCAATAATATTGTACCGTATGTAAGAAGTGAACATTTTTTTTAAGTCACGTTAAAACTTCACCCTCGGAAAGTAGGTCAATCTTCATTTGAATGTCTCAAGCATTTTTAAGGTCAACATTCTGCCGCCAAGTTTATTAAGAATACGACGATACTTGTATCTTGTTCGCGGACTAAAAAGGTTTATTCATATGTTAACAGCGGCGCTGTGTAATTGAACGTGCTACAGGACAGGGGAAAATATTGTTGATAAAAAAACATTCTTTAACATAACAAAATTGTATCCCATAATATTAAAAAAACGTAATGTAATACGGTTATAAAATTTTCCTTTTATTTTTTTTTCGTCTTTATAAAAAAAAATGTTGAAAAATAAATTACTGGGTTGTAAAATTTTTATTAAAATGTAAAAAGAAATGTGAAGAAAACCCTTGCCATATTGCGGAAAAATATGGAAGTAATTTCTTTACGCACATTATAAAGTAATAGAAAAGCTGATTGAAGCGCCCTCTAGCTAGGATTTTTATATTCTAAAGTAGGGTTTACACTTATTTTGTAACAATATTTTTATTTAATTTTTGTTACTTTTGACAACCCTATGACTTTCATTTTAATTTCATTAAGATCACTTAAAATTAATTAATAAATTCCTGCATATTTCATCGTGCAGTAATATTCGATATTTGAAAATATATGTTAACATTATCTATTGCTATCATAACTTGACTAACATATTATTTAAGCCCGCACACGTAGCTCGTAGCTACGTCGTAGGCCGGTGCTACAACTTTTTAAAAGCTTTTGCTCTTTTAGTTGTCTACATCAAATTATTGATTGGTAAAGTGCTTCTACTTTGTGTTGATTAAAAAGGGTATACGTGCAATTTATATAATTGATTTTGCTCTCAACAGAGCTTTATAATGGAGTTATTTTATAACGTATCATGTAACTGTGTTCGTTTCATTTTGTTTCGGATAACAATAGCTATTGGATAAACTATATATTAAACCGAAAAACGGTGTCAAGAAATACAAAAATAGATTGGAATAAAACTTTTGAGTGTCAATGGAGTTAACAATTGTGTTAGCTTTTTAAAAAATATTAATAAAGAAGATTTATATTTCGGGCGCCATTTTGTTTTAGTATGTCGAACCTTGGAGAATATTTGTGAAGTTTTGAATATCTATTGATAATTAATTTTAAAAACATAAAACTTCCACTTTACTATATATTGAGAAGCATATTGTGCAATGTTCCTAACTTAATGATATGAAAGATACATTTTGTCCTTTAAAGTTGTATGTTTGTGTAATGTCAACTCATCCTCAAAGTTTTCTGATTGCCCGCACCACTTACGGGGTTTGACTTATCTTAGCTAACGAGATCATAACTTTACGTTTCCTCCAGTCACATACTTGTTTTGTTTTCCGGGTTCTAACTAGTTTAATAATAAAATTCCTAAGTTCACCTTAATTTATTAGCTGTTGCCATTGCTGTTGCATGAAATTACATACGGTGGTAAAAGGAAATAACGAATGAAAATAAGTAACGGCCTGTCTGTTTAGAGATAAATTGATCAGAGGTTACCATGACAACCATGCTTGTTTGCTGCCTTGGTTTGTGGTTTTTGTTCTTTTCTTGTTTAACAGTTTTAAGTAATTCACTCATAACCTAAAATTTAATACGATGATAATATTTTTCAAACCTGTCAAAGGCTTTTTTACAAAGATTATTATTCAAATCTGTAGCCTGGTTGAGATCTTACAAGGACAACAAAAAATACGTTAAGATAGTTCATTAAAATAAAGTTTGGTTTTTGATATTTCTGTCATCGATTAAAGTTCATCATCTCAACTTAATCCATTACATTTTCATTTGTCTGTCTACCCGAATGACGTTTGGCAGATTTATATCATTCTACCTTTATTTGTTTATTCCAGTTTTCCGTCATCTATAGTCACATTGATAGAATCAACAAAGACGAAAACAAACTCTAAGATACGTTTTTACCAATTTTTATTTTATATGTCAAGTGCGATCTCGAAGCTTTGTAGCGACCGTGCATTTTGCTTGAGCACTATTTCGTGTTCAATAGTCGAGAAAACCAACCAGCATAAATTGACTTACGCTGTACGATTTTGAACTTTATTTTTATTGTAATAACGACTGGTAAATAGAAAAAGATTTGGTATAAATCGAATACATCTAGATTTACCATTTGAGATTTTTGTAAAGGTCGTTAAGGAAATATTTTAATACAAACATATACTTATCAAGGATGTAATAGAATTATTATATCGAAACCAACATTTTATATTAGGCTTAGACTCTTACATAACCCTGTCCTTCCCACATATGGGAGGGTATCTTCTGAAGATTTCCACCCCATTACCAAAAAAGAGTTTGTATGAACAGTTGAACTGAATTCTCCGTACCAATTAGACGTAGCGTTTTGTTATATCCTTCCTCCAGGACTATTCAACACATTTTTTTTTCTAATTCAAAACATTAGTATTCTGATAATTTTACATATAAGGCGCATATCAACTTTTGATTAAATTTATACGAACTGAAAGTGTAAAAACAATAGGAAGTTCCGACCTTTCGAAATAGGAATCGAACCTCTGTAACCTATATAATATTTACCTAGATTGATCTCCAAACCTTTTAAAATGAATGACCAATTATACTGTAGTTAGTTTAACGTAATCATTCATCAATGTCCTAGTACATAGCGTGGTTGACATACAATCAGATATTGAAGGAGAACCGATGTGTCAATGTGTGCATCGATGAATTGTAATTTATTTTACTTAAAACAAAAGACATTTCTGTAAATCTAAAATGGATTATTGTGTTATGTATTACATCATATATTTTACTGTATAAATTTAAAACTATATGAATATGCTTTATTTAATTAACTATTTAATATATTTGATAATATATATGTATTTATTTTGCTCTTTTCAATATGTTTTATTAAATTTGATATTCATTATTCATGTCTTCCATTTCGGTATTCCTGAGCGCTCTGCGCTTAAATTAAATTGAGGTAAAGAAGATAATTGAAATATGTATGATACATGTAAAAAAAATTCGAAAGTCTATTACAAAAGCTATTATAAAAATTGTAGGCCAGTACGAAATAAATGAACCAAAATTCATGGAATAAGGTAACTTCCCTGGCACGTGTATAAATAACCTTTGTGTACTTTAACCCTCCGGCAAGACAAGGTCGGATTCAAACTTCGAATGATTCAAAATTTATTATTAATTACAAAACATTAACTTCATTGTTTTTTGTTAAGCTAGTTATACATCAACAATTTTAACTGTATAGTTTGACTGTTCAATTAAAACTGAAGGTGTGTAGTTGGCTTAAGGTTTACAACAATAAACTAAGGAATCGAAAATTCCGAACAATTGTAGAAAGGGAATATTAAGTTATTATTTTATCATATATATTTTGCAAAGAAGTTTTATATAAAGTGTTTGACCTATTTTTCGGATCGATTGATTTTTATTTTTATCTTAATAGGTTTTGACTTTGTCTTTTATGTATAGTGAATAGAAATTAGTAAGAACTCAATACCAATTTATATCAAGGATTGAAATGTTTCAAAAGTGACCTAAATACAAATAAGAGGTTTCATTTGTTGTCATTAACTATACAAGATATTTAAAAACAAAATCGATCGAATAAATGAAAAATCTGTTTTAATACGTAAGGCTTCGACAACAAAAATGTTGGGCTACAAAAGTTTTCCTATTTACGGAGTTTAGTATTGCCGACAATGGGTAATAGAATAGCTTATTGATTTATACGACGGCTGGTGAGGTGCAGTCGGCACTGGTTTTAACAAAGTGACTGGGCGCGGCGACACGCGGCGCGGGGTAGCGCGGAGCGGGGAGAATGATTGAAAAATGAGTGAGACTACCGAGAAATTTTCCTACCTCGAAGATACAAATATGTTTATCATATGGGAGTAGTAGGAGTCGCAGTAGGAGCCACAGTCGGGAGAGTCCTATACTGCGAAAGAGAAGAGGGAAGCCAGCCACGGCTGGACAATATATAGGTCTGGCGAAGGCGAAATTGGCGTTAAACGAGGAGCAGGAGCGGCAAGAAGCGTTAGTAGTGGCCGCCTCCCAGGAAGCCCGGAATCGGGCCAGAAGTCTGAATCTGCCGGAGTTGACCCCTGAACAGGGAGATTTTCAGTCGGTCAGCGCCCTAAACAGAGTGGTGGAAGATAATGTAAACATTATCAAAAAAGTGGCTACCTCCTCGAAAAATCTGAAGGGAGGCTTTGTGAAGGCCCTAAAAGAGGCGGCTGATGAAATTTCCAAGGTGGTAGTGGCGCTGCAGGGGCGCTCCTCCACTGAGGAAACCCGTGGGCTGCAGGCGGACAATGCCCGCCTACAATCGGAAGTGGCGCAACTACGGCAAGAGGTAGCCGAATTGAAGCGTCTCCTCCAACCGGGACCGCAGGCCGTGGCTGCTGTTCAGCCTGAGCCTCAGAAGCGGGATAATGAAGAGCTGGTGGCGTTGATCCTGCGTCAAGTAGGATCTATGGTCAACGCCAGGTTTGAATCGCTGGAGGACCGGCTATTGCCAGAGAGACGCATCCGCCCTCCTTTAATGGCGGACAAGAGCAGAGCCCCGGGCCCAGCTGCATCGGAGGCCCCGAAGACGCAAAGGGTGGCGAGGAGAATGGCAACCCGAAGCGCCACGCAGATGGAACGGACGGCTGAGACACAGCCCACACCGTCGACGTCGCAACAGGCGGCTGTTCAGGTCGAACCGTCTCCACCGGCCTGGAACGTAGTGGCCCGAAGGGGGCTGAGAAGGAAGCCAAGTGGCCCCAACGCGCCCATGGCCAACACTACCAAGGAGAGGGCGGCGAGGATAATTCCCCCCAAGTCGGCCGCTGTAGTAGTGGCGTTAACCCCAGAGGCCCTGAATTCAGGGATCACATATGATATGATCATTGCGGAGGCGAAGGCTAAGGTCAAACTACAGGACCTGGGCATCACTACTGGGGTTAGGTTCCGAGTGTGTGCGACGGGTGCCCGTCGGTTCGAAATAATAGGAACGGACAATGGAAAACTGGCGGATGCATTGGCTCAGAGGCTGATACAGGTCTTCAACCCCGAGTTGGTGAAGGTCTCTAGACCTGAAAAAATGACAGAGATCAAGATCTCGGGGTTGGATGACTCTGTGATGATCACGGAAGTGCTCGACGCAGTGGCGGAAGCCGGAGGCTGCCCGAAAGAGTCTCTGAAGAGCAGTGGCGTCGTGAAAGATGCTTATGGTGTGGGCCATGCCTGGGTGGAGTGCCCGGTTACCGTGGCGAAACGAGTTGCTGAAGCTGGCCGCCTATTGTTTTCATGGGTATCGGCCACAGTACGGCTCCTGGAACCACGCCCATTGAGATGCTTCAGATGCCTACAAAGGGGCCATGTCAGAGCCCAGTGCTCAGCTGACGTCGACAGAAGCAACGAGTGCTTCCGCTGTGGGGAGACCGGCCATAAGAGCAGGGAGTGCACGGCTAAGGCCAAGTGCTCTTTGTGTTCTGCGGCCCAAAAACCGGCTGACCACCAGCTGGGAGGTAAATCCTGTTCCGCTCCCACGCCGAAAGTCGTCAGGAGAGGAACGGTGCCGCGGAACACACGAGCACAAGCGACATCTGCCGAGTCGGCAATGGAGACGGACCCCATAGCAAACAGAAATGGCGGTTCAGGTCCTTCAGACTAATGCAAACCATTGCGCGCGGGCGCAGGACATGCTTTGGCATACGATGTCCGCATGGTCGACGCAGATAGCCGTTGTCGCAGAGCCCTACTACATTCCCGACAGGGAGGATTGGGCAGGAGACGAGGAGGGCTCTGTGGCACTAATTGTCCCTAGGTCCGCCGGCTCCCCGCCAATGGCGGGAGTCCAGAAGGGACACGGCTGCGTTGCGGCCATAGTAGGAGAGTTCTCGTTTGTCGGTGTCTACTGCGCCCCGAGCAAGAGTCTTGCCCAATTTGAGGCCCTGCTCGGCCAGGTTAGGCAGTTTCTTGGCAGAAGTCACCGCGCTGTGGTGGTAGCGGGTGACTTTAATGCCAAGCATACTGCGTGGGGCTGCCCAGCTACCGACGCCCGCGGCGCTATGCTGGACGTTTGGGCCTTGACGGCCGGCTTAAGTCTGGTCAACAGAGGCTCACGGCCGACTTGTGTTCGGCCGCAGGGCAACTCGATTGTTGACCTGACATTCGCCAGCCCCTCTGTAGCACGCCGAATACACGATTGGGAGGTCGCGGACCACGTTGAGACCCTATCGGATCACTGTTACATCCGTTACAGCATTGCGAACCCGTCTGCAGACCCGATACCTAGGGGGCGCAGAACGGCTAACGACGCAAGCCCAAGATGGATACTGAGGAGATTAGATAGGGGTCTCCTCGTGGAGGCCGCGCAGACCGAAACGTGGCAGCCCCCAAATAACGCCTTGAGCGTTGATGAGGGGGCCGAGGAGCTACAACGGTCAATGACCCGCATTTGTGACGCAGCCATGCCTAGGCAGGGCACCCACCCGCCAAAGCGTCAGGCGTATTGGTGGTCGGCGGAGATCGCCAACCTACGCTCCGCCTGCATTTCGGCAAGGCGTCGACTTTTAAGACATCGTAGAAGAAGGCGCCGAGACGATCTTGTCGAAGACACCTTGCGTAATGCCTACAAGGCCACGCGACGCACCCTACGCATCGCTATCTGCGAAGCGAAGGAGAGTGCGCGGCGAGAGCTGCTGGAGACTCTGGATCACGATCCATGGGGGCGTCCATACCTTATGGTCAGGGGGAAACTCCGGCCGAGGGCGCCCCCATTGACTCAGAGTCTGCAACCGCAGTTGGTCGAGGAAGTGGTGAAGTCCCTCTTCCCGCAGAGGGAAGAACATGTGCCGCCATATCGGGTCTCACACACCGAAAGCGAGGTCACGGAAGAGGTTCCACCAGTGACTGGCGCGGAATTCGGTGCGGCTGTGCTGCGACTACGCGCCAAGAAGACGGCCCCGGGCCCTGACGGGATTCCGGGCCGTGCATGGGCGCTGGTCGCAGACACGGTTGAGGCGAGAGTAGTCGAATTGATGAGCCAGTGCCTCTCACAAGGGCGGTTTCCGCTCGCGTGGAAGAGAGGCACTCTGGTTCTCATCAAGAAGGACGGTAGGCCGGCGGAGTCACCGTCTGGATACAGACCGATCGTCCTTCTAGACGAAATTGCGAAGATCTTCGAACGCATTGTGGCGGACCGACTGACAGCACACATGAGGAATAGTGGCCCAGACCTAAGTGACAGACAGTTTGGATTCAGAGCGGGCAGATCGACTATCCATGCGATACAAGAGGTGAAGAGGAGGTCGGAAGAGGCGGTAGCCCAGGGCGAGTGTGTTTTAGCGGTGTCCTTGGACATCGCTAACGCTTTCAACACCTTGCCCTGGAGCTGTATCCGAGAAGCCCTCCGCTTCCATCGTATGCCGGAATACTTGCAGAAGGTGATCGCCGATTATCTGAGGAGCAGAGTCGTGTCTTTCCAGTGCCGGGACACACTTCGACACCATGATGTGACTTGCGGTGTTCCACAGGGGTCGGTCTTAGGGCCACTCCTGTGGAACATCGGATATGATTGGGTGTTGCGTGGAACACTACCTCCGGGGATCGAGGTGACTTGCTATGCGGACGACACACTGGTGACGGCGCGGGGGCGCTCCCATCGTGAGAGCGCCATACTCGCGACGGCCGGTGTTGCGCAGGTGGTCGGCCGCATTCGAGCACTAGGCCTAAGCGTGGCCCTCGAGAAGTCGGAGGCCGTGTGTTTCCACGGGCCGAGGAGGGGTCCTCCTAGAGGATCAGCCATTATCGTCGGTGGAGTGAGCATCGTCCTCAAGCCCCAAATTAAATATTTGGGGCTCAACATCGATGGACGATGGTCCTTTGACGGACATTTTGAGACGTTGATGCCCAAATTGTTGCGCACGGCGGCGGCTCTGGGCAGCATCCTGCCCAACCTGGAGGGTCCAGAGGCGTCCTGCCGGCGCCTGTATTTGGGCATCGTTCAATCGATGGCGCTGTATGGGGCACCGGTGTGGAGCGGGGCCCTGAAACGCCGGACAATTGCCCTGCTGCACCGTCCGCAGCGGGCAATGGCAATCAGGGCCATACGCGGATACCGCACGGTGTCCCATGAGGCGGCGTGCGCCCTCGCGGGCTGCTTGCCGTGGGAGTTGGAGGCGAGAGTCCTCGCAGCGGTCCACTCGTGGCGGTTGAATAAGATCGCGGAAAACGGCTCTCCACCCTCAGGCCAAGAGGTCAATAGGGAGAGAGCCGATCAGCGAGATTTGGCCGTCGCGGAGTGGAAACGCCAACTCCAAGAGCCGGTGGCGGGTCATAGAACCCTACAGGCGATTCAGCCAGTACTGAAACAGTGGATGGACAGGAAGCACGGCGGGCTCACCTTCCGGTTGTCGCAGGTGCTCTCGGGGCATGGATGCTTCGGGAGTTACCTGCACCGGATCGGGAGGGAGCCCGCCGCGGCGTGTCACCACTGCGACAGCGACCTGGACAATGCGCAACACACGCTCGAAGAATGCCCTGCATGGGCGGACGAACGGCACAACCTTGTGGAGGTTCTGGGCGGCGTTCCCACGCTACCCAACACAGTTAAAAAGATGGTGGAAACAGCACGAGCGTGGGAAGCCGTACAGAGCTTCTGCGAGGCGGTGATCCTTCTACCCCCCCCCACCTCCAAGTGCAGGTTACAACTACAGTAACAAACAGAGATATACCAATACTGGAACAAAAACTACGCTACCAAACTTAAAAGCTAAAAAATAAATATGACACTTCAGTCTACAAATTAATGATTAGAGGCGACTAACAAAAGGGATTGTTTGTACAATCAGGGCTGTTTGCAGTGTTCCACCTTAAAAGGTACATTTGTTTCAACATTTTTTGTCATATCAGGTTGTATCTCGATACATCAAAGTGGTGATTAATAACTACATTAAAGCCAAACGATCCAAAAGTAACACTTCAAACTAGCCCACAAACCCCACTAATGAACAAAACAAAAATAGCCTTGTACAATACTCTAACTAAATTTAATTAATGGAACATAAAAACTAGTGTGTACCAATACTTCAGACTAAATAAAAAGACCAAATAAAAACCAACCAAGGTAGTAGCAAAACTGTGATTGTTTAAGTGAATATTAGAACCTCTGGGTTTGTTCCTAACACTCGGGGCTCGATGGCGGAGGGCTCTACCTGCGGCTCCGGCAGCTGCTGGCTGGTCACCGTGCTGCTTACCTCGCGCAGCGGGATGCCCGCGTCCTCGAACGCCTTCTTCTTCAATGTCCTCTTTATTTGAGAACTGGAAGAGGAACATCTATTACAAGACTACCCAATAATGTTCTCAATCGCATTACAATTGTAATTGATTATAATAAAGGGAACAAATAGTTTTGTATGGTGTTATATGGTAAACAAACAAGCCACTTCAATTCACTAAAATAGTGTCATGTCTGCTGCCCAGAGATGTCTGTGTTTGTCAACAAGTTGTGTACTTTTATTCTACAAGGGCAGGGAAGCATAAAAAGAAGACATTTTAACTTCCTCTGCCTACTATACCTTTTTTTCTATCCTCTCCATATAAGTACCACGGGAGAATTGGAAGAGAAATAAAATTAGGCCTTCATTGCACATACTCATTAGATGAAACAGAATTTGTTCCTCTTCATACCTGTATTTCCATGCTTGGCGTGCAGATATTATTATAAAATATGTATATTTACATTGTCCGGTTTTTAATATGTAGACTAAGCTGGTTCAGGTCCACAGCAAACCGATGGATGCAGGCTCTCAACATCTCCACTTCCTCCTCGCTCCATTTACCACTAGAAAACATTGGAACGGATTAAGTGAGAGTTATAAACAAAGATAAAAATAATTTAAACATTTCTATTAATTT
>JAODUI010000005.1:1718590-1735242 GCA_027563995.1 Papilio gigon | reverse complement strand
TTGTACTACGAATGCGAAATGTTGAGGTACAGTGTGGGACAACTACAACAGATGCTGCAGGAAGCGACCGCGTCCCTGCGTTACCTGCTGCAAACGCAGCTTCAATTGGAAGAGGATATAAACGTAAAGATGAACACGTTGAAGATCGATGAAGTGGACTGCATGACATTACGAGCTACTATGGATTATCATGCCTACTAATTTATAATTAGATTTATTATCATTGCTTACTTTACGTAGAAAGAATTTAGCAAGTCTTTGATTTTGTAGTTGTTTTAGTTGCGATTTGTAAACTTTAATAGAGTTTGTATTAGAAATAAATTAGTTAACAAAATATGCCTTTGTTTCTTTTTTCAGATTAAAGTTCATTTTGTAAACTCAAGTTTTATAAGAGATGGGGGCAAACGAGCGGCGGGATCACTGAGGTGATTAGCAACGACCATAGACATCTGCAATACTAGAGAAACTACAGATGCATTGCCGGCCACGGTCTTGCCACGGCGACGATCTCATGTGCCGGTTTGATATTTCGATTTATTAGTCATGGTTTATTAACGCAATTAAAATTTGTCTTTATATGAAAGTTAATTTTGATATGTTTATTTGATTTATCAGTTTTCAATCAATTGCTATGGTACTTTGTTGAACTGTAGAAACGGAAATGCTACGTCCTCCCCAGCGGGCTCCCTGGGACAACGCGGGGGACTCCTATATGAAGTTGAGGAGATTCGGAAAGTGAGTCAGGGTGCTGTAGATGCTAGTTGAATTTAATAGGACTAGTTAAGTTATTTTAAAATGTAATACTTAACTCTCATGTAGATCGATGTAGGCACCGACTAGTTTCGGACCTGTCGGAGGTCCTTCACCGATCTACACGTGAGTTAAGCCGTTATTATAAGTAGTAAAGTGAAATGTCTCATGAAAGTTTTAATAATTTAATCATAAAATTTGTCTTAAATAGAAATAAACAAAAGTCATTGAAATTTAATAAATAAAATTTCAATGACCGCCTAATTTGTTTTTTAAACTTAGTTTTTGTTATACGAAGATAACATGAAACTTTCATTTTCTTCAATTACTCATAAATGTACTGAACATAACAGAATCTTCTGAGTGTGATCAAGGTCGCCTTAATAAAAAAAAATAAGGTTGCGGCAGCTGCAAACAATTGTGCGAACATGTTACCAAATTGTCTGGTAATGATAGTGATTTGTGGAGAGAGCCGCCGGCGAGCATAGTACACCTATTAACACGATACAAGTCAGCCAACACGGAGAGACGGTAGTTACACGCCTGTACACAATACTTCAACATGACTTAGACGTTGTTCAAAATAAACTGAATTATGACAGGAAGTCGTTGGACGTGGAAGGCGGAGAACCGTATACTGTGGTAGGCGTTGGGAAAGGCCTATGTCCAGTGCGCAGACAAGGGCTGAGGATAAATTGTGACAATAGTGTACTCTGTATAGGTTGATTTTAATATATTTTGAAGTAATCAAAATATAAGGCGAAAGTTATTTAACAGTAATAAAATAGACATGTAATTTGATAGAAATTAGTTACTATATCTAATACATTTGCGATCTCTAAATCTAAACAGGGTATGTGAGCTATGTCAACGAAGTAGTTTGGTTTATTTAAAATGTTTAATTAGTGAGCAGTATCTTCCGTGAAAAAAAAAATCTATAGAGAAAAGATAACATTTTTGCTAGCAAACGATGTAAAGTTCTCCGCAGAGCTAGAACCGAGACGACGCGTTTGCGAGGCTAATTCAAGCAATGGTTTTTTTTATAAGCGAAGGGAGCAAACGGCGGGATCATAGTGATCGTTGACGTTACTTATTTCATTTTTATTAATTAATAAATCAAGTTACATTTACATAACAAGCGATTATGTCTTAGATATTAAGTCATTCACCAAATTCTTTTATTATGTTATTTATTGAAAAACAATGAGAACATAATGATCGTTAGAAAACAGATTCTTGACAAGATTAGCCTATAAGAGATCCCGATATTTTAGCGCGGGTGTGCGCCATCACAGGCTGACTGTACTTTCGTAATACCAACATTGTTACACGTAGAAATATCGGTCTATTCCGAGCTCAACGATCGTGGTAAGAATCCCGTTTCATACGACCATTTTGTTAGTAAAAACCACGAAAGTTTAAAGTTACATGTCAAAGAAAACATTATCCAGTCAAACGATTGATATGACATGCGTAGCTTGTAATTTATCACAAGTAAAAGTTAATCGATCTAATTAAAGGAGAAAAACTGCGTACGTAAACTATTGGACGTTCACCTTAACATAACAAGGGGCATTAACTCGAGTAATAGCAAGATTATTGCACTCGTAGTATCACGGCCCCGGCATGCGACTTCACTACAGTTATTGCTGTCAACATAACTCTTATTGACACGGATTTGAGTCAATACTCGCATGCATTTTATATGTCAGTTACTATAGCGTGATTTGATATGTTAAAGGATGTTTCACAGTAATATTTTCTTTACTAAACTTTTTTCCGAACACGCCTTAGATAGTATATAGTCAACGAATTCCTTCTGCTAATAAAAAAAAAAACAATAAATGCACACGTTGCTTGTGAGTTACAATTTTTTTATTAGTCAAATAGGCAAACAGAAGTTTTCAATTTTGCTTTAGTGTCTTATGTTTCCGCAATAACAATCCACTTCCTTTTTAGTTATCTTTGTTAATAGATAGTGGCTTCAGTAATAGAATACTGAAAAACGATTTAAAAATAGATCTGTATGTATTCATAAACGTAATTCAGTGTGAACGTGCCCTAACGTAGTGAAAAAGAATCGCCCCGTCTCGTGCGTAGTGCGCGCGTAATCACTCGTGTCCAAGCCCGACGTGAATGCGTTAAGCAAATTCACCTTAACGTCGTTCACGTAATGGCCTCCAGCTCTGTAAATAAACATATTTTGATAAGTTATTAGAATCTGCTTTAGTTCTACTGACCTCGCTGAAGATAAACAATACAGACGTAATATACTTCATACCTCACTATAAAACTATTTTTTTTTCTTAGATTACGACGAAGATCTATAATAAGATGAAGCGCCAGTAACTTAACGGTTAAGGGTACGGTTTCACGTGATCGAGAGTTCGAATCCCACCATTGTAGTATTGTCGTGGACTATACTTTAACACAATCCTAAAGCTTAGTTGGAGTGGCAAAAGAAGTATTAGTAAATTAACAATAATCTGCTGATATTAAAAAAAAAAACATTTTTTTTCTTACTTTACGATATCGACCTAAATACAAAGAGTTTTTTTTTTAGAAAATATGAAATTCGATGCTATGTATGATAAACGCTAAATTCGTCATAAAGTAAAAACTGTCCTTAACAAAGTTCTAAACATAATTATATTACGCAATAAGTAACAAAGCACACGAACTTTACAAACGACTTAAGTGACCATTCAACACGATATCAGAAATGAAACCAGAATGGTGATTCTTCGTGTACAGAAGACACGCGCGTCAAATCATGATCGTGTCTTACAAGACGTTGCATTGGCCTACTATAAGGATGTTTTTTAATCTTTAGTAATATGTCGTAGAGAATAGAACCAAGTGGACAATATAGATGGTCAAGGTACAGTGATAACTGTCAAATCATTCGCGTAATTAAAACCAGACTATTGATAAAAATCCCAACTTTAGTGATGTAGTAAAAATAATCGATATAAAAAACAAAGTTTATCAGATACTCAATCGAGTAATCGGTTTATCGATTCAGCAGATAAGATACCCAGAGGTCAACTATAAAACCCCTGGAAAATCCAATTTGAATTTTGATTGCCAGTAAACTTTGATATGTGGTAACAATCGCAGTCTCTAATTTACTAAACATAAAGTTGTGCAGTTAATTGCACACTGGGCTAACATTCAATAAAACTTTAATGGTAACACTGAAAACTCGTTACTGCCAACTGCGGGAGCGTATAAAAGTTAACGGTTAAATATTTCGCGTCACAACAGCGCCCGCTGTCATATCCGTTACATTTAATTTACGATAATAGTATCCGTGATTATCGATATTATTCGAGACGAGTCAATAGCGGAGTGATATGTAAAGAGAGCACATCACTACGGTTAATAAAGTCATAGCAGTGTTGGGCTATAACGTATCGAATTTACGCCAACCGTTACCGGCCAGCATAAACGTCGATACGAGTGCGGAGTGTTTTTATCGATACCACCAGTCGGCAGCTCGTTACCATCATCGATAATTTCTTCATTTCCATACTTTGCCATGTCACCGCGAACTTCGGACCAGTTTTTATTGCGTAAAGCGACCGGACATGTTTGAGGTAATTAAACTTAAATTTCGTTATTGCCGATGATAAATTACGGTTTGATCGTTTACAACCCGATTAAGTGAACTGATTTTTTTTTTAATTCGTTAATGTAAACGTGATGCTGCGACTTTCGGAGTTGAGTTAGCAGAATTGTTTTTATAATTCATTCGTCGCGTAAAAAGTTAGCTGTCAGTAAGTGATTATGTTTTATTTGAATAACGCCGTTGTAAATCGATTACGAACATAATATGTTTATTTGCTCTCGTAGAGCACTTTGATTTTGATAATTGCAGAAACAAATTCTTAGAAACACCACTTTATTTTTTTGAAGACGACTATGTGAGTGAGATATCCAGAAATTAATAGTTCTTTAAAAGAAATTATGATTAATGAAGTAAATGTTTAACTAGAATCATCGTCGTTCCCACCGCAGGGTTAAAGACTGCTTTTACTCTGCGGTGGGAACCCTACTTTCATTGTGCGAATAGCAAAGGTGTGGAATAAGTTGCCTGCGTCAGTGTTTCCGTCCAAATACGATAAGGTGGCCTTGAAGAGTAGACTGAATAGGCACTTACTAAACTAGCAAGTATCTTTCGACCAAATCATCACTCGGCATCGAGTGGGATCGTTGTCAAGCGTTAGTTTAGTTTTCATAAAAAAGGGTCGGCACAGTATGTTACTCATCTATACATCTCTATCAGCTCTATCTCATTTTAACTTTATTGGTACCAGATAGTTTAAAACTAGAGCTATACTGAGTATATCTGTCGAATTGTAACTTAATATAATGTAACTCAATAGAAAGAGTGACCGTACTAATAACACGTTAAGGTTGTGGCACACTGGTGAAAGCGACTTTGAGTGTAGCAATGAAGTCGAATGATCCGAGACAGTTAATTACGTATTTTATGCTATTTTAATTGTTCACATAATTATTACATTCGTAGTCTCATTCTGATAATCGATTCGTTATTAATTTTTCGTAATTTATAACCGTGCTAGCTACGCATAGATATATATTTAGAATGCTAATGCTTTTTAGAGTAAAACAGTTCTATATTTAAGTGTACTGAATAATGAAGTAACATTTTTTAAATAAAATATTAGTAGATTTTGTTTTTAATTTACTAATATCTCTTATTAATCTTGGTAACCTTGATAAAGCTCGTGTTAGGATATGATTAACGATAGTTGAATAGTGGAATTCAAAGTCACGGTAAATCGCTAGTCCGTACCCTTAATTATTACGCTATTGGCGCTTTAAAACTTGTAAAGATTCTTTCAGTTTTAATATGTAAAACAAACTCGTTAAGACGTATCGATACGACAAATCAAGAAGGACGATTTACATCTGAATAAGGCTTAATCTCTGCAGCCTGACGGGTTGATTCTGTGACAAGAAGTCGTATTTCTTTTATCGATGCGTAAGCGTTGCATCTCTGTTTGCGCGGACTGTATACTTTATATGTATACCATTGAATATAAACAGTGGGCCGTAAAAAAGGAAAACAAAGCCATCACTTTGTCCGAAACCGCAGCTTTTTGCCCGTGTAAAAGGAGCACAAACTTCCCCTCAATGTAAACGGGTTCGGTTGAGGTCATTAAGGTTACATTCGAGTACCCCATCGTTACAGAATAACATTTATATGTCGTTTGCGTTTTATGATATCAGAATAAGCCACCTTTAACAAACGTACGACAGTAATCATTTTTTTTTCTCCACAATCGGATAACATACAGGAATTGTATCAAACATTAAGATTTTAATGCGATCGAATATTTTTATTAATTCTTGTCACGTCTGCTGGAAATTTCTCCCTTTTAGGAATTACACGTTTTGAATGACGGAAGGATCGTTATGAGGCGGATTTACTTTATATAAATCGATACTTAGTCGATGTTATACGTTTAATGGTAGCAGCCTCTTTGCCTAATTACGGATCTTTGCAGCACGGTGCGATAATATCTTGTACTTTGCGTGATTGTCGGTTTAATCTTAATTTTGCTTGTGTAATTTAAAAACATTTATTCTTGTATGCAAATATATAAAATTATGAAAACAAATCGAAGCAGAAGCGAGGCAAAAAAGGCCCCCAGAGACCTTTGGTAAGGGTACCTTAGAGTTGTTATTTATAATTCGAAATGACATTCCGAAATTCGACTCTCGATTAGTCGTCAAACTTATGAAATACTCCATTTATCTATGCATGAAATTTAAGATATACAATCATGAAAAAAGAATTTAAATTCTATCTAATAGAGATAAAAAAGTGCATTACTTAATTCAATAAGTGAGAACATGATAAACTATTAATTATAATTTAATGTGCTGAAACTCGCATGTACGATATTTCGCTTAAAGCTTCACGTTTAATTAAATAAGCGAATCGAGTTTTAACTCCGACCATAAAATCGATTACATATTAAAATCTCAAACACCAATCGTACAGACAACTCGATATCGGAGTCAGTTTTAAACATCGATAAGATATCTCGTGTGGAGGCGAGCCGGCGAGTTGTGAGCAGCGAGCGGTCGCGGTAACAAATGCGTCGCACTTAAACTGCGATCGTCTTCTATTTACTAATATCGTTTTATTATGTTAATGCTTTCAGCGCGTATTAGTTCCGTTGGTCCGGTATTAATATCCTGAGGCTGTGGTTGCATCTCAATGAGCCCCGAGCGTGACCGTCCGAACGAATTTAGATGCTACGCCGAAGATCGAATGCCGCTGTTTCATTTTTACAAGCTTTTATATTGCAAGACTTTATTCAAACAACTTTGATAAAGCGAATACTTCGATTCTTATGTTTTAAACATTAATCAAAACTTACGTATACGATTTTTAATAGGAAAATATAATGTTTGAAAGTATACCGTGTTAGTTTTTTTTTAATTACGAGTGAAAAACTCGAGATGTCAAACATTTATTGATAGATTTCCATACATTTGTGGATACGGCATAACACCATCACCCTCATAAATATTGATGCGATCTTCGACGGGGGTCCGTCGTAAATCCATCGCACGTCGACTGCGATGACGTAGCAGAATTTCGCGCGGCTACCGGCCGCCGGAGCCTTTAGCTGGATTTAGTACTGGCAGCGGGAGACAAGATCTAGTTTATGTATATGCGAAAATTGTGCGATAGAACCTTTGTTAGAGACATCGCTGGTTACGTGTCCAACTATCTGACATATTATTATGTACATAAATGTAATTTTTAAAAATTGTCTTATTCATCGAAAAATATATGTCAATTAAAAATAGTTTAATTAAATTAAATATTATCTTGTGTTGGAGACCAAGAGCCACTTTGGGTATTTACGCCAATGGATTAGTAGTTGTAGTAATTACAAATTAATTACGTCTTAATATTTAAAAAAATGCTATTCGATTTTCAAATTTTGCTAGCTCTTGGTGCGTAAAATAAGGAGCCCCGAAAATTTTTAATAACGGTTAACACGTTCGCTGCGGCATCAATTTTTGCGTACTTCCGTCCCTGCACGAGGTGTTATCGACCCTCTCCGTGACTAGACACTAGTACGACGCGCGGTCCATTAGACCCCACCGCCTATAACAAAGTTTGCCCTTCACAGCACAGAGAAGTAAACGTTTTTCCTTGCCATGATTTAGACCTCGTTTCGCAGCGAACGTGTTAAAGATGTCTGTATCTTGTGTTATGCTTTAACAATACCAATCCCAGTTTTTTGTGTACAGGATGCTCTCGAAAGAAATTAATTATTTACGATGTAATAATCAGGAGAATAATGTGTACTTACAATCTAACTGACATGATTGCTCTAATTGTTCAACACCTCGTCACCTCAATTGATTCAGTAATTGTTTCAATCTGGTGTGCGAGCAAACTTCACTATCTCCACGCTTTATAAGCAATCAACAAAAATGACCGGCCGCCGATTTCACAGACCATCGCGGCTCCCAAATGAGTGGTACAGTCAGTACCATAAATATTATTGTTCTTATTTTATTATTTTTGACATCATTAATATTTCGCGTATGTAATAACTTCTTTGCCGAAGTAACCATCATGCAACCAGTTTTTTTTTTATAGAAAATATTAAATTAGTTTTGATTGCGTGCCAACTATTTAATAGAATTAAAAAAAAGGTTCTACCCTTTGCTTAGACGTACCTTGCCACAAATTTCGAGTACAAATACTTTTTAATGGTAATTTACTTCATCGTCATCATTAACAGACCTATCTGCCCACTGTTGGACATAGGCCTTAATAAGTACGTAAGTTACTTAATCGATTTCTATTACAACGGAAGTAGGTCTTTACTCTGGAATGTCAAGATTGATATTGTCTCGGCAACTGTACCTGTCACGCGATAATAAAGCAAGGGTAATGACAACATCACGTGTTTTATCTACTCTGTGACTTTACAGCCTTTTTATTTGCCGCGGCCACTCAGTTGGCGGTAACTAACTTACGGCTGCACGTTTCCATCTAAATTGTCCACTTAGAAAGTCGTCGAGAGCGGGGAAAATATCTTCATCATTATTTTGACAGATTGCGGCAACAATCATTTGAAGATTTAATTTTTATTAGTACACACTAGGCCGCGTTCCACTTTACTACCATGGAGGTAATACTTCTAACTATTGTCAACCCATGAAGTTGACGATTTTTTAAATTAAAAAGAATTATTGTACAGATTATAAAATTAATGAAAGAGTTAAAAAGAAAATTCGATTGTAATTCTAAAATCTTATATAGGAAAGCGATCGTTAATGGGTATAGAAAAAAGTTGGTCGGATCGTGATGTCGGGCTGGTCGGAGGATGTATGGTAATGCACCTGCCCGCCACCCACCGCGACACGGCTAGTTATGCAGCCGGTAACTCGGCGAGCGAACCCCTTTGCACGACCGCTACCGTGTAATAGACGCCGTTAACGTCAGCCCTAACTACACTTGACTTCACTTCCGAACTGTCTCTAATTGAATTTGGAATACTAATTAAAAAAAAAAACATGTATACGTTTTACGAATCATACGTGTTGCCATAATACATAGACATTAAATTGAATTACTTTCTACGAGTGGTTTCAGTGACTTCAAAAGCACGCTAAATTTCAATTAGTCTAAGAGTAATGTAATTGTACTATTGGTGTGTTGCTTTAAACAAACATCACACCAAGGAGGTTGTGCACCAAAATATTGTACTAATGCGTAGTGCTGTATACTATACAGAGTGTTCTTATATTCTATATTTACGTTACTGCTATAACTGTGCAGACGTTTTAAAATTGTGTATGAATAAAGTTGTTCTAACAATTAGTCAATGACTACGAATTGGCGTGTTATGTAATTGGCGTGTACCTGAGTAGCACCAGGCCGGCCAGACGACCGGCGCCTCTGCGTCCAGGTCGCGGCGCGACAGCGGGGCCAGCATCACACCGGCAGCGCCTCCGCCCACCGTAACATCGCACTAGCCTACAACGAACACACCACTGTACACGGACCTTTTTATATTGGCTACCTTGACACGAACACAGTTCATATGTAATGGGGACCAAAAACGATATATTTAATACTGGTATAATTGTCAACGGTAAAGTTTATGTTAACAAATATACATATGAAAGGACTTTCTTTTTTTATCTTTTAAAGAATTTGGTCCAAGTCAATTCAAAAAACAACGAGCACACAATACTATTGAACTGAAACGAACTGTCGAGTAAACTTTTTGTTATCGATTTTAAAATGAAAATGTTAATAAAAACAACATCATCTCAACTAACAAATTAAAGTGAGAAAAGACATTTTTTTATTCGATTAATGATCGATTTTCGTATCTGTTTTTCATCGAGCCGTCAGAGCTGTGGGTGCGGGAAATCGGTGCGGGTCGGTCAGAGCGTTCAAATCGATATTTTACGGTTCAGATAATTCGTCGGATGCTGTTCGTTTCGGAGGTTATTACACTGTTGTACTAGCGATATCTCGCGGTGCAAAACATTGACACTCATTATCATAGTACCGGTCGACGATTACTGGATAAAAAGAGCAAAAAGTCTGAGGTCTTTGTTGTAAAGAATGTTGTTTCGTTACGTTGCACAAGTTGTTTGAACATTGTTTTCCACGTATACCCATACAATCTCTCATTATAACTTTGTTCGTTGCTTTCCCTGTGACTTCATACCAACAAAACTTAGATAATTAAACAGCTTCGAAAGTACCCATTATCGGTTCAAATCTGTACTAAATTAATGTCTGGCCCTACCCCACTTTCGATTGAAACCGAGTGAAGGTGCCTATTTGATTTACTACTGCAATTAAGTTTATTTTTAAATTTCCATTCCGTGACAATGGTCGAATTTAAAAAGCGAACAAGTGTTCCATTTTCAAACGAGCGTTTGGCGCACGCGTCGCGCCCGCGGCGGCCCACGCCCGCGCCGCACGCTTCCATTTAGCACAGATAAAATACACAACCGTATCTTTTTAAGCGATGTTTTGATAGAAATGTGTATGTTTGTGATAATGGTATAAGTAATGTATTAATGGAAAGGTAAATAATCCTTTCGTGTGAATGAGAATTTTATACTCTTTTTTTTTCTTTCTCGTTACGAGTCAGTTTTTAATATTTGACCAGGGTTCTAAGTATGAAGATAATTTTTAACATAGAAATTCAAATAACACACAATTTTGTCTAATAAAATTTATATTTCCCAAATCAAATGAGAAACACAATGTCATTGGTAGAAATGTATCATCTGCCGTAACGTAATCTGTGGCGATGGCGTGTCTATGGCGAGAAGCGGGGTGCGGAGAGGCGCAGGCGGTGGCCGCGAGGCGTGTTCTGGTTGCGCGCCAGGTGTCGCGGTCGTGCGCCGAGATCGCTCGCAAACTCGGCTGCACTCATCAATTGCGAGCAATTGAGCCTTTTTTCTGTACGTCCATTAGAGAAGACACGCAAGTCGTCCAGGTGACAGTCATTATACAGCGTGATGTAAATCAAAAAGTGAAATCAATCAATTTTTCGACTATTAACTTTTTGAATGGAAATTAATTCTTAAACATTGTACTGATTTATTGAAACAAATAAAAACTCTAATTAATTACGAGATTCTTTAAAGAACGAATAAAAAGGGAAGAATATGAATACGGTATAACACTAAAGAATTCTCAAAATTAGGACCAAAAAAAGGTTTTTAAAGATAGAATACTTCACAATCTCTTAAGCCTGTTTAGTATAAAACTTCCTATCATTTAATCTTCGAGTATTATTAACTTCTTTAGCATATAACCTTCTGATATTATGCCACTGAATAGCATCCTTGGCGTAATCTCAAAATATTATCTGTAATGGACTTGCTATTAACCTTTGTAGCACCCGGGTACATCTGATTCTATTCCCGGATACCTCTAAACAGCTATGTGGGGGTCTCGCGGATTTCAAATCGCGCTGTATACGAGTCGGTTTAGAAAGCGGTGGCAATTACTCGCCGGACGGCGACCGCTATCAGCACCGCACCCGCCTCGCCCCCCGCGCCAGCCGCGCCCCTCAGCCCTGGGCGGACTTCTCAAACATCCTGTACACTGTCATTTACAAAAGGGACACAGAACGTAGTTTAAATTAGAACAAATTATTTATATTCAATACTATTTTAAACTGTCAAACATTTATTCGTCCTAATGCAAAAAAAAAATCTTGCACATTTATATATTATAACTAAAAATAGAACACGTGACCATAGTTTTATTTAATTGAATTTTTTACCGCCCTTTATAGCGTGATGAGAGCATCTCAACTGATGCTAGACGGATCTCTTGTTAATCCAGTATGACTTACGCACGTCATGTCATGTTTAAGACAAAGAGAATTATGTTACAGAGCATCGAAAATATGTTAATTAAAAAAAAAAGTTGTTATTTATAGAATATACGATCGCGCGAGGTTAAAGCCAGTAGGGCAAGAGTTATGCTTCGTAATCGATAGATACTCCAGCAACTATAATTAATAATGCAGTAACTTTATCTTCAGTATTAACACCGGGTTCAAATATCACAATCAATTACTGAATCACTCGATTAATTTGATATAATAACTATTAAATCGATTTACTTGTTATATACTATAACGATTGGAGATGTGACGGTCTCTCGATGCGTAAGTGAAATTTATGAATGGTTAAAGAACTTAGAAACATCGAATTTATCCAGTAAATATATTATCCGGTGTAGCGAAAATGCAGGAGTATTTTAGAAAAGATATGAATACGGTTGCCTTTTGACTCTAATTATAAAAAGCAGATGCTCTTGATATGTGAGGCTCTTACATTCTTGGCGAATACAGTGATAAGACCTCTCTCGCAGATGGTGTCATTACGTTATTATTATAGTTATAGTCCAGTATATAGAGCATAGTATAGTTTAACCTCTAATTTATCATACCAGTACAAACGGCAGATTACACAATACCTATAATCGTATCCAATCGAAATGAGAAATAACGATATCTAGTTTTTAAGTTAGTAACTTTTTTTTTTTAATTCAACAAAGATGACTTCGCGACTGTCACTCAAAAATGAATTCGATGTCCGAAACTATCATAAACAGTTTCATGTCATAACATATAATGTCCGTTGTTATTTATTAATATTGTAACACATCTGTATGTTAAAGATATCAATTACTACATAAAAACAAATAACATATATTATTCATACGGTAATTTTAATACAAACGATCAACTCTTCACTAACAAGACCCCACAGTAGACTTGCGAAAGAAGACCCTTCCATCGATTCGTCATTACCCCTCTATCGTCTGTCGAGTAAGGAAGCCGGGGGGCAGGGTATACCAGCAACTCAAAGCTGTCCCTATGTTAATCATGCGTCAACTAAACGTTACATAAAATCGCTTAGGAGTAATTCATTAATGTTTAAACGTGAACGTTGTATCAAATTAATGATAGGGTCGAAGGTAAAATGCGGCTAGATCAAAGCGGTGGTCGGTTGCTTGTATGATTTATTAGTTCTACTGAAAGCGTGGCCTGTAATGTGTGCGTGTATTGGACTAGATGTGAAATCTAGCAATATTAAATCACTATTATAGCCATCGTTACATTTAACTATGTATAACTAACGATTGCGCGTTAGTTAAAAAAACAACTGAGTAAACAGCCTATCTCGATGCCAAATTTCATCCAGATCTATCCACTGCTAACAATTATTCGTTCGTCTATCATCATCACCAACCTTTGTCTACTCACTATGGTGTATAGACTTTCCCCAATGCCTTTAACAGTTTCCGGAACTTATTTTGAATAGTTATTTTAAAACGTAACAAAACATATTATTCAATGTCCATCACTATTGCAATAAACACGCGACCGTTTTATTTATTACTACTTAGTTTTCTTCAAACATTTAAAAATTATATATGTCCTTTGGACTGAGAAAACAATATGTACTAGAACTACAATTATTTTCTATATATAGAAACAGCCATATACAACTGTTCTAATTGTTTTCATAGTAACCGTTATTATAAGCTTAGTAACATGTATATGTATGAACTTAGTAAATAAATTCTTATTTACTTAATAGAGAGCTCACGAGTTGTTCGTGGAATCAATAACGTTGTTAATACGATTGTGATTTAACTGAACGGAGAATCGAACGGTTAAATGGTAGTCATGGTCGGAGCGCAGTTTTATGACAACGTCCTGGGTAACTAGAAATATATACAGTGGTCGTGGTCACGAATAATATCAAGAGTATTGAAACCACTTTGAAAGACTTTCTTATTGTGAATTAACAACTTAATAGCTGATTAATTAATAAATTGTCATACGTAGCAATCCCGAAAGGACAATAGTCTAATAGTTAAGGGTACCGACTACCAATCTAGCGGTAGTGGGTTCCAATCTCACAATTTATCTATTACCGTGAACCATGTCATAAGCTTTTTTAGGCTTATCTGGAATGGTTACATAAAATTGTAGTGAATTAACAAAAATTTTAATTAAAATAAAAAAAAATAAACATTTTAATTACAAAGAAATAACTGTATTATTAACTATGTTAAAATACTTTTAATAAGTAACTAATTCTATGTAATTGGAGAAAAGAGCCTCGCTTAATGTTCAAAGTACTACAAAGTAATCTAACCATATCTACTATTATTGATGTTAAAATTAATATGATGTTGTAGAAAATAATGTCACAGAATACTTCTTATGTACAGGAAAAAGTAAAGTGGTCATTAACAAATATTTGCGTAGACAATTAACACATCGTTCATTGTCGAAATCTCATTATAATGATTGATGTATTCTATCTATCGAAAGCAACAATAGCATCGTACAATTGTTGTGCGACTTAACGATATTCTTAACCCAATTAATGATGATATCAAATTCTAAATCATTAATTTGATTAATATCATCGCGGCGTTGGTACATTTAATCGCCTACGAGATTAGTGAAGTTCGCGGCAAAATCGATAATGCTCCTTATTATCATTCGAATAGTTTTTAATTTTGTACGATGAATACAAATCTATCCGGCACGAAACCAATCAGACGTAAAGTTAATTAAGTGCCGTCTGAACGTCTTTATTTTCTCGTAATCACTCCGTACATCTCATTTGGTAGGACTGTAATCATAATAAATGAACTGCAGGAGCGATGCGTTTGCTTTATCGTATCGATTAAATACCAAATTATGCTTGAGTTACGAAGAAAGTAGAGACAACGGGCTTTAGAAATACGATAATTATTTCTATCCTTTATATACTCATAAACAACTAGTGTCCTTTATTCACTTTATACTTAAATCTCGCACCACAAAGTCGACTGTCCAAGGAGTTAGTGTCTAGCGTACTATAAACATCGCCATATCGTCATCAGCATCGCCTTTGTCTACCCACTGTTGGATATCGGACTTTCCCAGATCCTTCCATAGTATTCAGAACAGTGTGTATCGTCCCCCTTCCAGGTATTCAAGAAGTTGTTGGCTGCTTAAGGCGGAGAACCTCGTCAAACAAGAGACACAATTTTTTCTCACCTGCTCTCCGAACGACCTCTAGCAGCACCTTAAAGAAATTTCTTTTTAAAATAGCACAGAAGTTTCTCGAAGATTCACTGCATAGTATAACTATTATCCAGTAGCGTCCGGAACAGAACAATAGGGCATGTGGAGCGAGGATGCGCGGAGGTCGGGCCAAGGTTAGCCGGGCGATGCCTTTTGTTCTTCTCCACTAACTAGGTTACGACCGCGAGTGCCTCTCGTAATTAGTTATGAATATTACCTATTACCTTGTTACAAGTAACAACGTAGTATTGTGATCTATGAAATACATGTAATTTTACACACGCATGCGACTACACGATGATAACTCTGTTAAGAATTTATCGCAAAAAAAACGTACATAGGTTCTTTATGACCTAACTAAAAATATCAGTAAAAATAATAAATATTTCTTGTGTAACTTCTAATTCATTTTATTTTATTGTAAAATACGATTATCTTTAATATTAACTGTTCGCGGAATATATTTAAATGTTCATCCTTGAAATAACTTTGTTACAAAATGTCTCAAACCCCATTGTTAACGTGAAAACAGTGACGAAATAACACGCCGTATTATAAGGCTCATTATCGTTTGCATAAATTGTCGTGTTTCTATAGAAATAGTGTACAGACCGCGACGAGTGTCCGTCCTACAAGTGACCTTCGATCCCGAGCAGGTCGCAGCGGTGACCGGCCACCACTCGCATTAGCATAAGGACAAAGCCTCCCGCAATGAATAAACACCACTTTGACGCACGACACTCCGACTTTGCGAGCTTTAAAATGCCGCTCACAGCATTACGTCGAATTAAATTCGGTCTACACTTTGTACAGTAAGTAAATGTACGATACACAAATCTTTTCAGTTATCAAAATATAAAATTAACAATAAACTAGCACTTATGACTATACTGAATCTAATGTTAAACAAAAACGCAGTTTATAATCTAAAGTACGTCAAAAATTAACTCGAATTTGTAGTTTAAACGTACCATTATCGCTTTTGACATTGTAACATATATTAATGTCTTTAATATTTGGCCGTTAGAATTTTTAATTTCAAATTTCGAACGAGAAAGACATAATCAAATTAACATTAAACAGAAATAAAAATTGTCCAAGATTCCCTTGGAATAAATTAGGAGTCAAAAGTGTCCCTAACTGTTTTTTTTTAGTTCATCATCATCATCATCATTATCAGATTAGTGTAGTCCACTGCTGGACGTAGGCCTCATCGATTGCCACGATAACCGGTCCTGCGCCGCCCGCATCCAG
>JAODUI010000005.1:1680675-1704166 GCA_027563995.1 Papilio gigon | reverse complement strand
CCCCCGATGGGCTCGAAACTAGTCGGTACTGACACCGAGTTACACGTGAGTTAAGCCGTTTTATAAGTAGTATAAAGATACTAAGTCGTTTAGTTTCGTAAATGTAAAACATAATACTTTTTTCGAGCAGTTGTTATTCTTTATTTGTACAACAGTTAACATGTTACATAATAAAACGGAATAATATCTCAAAGGAACCGTAAACGTCCGTAGAACGCGATTAGAAGAAAGCCTTGGCAGAGACCCATCGTCAAAGACGTAATAAAACTGTGTTTTATGCGTCCGGCTCTCGATGGTTTCCGTTCGGAAAATTAAGTTTTAAACAGTTTCATTAATAAAGGCGTGGAAACGTCGTCGCATTAGTCTCATCAAACGTACGCCGCGCCGGGAACATGGATATCTCCGATTCCAACTCTCAATACAAGATAATACTTCGAGCGCTTCCTTAGAAGTTTGCACATCTGTTTTCAGAACTCAATTTATTTGACTTTAATAAAAAAGAATTCCACTTGTATTAATAAAATTAACGTAACAAGCAACATTTAACGTAATAAAAATTGCATTTAACGGGTTAAATTAACGTTTTATTCATAAATTATGATTATGTTTTACCGTATTTATCTAAACTGCAATTTTATGGTTATTTTTAATTGAGACGTTATTATTAAAAAAGCAAACAGTAGCCATATCCAGCGTAAAGCAACTGGCACAATTCCGTTTAAGAATATTATTGTGTAATAATAATTAAAAAAGGAAAGCTTACTGCATTTAGTAATTACTGATACTTTCCTACATAACTATAGTATAGTGTTACATGCAACATAGTAATATGACGTAATCCAAATTTAAAGACAAGCGTTGAACTGAATTTATAAAAGTAGCATGATGATGATGTCCTATCCGTCAATCACGAACCTTTCTATCTCCGAGAGTGGGATCTGAGGTCACTTGCAAATCCGAACTTACTCTTGAAGGTCCGGTCACACGGTACACAGTACAACCGGCTTGAGGAGTCATAGATGTATATGTAGCACGTGAAGGCGCTCGACAGAATAAAATGAATAAACACACAGAAGAAAATACTAATCTTATCTCCTTCGAATAATTGCTTTATAAATTGACGTTAAGCACAATAGGTCGGTAAAGCCGACGTCGTATTTCGGCCGAACGCAACCGGTCGCTTCGTTAGCCCCCGACCGGATCGCGATTATACGTCAATTAGATGCATTGTCGCTCGCCACCCGGCTCATAAATAACCGAACTGTCAATCCAGCGTGGTCCAGTTCCGCCCGTATTAACGACTACGAAACCGTCGACCCGACGCTAAACTCGACCACTTTACGCCGCAAACAACGCTATGACATTGGTTCTCAAACCTTATTACAAAGCAAAATACTTTTTTTTAAATAAGTTTCATAAGAACTACAAATTAAACCAAAGTAACTGGCCGTTATTTTTTTTTAAATTGTCTTTATTGTTTCAGATGTAAAAAAAAAAAAATCTTTTCATTAACTTCGCTAGCGTAAAATACAATTTCGTTTCTTATACATTATACTTTAGGATACTCTGTGCTACGTAGTCGATCGCTACGCGCCAAAGCCGACGCGGCGACGCTAAATGAGGCGTCAGCTGTCTCATTTGCCGACTGTACAGGCCGAAATACGACACAGGTCATTACTGGGGCCGTGCAAATGAAAATTGTTAAAATTATTTCATTTTACGCATATTTGACGTTTCCCGTCTAATGGACTTAACGAATCAATTTGTAACAATGTCGTAAAACATATGAACGCGAATTATTTTTGCTCGTCATTTTTGTGAATTAAAATCAAACTTGTTACAAGAACGCACAGCAAAGTGTTATTGATGTGGTCTCGACCATCACGTCTGCTGTGTTACCAATTTTTACGTACTTTCTGTCCCTGCGATACGAGGTGCGTACGACCCGCCCGTGACTAGACGTTAGTGCGCCACGAGGCCCATTAGACCCCACGTTCATTAACAAAGTTATGCCCTTCTCACCGCAAAGAAGTACACGTTTTTCCTTGCCGCACCACAGGGAAGTTACATTAGGGATGATTAAGGCCTCGTCTCGCAGCGAACGTGTTAAAACTACATTGTAGTATTTGTTGTGAGTAGACCTTGCCACTACATTAGACATAGAAGCGTGTAAATCTTGATAGGACCAAAAAAAATTAACCAAAGTACAAAGGAAAACATCATTGATAATGTTAAAACATAATATTTGCATCCTCTTAGAGTTCATTGACCTGGAAACTCGAATTTTCGGGTATCGCGGTACATGATCGCTTTAGAATTCTGATCAGACGCGCCGCGGACCTCGGAGCGACCCGCGCTAGGTAAACGACCGCAAGCTATGTGGGACAAATTGAGCGTAAGGACGACATGAAGGACTTTACTTGTCAGCAGCATAAAGCCAATGGAGTACTTCCTGGATGTCAGTTTATATCTTTAAATTAAAACATTACGAGAACGCATTGTTCGTTCAATGCTTACATTTTATCATCTTGGACTATCGAAGCACATTTGTCCTTTAAAAAGCAACATTCTCTCAGTACTAAAAACTGCAGAGTACAGTATAAAAACTTAACATATCCTTTCCATACCAAATGTTTGTTGTCAAACAATGAGTAAGGAAGTAAAAAAATGGAAAGAGCGATCACCGCAACACACGCGGTCATAATCGTTGGCCATTACCCGTGTCACAATAGAATTGGGCATGCACTCAGCTCCCCGTGAAATTGCTTCTTTTAAATACTTTCTATTGCCCCGCAGACATGCGACACACAAAGATACCAGACCACATCGTAATTCGGTGTACACGATGCTTGTTAAGGGTAATTTATTAAAATATCTTCAATAACACCGCATCACGATTTGATTATTATCTTTAGTTATTAAACTATGAACACAATTTACGGAAATATCAAATATTTTACTCAAAAAGTACTGGCTGTAACACTGTGCTGTCTTTAAAAGAAAAAGATCCGGCATCTAAAAAAAAAATTGCTTCAGAATTTAATTTTCGAACGAACAAGATTCAACAAAAAAAACGTTTATTCCAGAATGCTATAGTCATTTGTTTGCACCATTACACGTTCCTTCGTCGTTCACTCGGCATCCAGTTCTGTGCGGTGGCGTGGGTTTCATAGCGACCTATGTCAACTAATTAACTTTATACGAAGTCAATAATACGACCAATATGACGCCCTTATCTCCGACCTTGTCCTTTTCAATAAAGTCGGTGACAGAAAAATAACAAAAGCCTTAAAAACAAAAAAAAATATATAAGGAAATCGTATTTACAGATATTGTGTAATAATCATAAGTATTTTAATAAAATAAAAATCAAACATAACGAGGTAAATAAACCGAACATGTCAGATAAACTATGTTAGACATAATAAATGTTATTTCATAAGACAGGATACTAAGACACAACGGTTTCGGAGATTTTATCTGAGGGAAATTATATAACTGTGTTACAAGTACAAAATAATCAAATTTACCAAAATATTGTACCAGCAAAACCTTTTTTAAACATTTGGATCAATTTAGTCCGTTCGAAAAGTAACTTGCAAGTGGTTTGACGGCAATTTATGAAACCGGCGGAGTAAACGAAATGCACCACTTTAAATTAATTGGATCATGAATTAAATAATTTATAATTATCTTTTTTATGGAACCTTGGTTGGTGATATGACGCAACTTTGCCCCACAACGCGTAATTCACAAGGGGCCGTATTTGCCATCCATTTTTGGATTCTCCGAGACCTTCGATCGGTTTGATCGAGTTAAGTTCCGCCAGTCACCGGAGTCAGTGCAGTGTACTTGTACTTTCGCTTTTCGTTTTTCATAACCTCACAACGCCTTCACCGCTGTGGCAGGCCATGCGTTAAAGCCATCGACATTTCTTATGATTATTATCATATCTATGTAAACCACATAAAGTCTATTTTCGTATAAACTTCCATGCAACCTTAAACATATCAGTTGCCGTCACATTGAAGTGCAAAATAAGGAAGTCCAAGTACTCATTACGTCCATCGTTGGCTTATATATATTGAAAATTAACAAACATATCGAAGGAAATAAAATGACTTAAAAAAATATATTAAAAATCGTGATGTCGGTATATACATTGATAACAATCTTGATCAATTCAACGTTAAATCAAAAACATCTTACAATGACCCAATTTTCCAAGATGCAACTTTCTTTACATTCTAAATGTATTCATAATTGAAAAGAATTTCAAATCGGCGTATCTTACAGCGAAGTCAATTATGCAGCAATAAAATGGAAGAGTGCAACGGAGCTTAGCACGCAAACAGAGTTGCCGAAGTTATATCTTTTGAATTTTTCATCGCACTTCGATTAAACCAGTTCAAAGAGCACACGAAATTCGAGCAGACAGAGGTAAAAAGTAATAAATGACGTAAAGTACAGCCGCTGTTTTACATCGAGGGTTCAGTACTTTTGAGGACTATAAAAATTTATGTCTCTTTTTGTACAGTTTACTTAATATCAAGATATAAAGTTGGTGCGGCAAACAATAATAAATTACGATTGATTTGTTCGACTTTAAGGTTCGGAGAACATTTGCATGATTTTTATAGGACTTTATATAATTTGTTTTCTGTGAACAATAATTCTACAGAAAAAATGCCGAGTTGATATTGTCTAAAATTAACAATGACTAATTTAACAGATTTGATCTTGTCCTGATGATCTTTAACAAACTTCTCAGAACGTACACGCTAGGAAGAGGATGTAATATTGATTAGTTCATAAAAAGTTTAGAAAATTGTAAACATTTATTTGTCATACAAATTAATCATACTAAACTCACTAACAATTCAGAAGCTTGGAAACACTGCTACGAAGGTATCTATATTGAAAATAGTTACACAGTTATTAACATCTCACGGTTTACCTTCAATAAAATTCAGTCACGGAATCCAAATGTTGAAAATTGACAAGACTTCGTGACCAAGCCGCCTGCACCTGTGCCCGGAGCTAATGAAACAAACTGTCCTTTCACTGAACACAACTCTTCAAATATACCATCAGACAATTTTGTTACGAGTTACATGTAGCTAATACTACATTTTTTTTTACAATATAGTTACATAAGCAAACAGTCAAATGGTTAAGGGCACAGATTACCGATCACGTCGAACGTTCCACCACCATTCGACTATTGTAAATCATATCCTAGCCCTAGCCCAGAGCTTAGTTGGAGTGGAAAATATTAGTGTATAAACAAAGAGCTGATATTAAAAAAGAAATGACTTATCGTATTAGAAATACTACCATAATCATCACCATTAATGACGTTGAGCATCAGACTTTGGTTGGGCAGAAGTTGGTAGTCTGTTATTGATCAAGCTTGTCCCACGAAGGAAACCAGTTCGACATTTCATAATACACCTGAGGG
The DNA here is from genome assembly GCA_027563995.1 of Papilio gigon. Classification (NCBI taxonomy): domain Eukaryota; kingdom Metazoa; phylum Arthropoda; class Insecta; order Lepidoptera; family Papilionidae; genus Papilio; species Papilio gigon. The sequence goes on along the minus strand of JAODUI010000005.1, from coordinate 1,698,705 downwards.
AATACCGTTGTTTGTACTTTAAAGGCCACTTTTAAACACATTGCTGTCATATATCGATATCAATTATTGTATTAAGAGTTAGCGAAATGCCCTATTAATGTTATATGGAATTAAATAACAAAATGGTGTTGTTTATCTACTGCGACGCTATATCCTACACGTGGAATTATTACATAGTTACAGTTACTAAATATATTACGCAGTTGCCAATTTTAGCTTCAACACTTTTACATCTTGTTTAGAACAACAATACGCTAATTGGTCATTGGGTGTCGATCAGAACACATTTTTTAACAAACTGTGCATCTTCTTTCGTCAGATAATTGTTTAGTTCGTGAAATAGAATATAATCTATCACGTAGATCGTAGTATTCTAGTCTAGATAAGTTTTGATTTTTGAGTCTTGTTTATACTAGTAATGTAGAATTATATTGCATAAATTGACAGAGGTGTACGAAGTTCCAGCTTAGAATAGTTTTGACGTTATACAATAGAATTATCGACCGAGGACGCTGTCAGAGTCCATTAAATATTTTAAATGGAACAACTGCAACACGTTTCATGGCAATGATAATTTTCATGACGTCACCGTCTTTTTATATCACTCACAAAGACGCGACAAAAAGTGTAGGAATCGTGACTGCGAGCAAGTGCGGTCGCTTCACCTGTAACCACGACTAATCAGAGCCTCCTAGCGGAGCTAAACGGTAACATTCCACTTGTCGCAGGAATCAAAACGTGACCCGCACCTGTACCCTCCACTCTAAATGTCGTCCGCCACAAAAACTACCACCGAATCAGAATTTATATCGATTTGTTTCGGATCTAACAAGAAATGTTGTTATAAATACTTTTTGGATGTTCTACTTTCAGGAATTTTAATATTTAACATTAAAAAGTGGTTTTATTTCATTAATTTTAAAAATCATAGACTATATCCACACAAGGCTTTTTGTATTTGGAATTATATTTCTCATTTTAAAACCTGTACATTTAGAATGTCTGAGTCAAATGAGATTTAGTTATGAAGAGAAGTCATAAAGTGTTCTACGTCTGCCTACCCGCAATAAACATGACACTTGGTGCTGCGACATCGCTGACACGGCTTACGGCGGGCTGCGGGCGGCGGGCGGCGGGCGGCGGGGACATGCAATGGTAATGCATAATCGAGATCTCTGTCAACTTAATGCAGGACGTGACTCCGCTACCGCCTTCATTTGCATTCGTCTCGAAAAATAAATGTCACCTGTCAAAGTGTCAAAAGTGAATTCAGTGAAAATAAGACGCGGCCCTTAGTAGGACACGGAAAGCGGTTAGCGGGGAAGAATTAAAAAAAAACCTTACAATATACAGTTTTAACACGTGACCTTCTAGATTAATCTATTCTAAATTTGAATGTGCCGCATGCATTGACAGAAATAAGTAAAATGACAATGGAATCTATATTCATGTTGTTGGTAAATGTTTAATTTATTTAAATAGCTAAACGTCACAGATCATAATACAAATAAGAATAATAAATTGAATAAAGTACAATTAATTTCTCGCTTAGTTACTGACAATCGTTTGACAGTTTTATTTATAGGATCAACACGACGTTTTTTAATTTATTGTTGATTTATAATTTAAAGTTTCACTTATAGAAGAACAAAGTAACGTAATGTTAAATTAAAATTTAATTGACTCGTTTTATACAGGTGTCTTTATAACACGGACAAATCCAATCAACATTATAAGAAACTAATTACGATTGTACTACTTATAAAAACGGCTTAACTCACGTGTAAATCGGTGTCGGTACCGAATAAACAGTGAGCGATGGGAAGCGAACGCGGTATAGTACCAATCTTACTCAACTTGAAGAGTCCCCGTTGGGCTCGAAACTAGTCGGCACCGAGACCGATTGACACTTAAGCCGTTTATATAAGTACTATAGTAAAATGTCTCACGAAAGTTTTAATAACATTTGCTGGCTGGAAACATTATGTATTAGTACACTATGACTTTTACGTATTATGTATATTTTTATATGTTTACTTCTGACGTATATTGTACAATCGCTAAAGCTTTATAATAAGATAGCACCTTAAGAGATACTCGCCAAAAAAGTAAATATATTAAAGAAAGGTTCAACATCACGATAAAAATGTAATGACAATAAAATATTATACGTTTGTACTGTTTTCAAATTACGCAAAGATAAATGTCTATTTAGGAATATTGCATATTCCGCACGGCATGTTGTGAAATGTTCTAGGTTCGATAATAGTCATATTTAGCATTTTGTATTAAATTACATATCTTAATATACCAGTATATTTACTAACAAGTAAATACATTTAAATTAATATTAAGTAAAGCATTTTGTATGAGGATTCATATTTTACAAAGTCCTAACTAACAACTGTTTTTTTTTAATGTTACTTGAATTAATTTTCACTATTTTTTTCATGGATAAAACAGTAAAATGGCGATGACGCTAAAAAAAAAAATAAAAACCACTGAACCAGGAAACTACGCACATCAAATCCTAGTCAATTCCCAGGAGACGGTCACGTAGTGCGGTCCGGCGCGGTCTCGGTGCGGTCTCCGGTCGCGACCCACACCTGCGGTCCGGCCGCGCGGAACGGCTAGTAAAAAATCATTCGTGATCTCAAATTACCAGCGACCAGACAGTTTTATTTCTTATTTCGAGACAGTTCAACAGGTTGCTGCCATGATTTTTTTTTCACGAACGATCGATCTGGTCCAATTGCGATGCGGCCATTGTGCCAAGATATCATTAAAAATAGGTTATTGACTGTGCTAATATCACTTTTTATTGCAAAGTAACTTTATAAGAAAATAGTTATTATAGAATGTTACAAAAGTTTACGTTCGAAATATAATTAACTTTATCGCTACAAATGACGAGGACAAGACGATACATTTTTCTCCATTTAAAATATATCATCGTCATCATCATCTTTGTCTGCCCACTACTGGACATAGGCCTTTTCTAATGCCTTCCACAGTATGCGGTCCTCCTTCCGCATCCAACGACCCCGCACGCACTAAGTCGTCGGATAAAAAATGATAAAATGAAAAATATGTGTTCAAACTAGACCACTTAATCGCCACCAACTACTTAACTAAACAATAGTGTACCGGCACACAAATTCAAATAAATATTTCAGATTTGTGGTAGTAAATAATACAAGTTTCTGGTTAACTAGTTTTGTGTTTAGTTTTCTCAACGCGTTATTGTTTGGAGGAATGCCAAATATTTTAAGTAACAATAACATAGACAATATTGTAATCCATTGTGACACAATCAACAGCTTCGACTTAAAGCTTAGCGTTAGAAACAAATATTAATGGATAAGATTAATACTAAATGATTGATGGGAAATATTGTAATTTACAAGACATTCGCACCAATTCGCAACTGTGTATAGATACGAACTGTGTGGAGTTGAGCTCATTTAACTGACTAGTTACATATAACGATAAAAAGAATTGATTACTTAAGAAATCTCAGTAACGTCACAATTGCAATGCGAAAGTATCGAAACTTTTACAAGAATGGATGTATCGTACTCAACGACTGTATATCTCCAGCTAAAGATCTCGGTAAAATTTGGCGTATATCTAGAACACAGTCTGGAAGAACACATGGAGTACTGGTTGGTTTTTAATTCCATATAGACAGAGTCGCGGGCGGCACTTTGTAAGAAAACGATATAATTAACATTGATTCATTGCACACGATATTTTATTGTAATCTATAATGTATTCAACTGTCACATTCCTAAGTACTTTGACACATGTCAACTGTGATTCCAATTCAATTACTTTCCTGTTCATATTATAAACGACTTCGCCTAAGAGCTGGTACACACTAGTCGAATGAAGGGAGTGATTTGATAACGCGCATGCTACAAAAAAACAGAACCCGTGCTAATAATGCCCTGGCCATCTCCTATCGCTATTAACTAACGTAACACAGGACGTCTTCATGACTTATCAAGCCCCAATACATATATACCTAGTAAGCAATTGATTTAGTATGCGTTATTCGCTTGTATGGAGTCCGCTGGTATTGCTCAGCGTGTGCAAGACGCCTAGTGTAGTTCAACTGTTAGACGTCGCTAGTGTTGACAGTGAGCGTATCACGTAAGGTTATACGGATGCCCGCGTCGGCGCGTGCGCTGACTGCAGAGCGAGGCCCCTAGGTCGCAATCGCCCTAACGACCCGTGGAATGCTGTTCACTATGGACCTAACGTATATATATTATCGTTATATACCCCGTAAAGGACAAGGAAAACATCATATGAATAATCTATAAGAATTTAGGATTACGAAACTTAAATGAAAGTTACCGAAGGCAACTACCGAAAGTTGTCGAATAAGATTTTCTTTTAGAACTACGTCATCATTTTATTCGCACTTATCCCCCTTATAAAACACTGTAATAGGAATTCGAGCTTGTAGTCATTAAATATTTTCAATTGACAATTCAATTAAATGTTTCGACATGATTGCAAAATGCAATATTTTCACTAAAGTAAAAATTATCATTACTAAATTATTATTCAACTAAACAATTAGTGAAAAAAGTAAGAACGTTTACCGGTCAATTATAATCAAAGCACGCTCCAATCAAATCCGCTTAGCAGTATTACCACTAAAAATATTCAATCCACGAACCACCAATAAGTACGCGGTACATTGTAGGCGTGTTTTTATATTAGCGGCCAGCGTTATCGCGCGCGGAATGAACCGTACCGAATCGGAATACAAACTCCTTGTTTTGCAAAATCTCACTTTAATTGCTTCAATATCACAGTGTTTTAAGAGCCGCTAGAAGCTTCTTTCGACCTTAGAAAACAGTAAAAAGTTAAAATATCATTTGTCGAACACAATTAGGTGACGTACTCTGCAATTGCAGAATTTATGGACAGAGGTGACGTCACAATTTTAGCAAGCTGCTCGCTTATTTACCACTTTATAGTATAAAAAGTTTTTATTCTAATTTCAAAATGATTTCTTTTTACGAGCGGTGGCTGACAAGGATACTTCAGGTTTTCTCGTCAACGTTATCTTACACGTCAAGAGATAAAAAAAAAATCGATCCGTAACACCAGTGGGTATGCGCTGCGGTATGCAACCGGACACCTCGCGGTTTGAACCCGCACCAGCGCAGCGCACGCCTTTTATTTATACAACCCGTCCATATTTGTAATCATGAAACGAACTGACGTATCGGTGTCACTTGTTTAATGAGTGCGAATTGTATTACTTGTGTTACATCCATAGGGAAATTCGTCACAACATTATTTGTAAATATCTGTTGCTTTCGTGTTATATACTTCATCCCTTTTTTTCTCTTTGAAACAATAGAAACAAGGATATATGTCAACAAGATTCATGACAGTCCAGCCTAAGCCTAGTAATACTAGCAAATATTATTTTTACACGTACAAAATACGAATGGTATATTTTTACAATTGTCATCCCTACTTCTGTCTGTACATCAATTTAAAGGCGATAAAGTCCAACGTTACTACTTACTAGGTCTCTCTGTCATATTTTAACATCTAATGAGCAATCAAACGAAGAGACCGTCAAGAGTGAACAGGTGCTAACTAGACTAGCGCGTACCATCTTTCGACCACATCATCAACTGTCATCGTGGTCAAGTGTTGGTTTAATTTCCACAAAAAAGTAGTTCGGCACGCTAACTGTGTCATCTCTGACTATCGCGGTAGGGTCTACGCAGTGTGCTAGCGTCAAATCCACCAAGAGAGAATGATCAAAAAGTTTTATTCTCTTCCATTATTTCTAAAACACAATCTGCACCCAGTTTAATGATCACTAAGCGACTCTTTTAAAGGTGGCTTGGATTTAAAAAAAAAAACAATATAACCACCAACTTTTTCTATGTTACTTTTGTAAGTAAATAAACAGTCACATGAAGCAGTTCAAGATTTAATTACAATAATTATTCCTTCACATAAATTTTCCGAAGAACACTATTATATCTGAAGCCGTTCCCTCCGGTGTTATCTGGCCCTCCTATACAATATATTAGCTATTAAAACCAATAATGACCCAAACTAATTATATAAGTTCACACGGCATCCGATCACCGCCTTCTCCTTCCCCCCCTCCCCGATGGAAACGTGTAACACGACCAATTATAGCCTATTAATATTGTAATTTGTATTGGTGATGTCAAAGATACTTCTAACAACAATGTTATAACGCACTATTAACCTCACCTTATCTATCCAATTATCCAGCTATCTATCTTTTTTTTTAAAAAAAAAAAGCATCTTTGCACTCGTCTGAAAAAAGTTCGTCGAAAGACTGATTTCAGATTTTAAAAAAACATGTTTTACTCATCAATTACAATAGAAATAATATGAAAATACAAATTAAAACGGTTATTAAAAATCCCCAGAGTTTACATTGACCGCTCGTCGCTATTGACTTTAGCAATACCAATTTAATATCAGTTTTACATTTATTTTTTATTACTCGCTCCAGCACGTCGCTGTCCAGGCGGTTGAGCAGTTGCGGCAAAAGAAGGGGTAAGTTAGGTTTGGTGTTTGTTATCACATATCTCTAAAACAATTGAAGACATCTCGCTGAAATTTAGCAGAGATGTAGAATGCAGGAAAGAAAACATATTCAACTTACAAGGATTTTTAATCCGTGCCTGCGGTCGCGCAGCCAAACGCTAGTAAATAAAGAAAGTAAGAGTGTCGGTATGTATCTTAAAAAAAACATGTTTCGTCAACATAATGTATTTGCTTTCATTATAATGAAAAACTGTCCACCAATTTGCATTTGTTCTGGGACATATTTGAAACGGTTGGTTTTGGCGGGACCTTTACTGTGTATGCGGGTGTAACTTAGGCTATGTTTTTTTTTTTATTCTACGCTGCCGAATTCGCGATCGACCGCTAGTGCTTTATAAGAGTACCAAGTGTCAGTATCGAGATCTTCCAAATTATAAACTATTTTATTTAATAGAAAATAAGATGTATGTAATGTTTATGAAACTAGCAACAGTTGATTTAATTTTAGAACATATATTTCAATGAAGTAAAATATTTTATATATTAAATAAAGAAGTCTGTTCGTATTTTCTAAAATTGCGGATTTCCTTCTCGTGATACTGTTTTAAAATTGTCATCATCATCATCATCATTATCAGCCTAGTGTAGTCCACTGCTGTGTAGCTTGTGTAGTGTCAAAAAATTGTCATATTTAGCATAAATTTTAATTCATTTCAATAAAAAAAATGTTTCTGCTCACAAATCATTTATTTAGCATCGTATAGGATTTCATTAAATTATATTATTTTTTATGCGAAATTTCTTCGAGATCCAAGAATCTGTTCTGGAGATACCTCTATACAAGCAATACATTCATATTTACGCATTTATAAATTTAGTAAGAACAATGTAATGCAAGATTGTTTGACACGGCTGTCAAGTGTATTTGTTTTGCATTTTGCAAAATCCTGACGATATACAAAAGTAGTTGTCACTTCAAGTAGCTTCACTTGATAAGGCACCAAATAAATGAAGAGTTTACAGAGGAAAATAAAGTAAATAAGTAGGTACATTTAATAAAATCTCCTGCTAGCAAAACAACCGCGCATCAAAAGATTTATTTTCCTTAAACAATATTTAACATCTTTCAATTTAATGACTTTCATATTTTTCTAGAAATTAATAATAGAAACCGTATTGAGACACGTTTTGCAGTCTTTTGTTATATTTTAAAGTTAAAAATATTCATCGCATATTGAAAGAAATATTTGAGAAACTTGGACCGAATTCCACAGATAAAAACGCAGAGTACAATGTTTACAAACTGAAAACTCACCTTTCAGGTATTTCCAAAGGCAGTCTTCAGCCGCTGTAATATTCCTCAGTTTGTCCGATAAAAACAATTCGCTCAAAGTCACCAAATCACTAATCACTGTCCACTCAATGTTGCTGACAATAAATAATCGATCAAGGTCCGAGTGACGAATTAAAAAAATCGATATCGCCTCGGTACAATGTTATCGATAGTCAAAAGTCTACACTTATCACGAGGCAATTAGTATGGTGCAGGCACACGTGGGTAGGAGCGCCGCGGACGCGATCATACAACCTCAGCGCGCCAAACAGTCGGCCCGACTGAACCGACTCGCACTGAGTCACTCCCACACTCACACTCGCCGTCGCCGTCCGCGCCGTCGCCACTCGACAGGTGAAAATGCAACAGTGTGGTGTCACTCGTATTCGACCTGAACCCGTGTGGAGGTGACTCAGGTGAACCGCGCACATGTCTGCGTGAACTATTTCGTTCGTGTTGGGGCAGATTTATTACTTGTATCACGTATGTGTGGATCTTATTTACAAGTGATCTCGTTTGTAGTGGTGCGTGGCTACACGCGGTCACATGTCAGGTGCGCGTGTGTGCCGCCTACCTGTTGTGCCCCCGCAACTTATCACTTTTGTACTTCTTTTAGGGTTGTACAAGAAAATGTTTTATCTTATGAGACGTTCATTTTGCTCGTTATTGTTTTATGTTCTCGCACGGCAGTCGGTCAAAACAATTTTTCGTAAACGCTATCCTTTAATTTTAATAACAGCATCATATTTACTTCATATTAATTCTGACACTGAAACTTTATACGAATATGAAGCGAGTGATTTGAAACTGACGTCAGAGATATGGGATTTTCCAATCATTTTCCGCCCACGTAACATGATCGCATTATATCCGATACGTCAGCGTTCATACACACATGCAGGATCGTGACATTAGTACATTAGTGAACTCTGTACAGCGTAAGGTCACGGTTTTTTAGTTCTAACACAATAGGTATTTACATCTCAAGTCACCTTGAGAACATATAAAGACAGTGTCATAAAACGTGAGGAAAACATCGTAACTGTCGCAGTAGGAGCGAATGCTTCAAACATTACATTGCTTTTTTGTTAAATCAACCGATCATAATGTCTGATATTTGTGTCAAATGCATTTGGAGAAATGACTAACCTTATCAACTTACAACAAGGTTGAAATTGTACTGCACGGCAATGATGACCAATTTCGTATCGAACAATTAATGTCGTGACTGATCTATTTGTATTGTAATTTGTGTTTAATCAGATGTAATACTAGATAGACTGCCGGCAACTTGAACTCCGTTCGGCCGGTCTCTAAAGTTAGCTCTACTTTGATATGTCGGAGTCTATTGTTTTGTCGACTATCTGATAAAAAAAATCATTGTCAGCTATGATTTTAAGAAACAGTAATATCGAAACATCATAAACAATACGAACTGTGTGCGATTAACTTGAGATGCAGTTGTTATAATCTCCGGATCAAGCTGTTCCTACGCGACAACTACGGTTTTATATAATCCTATTATCATTTAGCTGTTAGCAGCGCGATTCTGAACTAGTGTAGCTGTCGTTTTTTACCAGCTGCGTCAATGAAAATATGAGTAGATATCGCGACTTAACATAAAATGACAATGGAAATTTAATCAAAGAATACCCGCGGCGAGACTTACTAATGGATCATTTATCGATTTATTATTGAACCCCGGTCTTTCCTATCACTGTGCTGTTTAAGTTATAATTATAAATGTTTCCAACAATTATTCAGTAGGTTTTAAATCCGCGGGTAACGTTAACCTTACACAGTATAAAATACAGTTACAAAAACAAGGAAAGATAACATCTTGATATAAGAAAACTGCACGGGCGGTGCATCTGATCCGAGATCGCGGGTTCAGGTCCCGGGTCGAATGAAACATGCCTTGACTAAACATGGCGCGTATGTGATCACCTCGTTATTATCATTTTTATCTTGTTCGTGCAATGTGACTTTTATTTTTTATTATAATTGGGCATTTAAAGTGAATTGAATATAGTTTCTTTAACACTGAGAAACGAGGTCTAAATCATCCCTAATACAACTTCCATGTGGTGCGGTAAGGAAAATCGTGTACTTCTCTGTGGTGCAAAGGGCATAACAATTTAAATAATTGTTCACTAACAGTTCTGATTCTCACTTTCAGTCGCTCACTGACGCGCCGAGACCGCGCAACAGTACCACTCTCCCTAAAGAAGAGCCCCCGATGGGCACGAAAGTAGACGGTATCGGGATTTAAGCCGTTTTTATAAGTAGTACAGTGAAATGACTCACGGAAGTTTTATTAATTTTAATTCTTGATTCTAAATTTCAAATATTATTGTTTTACAAAGACATGTAAATTTCTAGCTCGTTTAAGTTAAACATTCTTTAAATAGGTACTTTGGTCCGTAGGCGTACGACTGTGCGGGGATATCTTGTTAGTTGTACAAGTGACGTCGTGTAATGTGTCACAAGTGCGAGATATGAAATGGTGACCCGCTGGCATTTACATACTTAGCCGGACGGAAAACACAGCAAATAATTTCGCACGTTTATCAGATGTATGTTATTCAAATGCTTATCAAAGTCAGGGTCGTTTACAGTATAAAATAAATATATGAATACCCTACAGTAAACGTCCGCAATTCAGACCAGTAAACCGCGAAAACGGTAATCCATTTTTATGTTAACAATGTCCTTGTATACCTATATCGCCGTTTCAACTTCCTTACACAGACTTTCGTACTATATCGGTTGTCTATACTGTAGACAGGACAGAACTTACCAACTGTTCTACGATTACAACAGGGAAAAAATTTCAGTATATAAATCACAAAAGTATAAAATTTATGTAAATCAGGAGGTTGGATGTGAATGTATAATTAAACAAGTAGATCGTCAACAAATGAACTGTTGAGTTACACAACTGGACACAGATCTAAATATAATTAGACAGTGCAAAGCCGCGTGGAAGCGAGCCTTAATAAGGCTGTTTCATAACCCTTGTGAACGCCACAACTATTTACACGCATTTCAATTAACAAACAGCTTGAATAACAAGCCATAAGTATTGGTCGCTCCAGTCCTGCCGCGCAGCTACGAACGCTCCAAAAGGAACTGGAGTTAAGATCAATACAACAAATTGACAGTAAATTATCGACTTTATAGTTTCATGAAGATTGTTTTAATATTTACATGTTTTAATTAAAGATTCTAATAGTTTATTGAATAGGTTGCTACGTCATATTACGTTTCCTCTGATACTGTATTTTTTCAACACTGATTTCATAATAAGGAACTTTTATCTGAGCTATACTGTTGTAATGTACTTTAATAAATAATGTATAGAGCTGTGTATAATCATCCCCATAATCCATACAATCGGCTTAAAACAACTTTTCGTAACGTTGCTCACCAGAAAAGGGTGGCGATTACAGATTCATGTTTGTATGATATTTGTAGTGGTTAATTATACGGAGATATCCAATAGCAAAGAGCCGCTTCGTAGATCATTGCGGTGCGCGGCGTACGATAACATTCTCGTTTTAATTTATTCAGGCTCGCAATTAAGGCCGTGTCCCCACTGGCACAATGGCGCGGGCGGGGATGGGACAATTGTGCACGCAAACTCGGCTATCGGCATCGCGGCCCGCGACCTGTCCACCGCCTTGTCTATGCCTAACTTAACAGCTAAAATATAATACTACTTATAACTGCTTCATATTATTTCTTAATGCCATAAAATGATTTTTACGATAGGAGAAACGAGAACGTCTATGGCATCATCTGTACGTATTAATAAAATTCATATATCTATATATGAATTTTATTAATGTACGACAATTACATCCTATTTGCGACATATTCTTTTATTCTTGATATTTCATATAGATATATGAATTTTATTAATTGTCTTCGTTGTAAACAAAAATTACTTTTTTTAGTTCTTTTTCTGTGCGTCTGCAAGTACGTCTGTTCCGGGTAATTTCCGATACGGTTGCATCGATTTTGACGTGACTTTTACACAAAAGTAGCTGATGTACCGATGCGGGATTAATGTAGGCTCTTTTGTTTCAATGCTGACAAATTTGCGGGAAACCGATAGTTTAAAAATAAAGAAATGTGTAAACTTGAAAATCTATATTTGTATAAGAATGTATTGTATTTCCGCCAAGTTCGTTTGTATGTTTTGTTCAAGTGTTCAATTATTACAATACAACACGTAGATACAATTATATATTATAAATAGTAAATGTCAAAAGACAAATAATCAACCTTCGAATCGATTTCAATAGTTAATTTGTTATACAAATATTCATTACAGAACTCGGACACAATTTTTTATACATCGTTCGAAATGTCGACTGTCGATCTATCGTTATTATGCATTTGCCGGGTCATTTAAGTACACATAACATTTTCACGAGGGCGCCACAATCGCCTCCTCCGTTACATCAACTTCAATGAATACGTTAAGAAATTACTTCTATATTATTCGGCAATATGGTGAGGTGTTTTGCATTTCTGGTCAAGCTAAAATTTAGTAATTAATTAATTTATTTATTACCAGTAGCGAATAACAAAAATCAAGCAACTAAAAGTGGTCTAAATAATTCACTATCTAATAGCTCTGATTTTCAAAGCTAACATTGTATTTTAAAGATTACATTTTTATCTACATCGTAACACAAATACAATGTACGAGAAGTTTTATCATGTTACATCAAGTTAAAAAAAAAACAATACATTCAAGTTAAACAATGTTAACTCGAATTCAGTCACTCGGATGAATAAGTTGTCTACGCAAATGTCACCCGTACAAGTTTACATCGTGTAGTAAAACGCCCGTGCTTCGTTCCAACAGATTGCCCTCTTATCTCAGCGCCGGTAAATCTCCAAGGAGCAGGAAGTGCGATGAAAAATGTACTAGCGGCCACCCGAAGCATCGTGAACGTAGCTACGGAGCCCGCCAACGATTTATTACACGCTCCACCGATAATAGGCTAAGGGTTATGCTTCAAAATAAAATGAACTCTCAGTTTCATATCTTTAATCATCGTAACTAGCTCGCAACAACGGCGTTTAGCGGGAACAATTTTTTCTTTCCATTCTTCCGTAAGGAAAAATTATACCTTAGCTAGCTAACATCAGACAAACATAGGCTTATGATGATGATGATATGAAAAAGGCCTTGAACAACGATCACCGATTGAAGTAATTAAATATTTTTTTTAAAAGTAAACCTAACTACGTTCGTATAAAACACATTAGAGTTTGTCTTTACAAGATCTAGATGCATAAAACCAGACATTATCAAACTCGCGTACAAATGATTGTACTTTTCAACAAATATTCCGCCAATAATGGAATTAAGTGAAATAGCAGTTATTAACAGTTTGTCCGTTATAACGTGGATATCGATATTTACGCAGCCGTTATGACAGTCATTATTACGCTCGTAAACCAATGTCACGATATCATTTCAATTTTGTAAGCAAGTACTCTTAAATGTGACAAAGTATCACTTTAAAATAAATCGAGCGAACTGATTTATAGAGGCTGTAATATAATTTAAACGGAACATGTTTGTGGTACACAAATACACTGGGCAGGTCGATTGTTTACAATTCAAATTGTCGTATAAACATAGTGGCGGCTCATTCAAAATTATGCTTTAATGTTTATGATGAAAAGTTTAATTTATTATGATGTATGCATGCGTGTGTTACGTTTGGCGTAGGCAAAGCGGTCGGAGAGCGAAGGTCGTTGAAGGTTGGCGCGCTTTTCCGCGATCAACGGCACTAGATTAAACAAGATGGCGGGAGCGGCGCGTGCGCAGCGCCCGTACTTGCTTTGTCAGGTAGCTAAAATGTCGTATTAATTTTTTTATGTTACTATATAGAATTATCTACTATTGATAAACGTGTGAGCTTATTATGTTTATAAATTTAATTTTAATTTAATTAATATCTATGAAGAATAAATGAAAAATCGTGAACTACATTTGACTGGGTTTGTGTTATGTAACATTGTTACATTATTACAGGAAAACATTGTTTTATATTTGGTGCAAATGTATTGCGTCGTGATGTATTTGCGAATATAGCAAAAACCATTTCAAAATTTTTGTTTGTCTGTCTACAAGTCTGTGATTATTCCGGGTAATCTCTGAAGGGACTGGACCGATAACAACGAGGCCTTTAATGGAAAATACCTATAGAATACTATGCAGGAATAAGCCTATTATTAATTACACACTGACGCAATACAATTATAGTATCTTTGGATGAAAAAAATAAATTGAAAACATTTATATTTTTAATCATACAAGTATACTACTTATAAGAACGTTTTTGCAAATAGTACAGTGAAATGTCTTGTGAAAGTTTTAATAATTTGTAAGTAAGTGTTCATAGAACATTTCTTGGAGAAAGTCATTCAAATAAAAAAAAATAACAATAAAGATGTGGTCCTGAGCAGCGGCATTTTACTGTGCATGATTTAGTTGTGAGCGCTGGTAATAAATGTGGCTTTAAAGCTACGATAGTACGGCACGAGCGCACACTGATACCATTATGAATTTCGTACAGTCCGCATTCAACTCGCTCTTGTTCTATTTCATCATTACATTGATTTAAATATCTATTTATCTGCTACTTACACATTACGACTGTAAGTTAACAAAGACGTGCCGTAGCTTTCTTATATTGTGATACCCCTCGATGCATTTCAGACATAATTACTAACAGAACAAGGATCAAAATTGCAACACATTAAATATCATCGCTTTACTTTGATATTCGTTTATTCTGTAAAGGAACCAACTGAAATATCGCTTCCTTTTACACAAAATAATTATTCTATTCTATAAAGATTTATCAATTGCATGTAAAGTTGTTTGTTTCAATTTTTATAGATACAATTATTTAAATATATCTTGAGAAATACAGTAGTCATTGTTGTCTAGTCTGGAAGAACAAGTCAGTGACTATTACACTATAATAAGGCGCGAACGGTGTGGGGCGACATCTAGATGTCAAATTAGACAACAAAAAAATATTTCTATCAATAGTGTTATCAATCTATCATTAAAACATAGCTTCTGTTGTTAGTTCAATTAATTTACTGTTAATCTAAGACATAAGTCCTATCCTAGCGACAAGTCCTAGTCCGAGAGCTTGACAGAGATAAGAATGTATTACAAGCTAGTAATTACTAATATCCCATTCGATTCGAAAGGTTCTGTTACGTCATCGGGGCTGTTGTCTTACGTCGTGATGTAATAACAACAGAACATGTCAACAATGATTGCTTTGTCGATCGCTCCCGCAACACCGAGATTATTTCATACTGTTGCATCATCAATCTGTTGTCATTAACCCCCACCATACTTATGTCATTTGGAATCTCTGTACATACGATTTTATTTTACTTGTGCGTACAAAGGATTGGAACAATTTGCCAGTATCAGTTTTACCGTCCAAATGACCTTCGAGAGTAGAGTGAATAGATATTTACTAAGCTAGTGTATACCTTATTTCGACGACATCACCGCTTCAGTTAAGGTGGGATAGCAGTCAAACGCTAGCTTTTTAGAATAAAAAAAAATCATAATGATAGATATGTAAAAAGTTTGTGTGGAATTAAAAAAAAACTTTAAGTAGCCTAGATGTTCTTATCTATCCTATTTATATTAGCATAGGTTACCAGTCTTTGTTCGATTTCTATGTCAAATTTTATCCATGTCCATCAGCCGGTATAGAGATATCTTGGAACAAACGTCCAAACTTTCTCACTTATAACAATATATTGGCAAAATTAATTAGATTACTTGTAACATTTCAAATAAACTACATAATTATTTATAAACAATAACAATTATTTAAAACGAACCTATGACTATCAACATTGTGTGGCACAACTAGAAAATTAGTAGAATGTAATTTTTTTTTATTGAATTCGAAATTCGAATTTCTTTTGAATAGAATTCAAATTAAGAACATTTTTTTTTTAAATATATCTGACGTACCTTTGTCTGGTAGATTATTAATCTTGCGGCCAGCCAGAAAACTCTAAGTGATTTATTTAGCTGAGTACAAAGAGAACGTGATCTTAACTCGAATAGTAATTGAACCGGTCAAAGTGCATCACGAGTCCTGATGAATGTGTCAGCTGAATAAATAAATCTTCAACACTCGTGTTTGCACATGAAACAATATAACTGCGGTTGTAAATCTTTTACTATTAAATAATTCATTGTTCATACAATTAATTAAATTTGAGGATCGCTATTTTTTTATTAAAACGCGAAGCTACTCAACTTTAGTTCTAACTGAACACTCGAACTGTACAGTTGACTATTATATGTATAAACAAAACTGAAGACTTTGCAATTAAATAGACAGTTGACAAGCTACAAACAGGTTTTAGCGCTATCAGCATTCTGGGTAAGATTTTTCCAGCTTCGTGTTTTCATTTTTTGTTTGCAGGGGGTGGGGGGGTGACGGTAACAGTATGTTAAACTGTGTAATTCGCAGATCTATGGCGCCCCCTTGCACATCGCCTTGCTCGCCCAATCACGCTCTGACTCCGGTATTGAGTAATAATGTGTTTGTTATAATAATTTAAATACTCCAATGACTATTAGATTATTGGGTTCACAAAAAGCACTAAATACAAATGTTGCGCTTAATGTACTAAGTTAAGTTCAGTTATGCACGCAGAACAAAGTAACATAAACTAAAGCTCGAAAGCTTTGTATATTCCTTGAAACCATGAAGCTGCTGACAGGCTGCATTGTTTTCGAACACCCGATCATTATTAGAATATGTATATATTTGAAAAACACGATGTTATTTGCATACATAACAACTATGTCATCGGTTTGTTATTAAGGTTGTATATAGGTATAATTAACTGTTGTTTATATTAAGGCTTGAAAATATGATGAACTTTAATATTTAGCATATTATCAAGTGTACAATATGCTAAATATTACTTTAGGAACTTCGTCCTCGCGGAAATAAATAGTCTAGTAATGAATAAAGTTCGTATCACTAAACGAAAATATGGTTTTCTAATTACACAAGAATGTTTGAATATACCACGATTGAAAAAAAGTTTAGCAAATAATATACATTCAAATATGGTATTTAAAAATGATGTCGATAGATCCAGTAGACTTAAAGCACTGATGAGGCGGGAAATGTGGGGCGTTTTGTTATTCTTTCTTACATTGTGTACAATCACTATCGTAAATGTAATAGCGTAATTTAATAATTTACCTTTAAACACAAATACTTTTGTCAAAACGTTTCTAATAATGATCAAATTTCCTGACAGGAATTCAATATTTCATTTCGGAAAATACATTACATACATCATATTTAGAAAAAATCATCTATTGTATTCTACCATTTACGATTAATATATATTTTAAACCGTTAACACTTTTGTATACAACTGTACAGTCATTATTCCGCGTGGCATAACTTGTGTTATCATCGTTACAACAATAACGGTCGAGTTACGCAGGCGCTATATTAAAAAAAAGAGATATACCCATATTATAAATTGCTACAATTCTCTCACAACCGGTTACGTCCGTAATGAGAGTATATACTTTGATGCAATTTCATACGGCCTTTTCGCGACCGGCTTCCGTATACCAATATTTATTTAAGTGTTACGTGTAATTAAACCGCCGACTTTGTACTTCGATTTTTCCTATATTAATACCTAGAGTTGGTGGCGCAATTAAGCCATTGACGACAGTTCCCGGTTTCAGAAATTCATACGAGCGTATTCAATCCATCGTCAGCTCACTATACGTCCCCACTGAGGGGCTCGGAGCCTACCTTATTATTAGGGGTGACTAGGCCTTAGCTAACCACGCTGGCTCGCAGGTTGGTTGACTTCACATATATCTTTGAATTTCTTCGCTAATATGTGTAGGTTGCATCACGATTCCTTCACCGTTGGAACGTCGGATAATGTACATATGAAGTTCGAAAATCGAAAAACACATTAGTACATGGCGGGGATCGAACCTGGACGATGTCGAGTACGGTACTGTTCGGAAAAACGTTCAAGAACTGCGCCATCGAGGCTCCGTT